>WHYT01017453.1:22774-136223 GCA_009806455.1 Tetrax tetrax | reverse complement strand
GTGGCCGCAGGGGCGAGCGATGGGCTGGCCGCACCCCCACCCCTGGCGCTCCTGGCCAGCGGGGCCTCCTCAGGGCGGCTAAAAATACCGCGCTGCCGGCGGGGCGGAGCGCAGAGGCGCTTTGGCGGGTGGAAGCGGGGCTGGCGACGCTGCGCGGGGGCATCTGAGGCCGTGAAGGGCGGGGAGAAAGCGCGGGCAGGCCGTGGGGGCCGGACAAAGGAGCGGCCCGGCCCGGCCCGGCCGGGGTTCTGCGTGCTGGCGTTGGAAATCGGGCCGTGTGCTGTGCTCGCCGCTGGCAGGGGGGGATGTGAGCTGGGTTTTGTCATAGGAGGCATTGCCGGTGCGCAGGGACGCGTTCGGCACTGGTTGCAGTGTGGGGCTGAAGGGCAGTGCCAGAAGGCTTCGGCTGTGTGCTGTGCCTGTCCCTTAAAAACGGGTAGATACAGGATAGATGGCTGGCTTCTTCACAACAGATTTTCCCCCCCACACAAAAATGGGATTTGTTATCACATTTGTGTCAATTATATCTTCCCATTTAGAACCTTGCACTTGGCTATATAGTTATATTTTTAATCCAAAATCGAGGTTTTTTTTCTGTTTTCTACAGAACTTCAAATAAAGAAAAATAGGATGTTGTTCCTCCCCACCAAAAAGATTGGATTATAGAATTTCTGGAATGTGAATGTTTCTGAAATCTCACTGATGGGCTGTAACAGTACCGCGGGAGTTTTTTGAGAGGGAAGACAATTTTGCAGAACATGCTGAAAAGTTACATAAGACACAACAATGATTACACCATTACCATTTGAATTCCTTTGCATACAAAATGTGTTTACACTGACTTCCAGAAAGGTAAACTTTCATAACAATTCTACATAAATGCTACACGAGAAACAAAGGAAATGGGGTTTAGCAACCCATTTGTGCGCGTTGAATAAGGAAGTACTAGTAGTCTCTATTTCTGGAAAGTGGCAGCTGTCAGTTGTGGTACCTGTGTGTGTGCTGGTAGAGCCCCGTGTTTTGCGTTGCTGTGCAGCATGAGCCTCATGGTGAACAATCTCTTGGGCACGGGAGAGTCAAATTTCTGAAAAGTTCCAGCCAGTTTTTCTAGCATCCTATTTAAGAAGAGCAGATAAGAGACAAAAGTCAGTATGTATTCAGTGTGTTCAGAACAACACAAGAGTCTCAGGCACGAGTTTTTCTCCTTCAGGATGAAATGTTAAGAGCAGAGGACAGCTTTCCAGGTGAGTAGGCTGAGGAGTTGTAATTAAATACAGAGGGCATGACTGTGCCCTTGGGTACACAAGACTCAATATTAGAACAAGGGAGCAAGTGCACAATAAGCTTCAACACCTAATAGCAGCCAAGCAAACTTGTAGAGCGGGAGTATTTTACATGCAAGATGCCAGCACCATCTGAGTGAGGTCAGCCATGTCCTAACTGTTTCCCATGTGCTGGCCCTCTTAATACGTGAATTAATCTTGGAGGTGCGGACTGACTGGCCTAGACTTTACTGAAACGGTCGCCTTCACGCCGAAAGCCCCATCTCACAGCAGCGCTGCCCGAGGCTGCCGGTGAGGATTTGGTGTAATACCAGACTTCTTGCAGAGGGGACAGAGAGTCCGAACGACGCGCAGAACTGTGCGTGTGCGTGTGGCAGTCCAGGTGTCCTGTAGCGGGCAGGCGTGACGGCAGTAGAACCTCATGGTGGAATGGGAAGAATGAAGAGAAGTGTGGTAGCCTTTGTGTGTTTGAAGATGGTCTCACCAGGACAGGTAGAGGTAAAGGCCTGGAGAGGGAGAGGAAAGAGTGTTGCAGCTGACATGGGAAAAGCAACTACTAAGGCACACAGAGGTGTTGCCGGACTCAGACAACAGAAATAAATTACAAAAGGTGAGAAAAACAAAGAACCCATGACTACTTTGGATATGTGACCACTTTGAAGCTTACCTGGGTTTCTGCAATGCTGCATCTCCAGGTTACTGAGATTCCCTGGTTATCTGACCAACAGTTCAGTGAGAGACGTTGCATATCACTGCTTAGTTTTGCAGCCAGTCTGTGACAGAACAGACCCTTTGTCTCGGTTGCTGACTCCTTGCCCGCTATCCTGATTTATCGTATTGGCAGGAACGCGTGGCGCCAGGAGGCTGGCTGAAGGCTGGTTTCTAACAAAAGTCTTTGGCTAAAAGGAGAGTCACGTGGCGTTGGCGATCTGTATGCCTATTGTCTGGCTTGTGCTGGAGCTACTGATACCAGGGGTGTCACAGTCCCACCGCAGCAGTGGTAGCTGGCGGTAGGTGAGAGGTGGCATCCTTTGGAGAAATGCGTTTTATGAAGCAGCAAGGTGAGCCGGGAGCGGAGGGTGACAGCAAGGCGACATGGCATCGGCTTCACTACCAAGCAGGAGCAGCCTCACAGCACCCAAACAAGAAGAGCAAAGCAGGTCTGGTGGTGGCTATGAGACCAGTCGCCAGCGACAATCCGAGCGTCTGTAGTGACAAGGAGGTCAGAGGTCAAGCCAGAAAGTCAAGCCAGTGAGTCAGGGTCAGAATTGGCTTCGGTGACAATAACCAGGGCCAGCCAGCCATCCACCAGTCTGGTCATCGTCAGACAAGCCCACAGTGACAGGGAGGATCCAAGATCAGCCCAGGTGAGTCGGGATCTGGACCAGTGCGTACGTGGCCAGGCACAGGCATATCTGTAAGGCAGCTCAGGCAGGGACTGAGGGAGGAGGCTTCGGCGTAAGCACAGCTCCTGAGCAAAAGTAAGCGGCTCTTGTTTCTTACAGCTCTTGCTCACACAGCAGTCTGATCCAAAGCCAGTCAGCTGCACCACGGCAGAGCTACCTTCGAGCACAGGCAGATTAACGCTGACAAATGCCTCAAGAAAACGTCTAATGAAGAACTCCAGCCCAGCTGAGGGACATACATGTGTGACTGAGTCAGTATATGTGGCTTAGTAAGTATTTGTATGCCGGAGTTTATTTTAGCAACATGTAAACAATCATCATATTATAAACGATTGGAGGGCAGCCAGGTGTACTCTATTTACACCATTAAATGCTGTAAAGAAGTCAGAAATGAGTGAATCATATGGGTTCTTGATTCATAGGGGTATGTTTTCCTCTTTTGACACGATGCTGCTGCTATCTTTGCAGACAAAATCCTTTGAATTTTCTTCTTTTCTTTCTGCTGTTCCTTAGAATACAACTGTCTTCAGACACAGAAGAGAATCCTGGGCTTGCACTGGTTGCCTTATATTGCATGGTCAACTTTTTCACAGTCATAGAAGATCTGAGAACCAAAAAGAGTCCAAAGCTGGAAGACAGGCCATGCTAAAGCAGCCTCTGGACCAATACTCCAAAATGCCTGTTTCTAGGGACCTACCAGGACTGACAAGCCTTCAGAGTGTGAACCTACTATCAGTGCCACGCTCCTCACTCTGGAATACTTAATGCTGCAGATGCTGTCAGCATTGATGTATGGCCTCACTGCTCAAAATAAATCTGCCCATAACAAATTACAACCACATCCTCCGTCTGTTCTGGCTGCAAGTTGCTACAGTGGTGGGCTTGGTTGGGACTTGTGTGACTCTGTATGCAAAGGCAACTCATTCATATCCTTCACATAGGTGGGGCACCTATGCACCTTGTATCTGGGGAGAAAGACTAGGAGTTGGAAGGGAAAGCTCATGTAAGGCCTTCACTGGGAAGATGGTCAGATGGACGCGTGTACTTCCATCCATACATGCAAGAGCTATCTGATCAGTTCTTACAGAGTGATTAATGGCATCTCTGAGATAGCGATTGCAAGTGGTGTGGATTTTTAATGGACAACAGAAAGATACAGAGAGGGAAAGCCAAGAGCTGGAACTTTTTTCCCTTTGAATGCTGGAACACATATTGGAGGGCTAAACAGTTCCCATGATAATATTTCAGAGGTATCACATTGCAGCAGCAGTTGTACAGCATCCAGGTTGGAGGTCCTTTCAGTTTTCTTACATCATTTACCTCCTGTCTTCTTTATATTTTGGAAACCTGACAGGTTGTGGTCTGAGTACATCCAAAAACCCCAAGTCCAGAATAAAAGTACAAGTGGCGGCAGGCTCGCTATTGGAGTCACTGTTATTAGAGCCTGAGGGAGTTTTGGCCTTCGCTGAAGGAGTAACTTCAGACTCTGAGAGAAGCACCTGATGTTTACGGCTGGCTGAAGTCCAGAGCTGTAAGGTGATGCAAAAGCAGCCCGTACTCTTTTTCCCTCATTTCGGCAGCCCTGTGTGTCTGGACGTGCGGGGGACATTTTGAAGGGAAAAGAAAGCAATCAGGAAAGAAGTTCAGTTATTTATGGTGAGCGAATGGATTTAGCAAGCCTGCCTGCTGAGACAGAGGCACGACAGTGCAAATCAGCTAAGTGGTTAATGGTCACAGATACCATCCTCTCAGCCCTGCTGGTGTTTACATTGTATATACAGTGCTAGAGGCATATATTGCACTCTGCACATCAAAAGAAAGATGGCTCGTGCTCTTTCAGATTTACAATGCTCTTTAAATTAACAATTTCTGCCATACAATATATGTGGACTTTATCAAACTTTCTGTATTTTGCAGCTGAGTACACCACACTGACTTTCCACAGCAAGGAGGTTCAGATGCATTCCTAGTCCAGATATTTTGGTGGATTTTATCCATATTATGCTGATTCTTAACTCTTTTTCTTGAGGCAGAGCCTTCACTCCATATTTGTGACTTATTCATGCCAAACTTTCTTGGACCTCAGTAAGAATTTTTCCTGGTATGTCATGAAGAAACAATGCATACTTAAGCGCTCTGGTACATATGCCATTATTAATTTCATGTCTAAATTTGGCCACCTGAACTTTGACTGTCACTGCCAATAGCAACTGACCACAAACATTGTCCCTAACAATAACAGCATTACAGGGCGACTGTGCCCCCATGGAAAAAGAAAGATAAGACTCTTCATCACACATAAAGCCCTTGCAAATGTTTTGCAATAGCTAATAAGGTTTTGCTAGAATAAGGGTGAAAAAATTTTTTAACAAAAATGTATGACACTCTAGATTTGTCTGTAGTTTATTGTTTCTTGTGGGACTTCAGTGAGCAAAAAATTTTGAGTAATCGATGTCGGTGCTGTTGTAAAACTGTGCGGTAAAAGCAAGTATTTTGTGCCTCTTAAGGCCTTGTGTGTTGTCAATTTGTGTCTTGCCTCACTTGGTTCTCTGTCCGTTTTGCAAAATTTTGGGTTTCCTAATATTAACCACTAAGTTGATGCAAAGTGTTACCAAGGAAAATCAGCGATTTTCTGCTATTCTGAAATGAAGTATTTTTTTTAAATGCTGGGTTGTTTTTTTTTTAGGTCCAGGTTCAAATTTAAACCTAAAATTCTTAATGACTTCCTTGTCCCCAAATTAATTTCAAAATGCCAGGGTTGGATATAAGAGAGGACTGTGACACAGCCTTTCCCCGAGCATGTGATACAATAATCAGGAGTGCACATCTTGTTTCCCTTGGCAAACATGTTTATATTGCATTATAACACTGTTGACCCAATTGGTTAGCCAATATTCAGTGTCAGTGGTAGGGGAATCAGATATTTCTCTTTCTGCCCCATTATTTTCAGGGAAACTGTATAGAGGCTCATTCCACTGAAAATTAGGAAAGATTAAATAGTAGGAGAAGATACTCTAAATCTAATTTCTGCCAATGCTTTAGACAAAACCCCTCCATCATCACATTTCTGTGTCCTTTTCTAGCTGTTTGCCAAGGACTTGACTGTGCTCTGCCACCTCATCTGGCGATGGACAGCTGCAATCGATAGTCCGTGTTTGTATTTGCTGGGACACTTTTAACTGCATTTCCCAAGCACTTCGGGTTTGCACATGGGGCTGGCCCATGGGCAATGGTTTTCCGTTACTGCAACAGTCGTGAAGTGGAAGGACGCTAACTTGACCTAATTTGCCATCAGTTCTATACCCTACCGCACACCCGACGTGTGCCAGTGACAACTGGAAGCATGTTCATAGTGTTTCTGCTCCTTCTGAATAGCACCTTGCTATGCATTTTGCCATCACTTAGGAGACTGAGCCTCCCTTGCCTTGGGCAGCACAAGCATTTCACTCAGTTGCTGGGATGTAACATGGGTAGCTCAGACACTCAGTGCTGTAGCTGCTCTTGGTTATTTTCCTCTTGAGCAATTCTGGTCCCAGGAAATAGATTTTTGCTGTCCTTCCCCTATATGTGGAAGGCTGTTTCCAAAAATCGACCTTCCATTTATCAGGATAATTTATTCGTGCGCAGCATTTATCAGTTTGTCCTGCCAACAAACCTGACCTTCACCTCTTCTGTGGTGTTTATACTTCTGGGAGCAGCTGGTTCCTTTCTCAGCCTTTGTTTTTGAGAGCACCATGCAAATTCCCTACGACAATATTCTTCCTGTGTAGCTTAAAGTATTTAAATTAAACATCTAATTTAGCAACCAAATCAGAACTTAAGTAGGGATGAATGACTGGAGATGCCCATCTCTTTCCATTGACTACAGGAGTCCTGGGTGACTGTGGTTGTAATTTATGTGTCTTTGTGAAGTACCTGAAGATGGGCAGTGTGAACCCGGTCTTAATGCTGTTGATTTTTATCTCCTGACCAGTCCTGAAGTCCTTCTCTACAGTAGTTCCTATGGGAATTTATCTTTCTTGAGCATAGATGGCCAGTATTCCAGATGAATTCTCATTGCTATCATCAATTGCTTTCCTGCTTCTCAATTGGAAATACCCAGTCTGAAATAGTCTGCTGAATTCTGTACTATATTTCCTTCCTCCTCATGATTTACAGTTTATTAACTCCCTAGTTTAGACCCGAAATTCATGTTAGCCCTGAAGTCTGTGGTCTTTCACTATGGGTTTTTTAATTTTACTTTATTTCTGTCAGGTTAGACCTCATGGTCAGTTCTTCTTAGGCAATATTTAAAACCTCCTTTATAAAGACATCACTTCCCACTTTACATGGCAATTTTAAATTTCATTAGCACCCCCTTGTTTCTGGTGTCCTGCTCATTAGTGACAACACTGGGCAGCTTGCTCCCAAGAACAAGAAATTCCTGTTGGAAGTCCGCATTTTGTGTTGAATAGTCACCCGCTTGTTGCTTATACATTTGCCAGGCTGCCCAAATAGTGAATGTCAAAAGGTGCCATTTCTTAATCATGAATTTGTTCTTGAAATGGAGGGAAATGTGACAATAAAGCTGTTACCAGCTCTCATGTCATTGCAGCCTTATTTCCGTTCTGTGAGTGGAAACTGCTGCTTATTTGAGAGATGATTCTTTGATTGCCGCTTGATTGCTGCTTGTTTGAAAGGTGATTTCTCACCGCAAGTCGCACTGGAGCTGCTGGGACCTGCCAAGGCCCATGCTCCGCAGGCTGAATAATATGCAGACGTCATACTTCTCTTTACACTGAAAACTGGAAATACGAAGAGTGGTTAATTGTTGGAGGGGAAAGATTGTTTCAGTTGCTGGCTCACAGATTGCTGGTTGAGCAAGAGGAGTGGCAGAGGTCATTTCCAAAGAAGGGAGAGTTGGCCTTTTTCTGTGGTATGAAGAGAGCCAATAACTACATGGCTTTATTCTACCTAAGTCAAAGCAGGGAAATAGCAGGCTGTACACCTTGTGGTACCTCAAGGTCAAAGTCCTGGCACATCCCAGATACTTCTGCATTCCTGCTTTCCTCTTCCCCACAGGATGAATGTACTCTCCCTTCCCATCTCTGTTCACCAGCTCCATGTCCTCCCTCAGTTCACAGCTTTTGTGTCATCTGTATCTGGGTAAACTTTTCTTCCCTAAAGGGTTTCGGTGTCCTTCAGTTCCTTCTCATGGCCTCACCACGGCCACGATAATTCCCCTCTCTCTCATCCTTCTCCCCTTCTCTTTCACTGACTTAGTCAAACATTTTGGACTTACACTGAGAAGAGCTGAGATCTTCACCAATACTGGAAGATTTTATCAACTTATTTTCTGAGATGTTGGCTGTTCCAACTGTTGTTGGAAGTTCTGGACATGCTAACTAGAGGCTTCAACCACTGCTTTCTGGTTAACTGGGCTCAAAATCAGGCTCTTTCTGCCCAAGGATGTCTGTAACATGCCTCCAATGTTCTGGAAATGATTGAATGCAATGTTGTAAAGTTACCCTATTATAGGCAAACATAAACAAGCAGAAGTGGGTATTAAGATTTTTTTTGTGGCTTCAGCTCCCAAAGGTGAGGACTCACTCCTGAATGCACAAGCTGCTTTAATGTTTCAGGCGCTGATGAATAAAATTAAAATAATCAAGTTTCTGGTGCTAAGTAGTCACCATTTTCTCAATGAGCAACTATTCAGAGGTGCTTTTGCACTGAGGGGAGAAACATATGTGGCTGGCAGGAATTGAAGAGCCCTTCCTGGCAGAACAAGAGTGCTCTCAGATGAAAATAGAGAAAAGGGCTGTGAACAGTGCAGAAACAAGGATGCAACCCATACAGAGATCTCCTGCGAAATCTACAGGGTGCAGGGAATGTATAGGGCAATAATGTTTAGATTTTCCAGTTGCTGTCAATGCTGGCCAAAAATAATGACTCATTCAAATATGCTTAAGAGCTACACTTTGAAAATAAGAATCCGGGCAGACAGGTACTGGCATGGAAATGTACACAATAGTTTGTTTAAACAGTGTCTTTCACAACTAGCGACTTGGTGACACGTGACAAGCCACAATACTTTTGCCACGTCAGTGGCCTACACTGCCTGTGTCGCTCAGCAGCCCCGTCACACTGACCTGCTGGGCTGCCACGTAACTCTCATCTGCTCTCAAGGGTGTTTCAGCCCCGAGGACGCGGCAGTACAGGCTCTTAGCCTTACCAGGCACCTGCTGTCCCTGTCCTTTGAAGGTTTTCCTATGGTGCACAAGCAATTTTTGCAAGGTGTTTAAGAAAGGCAGAATTTTATCATGAGGAGTCTTGTGTAAATTACCTGTTCCCAAGAGAAACTGTTGGAAAACACACATATGCTGCTGCTGGAAATACAGAACTGCATTTGGGGTGAGGTCTGTAGGTAAAAATATGCTGTCTTCCTACTATTTGAGTATTGCTGGCAAGAGGACCTTAAGAAATAAAGAGGAAGAACAATTGAAAAAAAAAAGGAAGAGAGGGAATTACATGGTCCTGCATCAGTTTCATATTGAGTGTTTGGACATGTAAGACTCCACATGGGAGATCTCCCATCTCCAGCAGCTCGCTTTCTCTCAGAAACCAGAGATATAAATGGGAGAACTTCCATGGAAGCTGGAAAATACTGCCTGCCTGAGCCTCATCATGCACAGAGGAACATGGACGTGGCATCTCTCAAACAGACGGTGTGTCTCCAGGCTCAGGGGTTCCTCAGCGACCTCCATGCCATCACCTCTGATGGCTGTCCCTGCAGGCAGCAGAACAGCAGGGATCGGCCCCATGTCCCTGAGGAGGTTCAAAATGCCCCATAAACGGACGTCTAATGGGAGCTGTTGCAAATATTGTAGGAGAGATGCAGTGGAAATGTCCACATACGCAGTGCCTTGTGAGCTGGCTCGTTGGAAGCGATAATCACAATGTGTACTGCAGGCAGCATTCCTCTGTCTTGAGGTCAGCATCCCAAACCAGTCAGACAGATGCCAGCACCTCGCCACACCTGCCGGTAACGTCACTAGAACCCAAATCCTCATCTCCAAGAGGTCGGCACCAAAGCCCGGTTCAGTCCTTCACTGACTTCGGCAGCCCCAGCCATCAGGCGCCTCCATGGTGATGTGGACAGTCCAAGGCCAGCTTGGGGCATCAGCCTGCACATGGGTGGGGGTCAGGATCAGGCCTGGTGAGGGGGCCTCGTGTCATCTGGCAGCTCCCCTCCTCTAGTGTCCCTGCTATTTCTAGGAGAGAGTCAGTGGGCTCAGGACAAAAAAAACAGTAAGAGCGAGACGACAATGAAAAAGATAAGATATCACAAGGAATACAATGCAGTATTGTATTGTATAAGATATGACTGCTGTGATTATGAGAGCTCTGGTTTGATCAAGTAACAGGGAAAGTCAACATAATTCTTTGGGATTGTTTTCTGTTTGTGTGGGGTTTGGTGGGGTTTTGTTTTGTTTTGTTTTTTTATTTCACTGCTAAATCTAGAGAAAGCTCCCTTTTGTCTGGTGACATTGGTGAGAGCTAATTGCTATTCCAGCCTGAATCTACATTCAGGCGTTTCAGAGGGCATCTCGTTTTTAAAGGAGTAAAGTTCTGTACAGTAAAGTTCTGTACTGCAACTTGAAAAGGCAGCCAGCACCTCACCTGCAGCCGGGAGAGGGATGGAGCTCACAAGCCTTCCAGTGCCCTTGGCTCCTCGTGCAGGGCAAAGCCTGTGGAGCAAAAAAAACCAGAGTGGGCTCCTCTTGGATGCTGCTGCCTGGGACTTCCATGCTTCTGTGTGATACCACACCGCTGTGGTGTGGTATTTTTTTACCAGCATTAAGAAAACCTCCTCAGAGGACATTTAGACACTCTTTCCCTCTTCCTTGCATCACAAAATTTGTCTCTTCATAATTGTACCTGGAATTACTAAAATATCTTTAAATCTCTCCAGTCCATTTGTATGTTATATAAATAGGGCTGGAGGAATGAGACATACCCTATAGCTTAACCACATGCCAGTAGTGCTGCATGTACCAGCCCTTCCATTTTTTAATTTGAAAACATCTCAGGAGCAGTAGAATAACATGTGGAAAATGGAAATCTGGCCACCTTCTGATGCAGTTCAGTAGCTAGAAACAAGGAAGAGAGATGGATTTACATATTAGACTATTACAGACCCAGGTAGGATGAGTACTCACTGTAGCTTGTAATAAAATTTTTGACACAGGTAGTAATAGGACATAATTACATTTGAGGTGTTTAAGGGAAGGCGCTTCGCGTGCAGACTAACCTCAGGAACAATTAGAGGTGCAAAAGTCCATTTTCCTCATGTGCTCTCAGACACGGAATACATTAAACTATGAACAAACCCAGAGGTTGTGATCTTTTGTTCTGCAAATTAACTAACCTCGTAATTACAGGTTTTTGCATACCTGAAGGAGGCTTCTTTTGATCTGCACTTCTTTTCCATCAGATTGCTTTACATCAAAATAATCACTGACCTGGTTTGCACAGGGGACATCTCCCAGCAGTATTAGTGAGATTTTCTTGCAATAGAGCTCATTACACCTTGAGGGTTTTGCATCTTTAATTTTCAGAAGGCAAAATTGCTCAGAAGTCTCTGCTATGATTGAAGTGGCTCAGAGCTACAAAACCCCTTAGCCTTTCTAACTCAAGCGAGCCTCATAAAACCTTACAACATCATTTGTTTCCAGTAGTCACAACTAATTTCTCACTAATGAAAAGAGTGCGACACAGGACAGATTTACTTCCATAAACATGATTTACTTTGTTATCTATCTCATTAAAACAAGCAATTAGCCAAAGCTTTGGGTGTTACAGACTTTTCTGTGAGGATGCACTGGCGATGAAAGCAGATGTTTCTCCAGGATGTGGATTCCTGTTCGTTCACAAAGGCAGCAAGACAACTTATATCCCCATATTCAACGAGAAGCGTGACAAGGGACTGTGTTTTTTCTCACCGCTCAAAGTCCCTTTCAGGAGAGCACGTAACCAGCAACCTTTGCCTCCTAACCTTTCGTGGGGACATGCGCCCAGGTTTGCCCCAGCTATGCTGAAAGTCATGGACATATCAGAGCATCTGTGCCAGCCGGAGCACCCCGGTGCTGGCACTGGCACTGGCATCGCTGCCCTGCAGAGCCCAGTGCCGCACCGGGGCTTTGCCTTGACCCTCAGCTTCACCTCTCCTTCTGCTCAGTGGCAAACAAACACTGCTCCTGGCAGGGAAGCTCATTTCCCCCATGTGTTATTTATTCTAGGCAATACATTAAATAAAATAAATCATATTCTGGGAGCAAAAGCTTGTAACTGAAGCTGAGATAGTTTTGCATTTGTCCTGTGTGATAAATCCCGGCTGTAACACAAGAGCCCATATCAGTAAGTTTAGCAGCTGTATTGCCCTGAAGACTGGTCTGTATTTAGAAAGGTAAATAAGATTCTTTTTTTCCTCTGCAGTTGCTGACAAAGCTTGTAACAGGCCTAATAATGCCTGTATCCTGTGGGAAATATGTATGTTAATTTGCCAGTGTAAACACTCATTCCTCCTAAGGAAATGCTCTGCCTGGCTCTACGTGTTCCTTCACATGTTTTATAAAAACAGTTAAATAAACAGCTTACTCCCAGTGCCTCTGCTCACTGAATCAGTGACATGAGTCAAGATCCAGCAGCCTCAAAACATATTTCTGATCTTTATGATTTCTCTGCAGAATCTCCCCAGTCCTCCTCTGCTCTAGAGTCAAATGCGTTTTTGTTGCATACCATGAAGATCAAATCAATTAAGGCTGCTTTAGACTCTTTCAGTCCTGGTAGCCTGGGAAAGTCGTGCCTTTTGATGGTTTTATTTATTGACCTCTCTATCCCTGATCTTTGTAACTGAGGTGTTGGAAAAATGACCTTCAAATCCTGGGAAGGGCGCACGAGGTTCCTTCCACATTTCACATCTTTTCTAACATCTTTCCGTGCCTACAACTGGGAAGACTGCTGCTTTTAAAACAATTTTCTTTGTTTTTTAAAAGCAATTTTTAAACGTTGACTGATATCATCATATCACTGATTGCCGCTCAGCATGAAATGTAATTTATGAATGGAGGGCACAGAAGTGGTTTCCATTGCTGCCATCTCCTGGTGCAGCTAATGAACTCCACACAGCAATAACAAAGGCACATTAACAGTGAAGAGAAATTAAACAAACTAAAATAGCGTATAAATCTTCCTGAAGGCAGCTATTAGATGCCAGAAAAGCATCTTCAAAGGTAATACACACCAGAAGGACCATTGCCAGCTGAAAATTGCAATGCTCCCTGGAACTGCCTTGCCCGTTGTTGTAGTACCGATGTAACACCCGTGATGATATTAGGAAACATAAGGAAAAAAAATGTATTTCTCTGTGTTTGAAAGGTATTTGATATAGCGGCTCTGCAATCAATTTTATGGCTTTGCTGAAGTAATTTCCCTGCTGTTTGTGTGGCTCTTTCAGAGCAGGAAAAAAAGCAGAAGAACATTTTGGTTTTTAAGCAGGTAAATGTGAAACAATGGAAATTACCCAGGGAAGTTCAAGGAAAGGTGCAGGGTTAGAAATGACTTTAATTTACTTTTTGGAACTGATCAGCTGACAATGTCCCTATAGTTATTGTGGTTTGGTAACTGTGGTAAATGATAGAAAAATGAAGACATTTCTTAGAGGGCAGCAAAGGCAAAATAAAAAATGCAGTAATCTGAGCAAAAATAAATAAATATATTTAGGAGCTATTTTTGATGCACACCACAACACATTTCAGAGCAAAAAGTAGCCTTTGTTGTGCTCTGCACAGAGGGCAACTCCATGAGGTGCACAGCTGAATCCAGTGGGAATCCATCATTCCAGTACAAAATATATTGAGTTTCTGCCTCCATTTTGTGAACAAAAGCACAGTAGCCTGTCTGTATTCCATTCACTCTTGCTGAATTTCAGATTTTTTTGAGTTTTGTCATTGCATTGTCTTGCTCATGAGCTCAAATTAATTTTTAATGATTTAAGAATCCAAAAAGCGCTCAGTATTTCCCGAAATCACACCTATATGCTTCAACTGCAAGCTTCACTAATCCTCAGAAACGCATCCTACTGCCGTTATGGGGGCTGATGGAGCGCTCGTTAGCTTTTTGATCTCTTCCACAATCGTTACTCCATTCATCAGCCAGCCAGCTGGCTGCATCGGCTCCCTTTGGAGCCCCTTTCCCTGAGTAAGCAGCGCTGCCATAAAACTGCATTGTATCCGTGCGCTCTGCCCTTCCTCCACAGACGTTACCGTTTCAATGGGCATACACAGCCCCTCAGCAGAGCTAAAATACTGCTCTGCCAAGTTCCTCTTGGCCAAGATACTTCCTGATGCTGATTTTTTTTTTTTTTTTTTTTTTTTTGTAGAGCTCATGCCAGCCATGTACCTTTCCCACCCCAAGGACAGAACGTCTTTGGTTTACCCTGGCTGGCAGCCTGCCCGTATGGCATCCAGGTTTCTGGAGTTCAGCATGGTTTCCATATGATCAGATTAAATTATTTGGGGATAATAAATGTTTTAGCAGTGCACAGCGCTCTCTGGAGCATAGTCATTTACTCTCAACAAATATTTTGCATACAAAAATGAGCGCAAAAGCCACAACTATAAAACCTAACCTTAGGCAGAGCTATTTTTCTTGCGCGGGGGAGTAAAGTAATAGTCTTGAATAAGACATTCTGTATGAACCTCTACCCCATGCAACAAATTAAGTAATTTTTATCTGTCATTCTCTATTTCTTAATCCCACTTCCAGTTACTTATGTGGAATGTAATTGGCTCTGATGGAATTGCTCAAGAATAACTGTGATGAGAATTTGGATTTATTCTGTGTATGTTATCACTGCTGTACAGAATAAGCTAATCAAAGATATGCTTCTCTTTGCTGTTCTTATGGCTTGCATAGTTCACGTCTCGCGTTAATGGAACAGTTCAAGATGTGTAAAGGAAAAAGAATTAGCACTCATTAGAGACAAGCGTGGCCTAATGAGGAATTCATGGGAACGGCAGGGTGAGCAGGGACTGCACGGTGAGAGCCGTGGTGGCGGGCGGGTGTCTGGTGTGATTCAAGGCTGCTTACAGCAACGAACATCAGACTTACAGCTTTCTATTAGAACGGGTGAGAACAAAGGGGTGCAGAAGACAATATAAAATATTTATGGTTTATTTGTCTTTTCATAACTGCTATATGTGGCTGACATACCTGTGGGAAAACTGCCCTTATCTTTGGCAGAAGCAGATGCCTGGGAGCATTTGCAGGCGGATCGCAGCCTGAGTGAAGCGTTTCAGTGAGCTGTGTGCCTGCATGTGGAGCAGGAGGAGTGCTGAAGGCACACGTGTTTGGGTGTAGTGGTTCTGCAGATGGGGCTTAGAGCGCTTTCCAAAATGCTTCCAATGCTTTTATGCTCTTCAGCAGTTTTATCATAGAATCATAGAATGGTTTGGGTTGGAAGGGACCTTTAAAGGCCATCTAGTCCAACCCCCCTGCAAGGAGCAGGGACATCTCCAGCCAGATCAGGTTGCTCAGGGCCCTGTTCAACCTGGCCTTGAATGTTTCCAGGGATGGGGCATCTACCACCTCTCTGGGCAACCTGTGCCAGTGTTCCATCACCCTCAGCATAAAAGAAAATTTCCTAATATGCAACCTGAATCTACCTCCCTCTATTTTAAAACCATTACTCCTCATCCTATCACAACAGGCCCTACTGAAGAGTTTCTCCCCATCTTTCCTGTAGGCCCCCTTTTGTAACTGGAAGGCTGAACAGCCCCAACTCTCTCAGCCTGTCCTCATAGGAGAAGGGCTCGAGCCCTCTGATCATCGTTGACCACAGGAGGAGAATAGGAGATTGAGAGGCTCAATGAAGAACAAGCTCACCTTTCCTTGAAGGTATTTCTTTCCAATGGGGCAGATGTTAATTTGCTATTAACTCCATTGTGCCTCTCCTTCATCTCAACCAGGGACCAGGCTGGCCATGTTTTTCAGCCCAGCAGCTTTCCCAGGTGCACAGTTACATCATGGGCATAAAAGTTCCTTCCAAGTAGTGGAAATAACTACACATCCTCCTGCATCCTACCACACAGGGTTATCCTGATCATCTCCTCCTCATCCCTGCACCCGCTCTCATGTAACACTGGCCTGATGTCTTCCATCTCCCTCACTCTGATCCCCAGTTCCTTCAGCTGCACATCATGTTTTCACTAATTCCTCACTGTGATGCTTCATCTTCCTCTCATGCCATTATATTTTTGGCAGCTCAAGAGGCAGCATATGCTCCATGCACATGCTGTTCACACAGCAGAGCGATGCCTCTTGCAGCGGAGGAGGGCTGAGCTACCCTTTCATTTCCTCCTTCAGGGCACCCCTTCAGAACTCTCTGCTCTACCCATTCGCTGGCATTTTATGATCCTTGTAGGAGTTAAATATCTTTGAGACTTCTACTTCTCTGACAGATTCGGTAAAAACAGCCTGAGAGCTTCAGCAATCTTTTTGGGACAGGGAAGCAGGCAGGAGGACAGGCAGCCTCTGCAATTGCACAGCTCCGGTTCCTTAGAAAACCAGACTAAAAATGAATTACATTGGAAAATGAATCCTAAGGAGCTGGACTCAGTACTGTCACCTTTTGTCTGTCTCCCAGGCTGCTTCTCGTCTCTCATCCTAAATTTAGATCACAAGGTCCGTGGGGCAAGAAATGAATTTTCACTATCTGTATTCTCCATTACAATAATAAAAAAGTAATAACAGATAGAAATGCACAGGATTTGACTAGATTTATTCTCCATGGCGATTGCTTCTCACAAAATTCTTTCTAAAGCCCCAGCACATGGAGCCAGTGAACTCAAACTTCAGTATGATTGAAAGTGCTGCAAGCTGCCCCTTGACCTCTTCCCCAGCTGCTCTTCCCTCCCACCCCCGATACATTTTTTTTTGCCACTGTGACCTTCTGGCACTCAGTAGGCCAGTTCTTCATCCCAAATCTGTTGTCATGGAGATTTGGGCCAGCACTCCTGGGAGCGAGTGGCCATCCAAGTGACAAGTCCTGAGCCAAACCGCACCCCTAAGGAGCACAGTCCCCCAGCAAGGTCTGCTTGCTCTGCTGGGGCATCATGTGGTGAACGTCACACAGGGAGACAAACTCTGAACTCTTAAAAACACTAGGGTTTGCTCAGATTTCCCTGCAAATCTGCAAGCTAATCACAAGAAGTCACCTGCTGGCTGGCTGCACTGCTGCGGTGCTAGGAGTTATAATGAAATAGTAAAGCAAGAGAGGTCGTGTTCATCATGCACTAACAACATCTCTGGGGTGGTCTGAAGCAGGATGGCGTGATCGAAACTTTGTCTTGAAATTCAGTGCTGGGGGCGGGGGGTGAGGGACATCATAAAATAATGAATCAGCTTAATAGATTTCAATTTTCTTCCTTGTTAGTTTGAACAGTAGGATAAGTGATTGATATTCACGTGTGTCGTGAGGGGACCAGAAAGACAGAGGCTAGCTCACACAGAAGAAAACACAATATTAAATATCTAACCAAGATGAATAAATGAAAAACACTGGAAACAGATAGGAGTAAGCCTATTCTCAGTGGCTTGAAATATGGTAGTATTTATGATCGCTGTCCTGCAGGATATACATCAAATTTTCCTGCCTCAGGTAGCTGGCCAAATGAAAATTAAAATTTCTCTTGTCTTTTTCAAAAGCAGGGAAGAGCTACAATGCCAGATCACCATTTCCACTCCTACACTCCTGTGCTGAAGGTCTTGCCTGCTCCTTGCACATTAAATCACTGCTCAAATCCCCACAACGGTTGTTTGGCTCTGCAGGTTATCTAGCCTCTAGGCGATGGAGAATATTGCTGAGGTTTTAGTGCTTGCTAAAGCAGAAGCGACCTGGAGCTGGGGAGTTTCCCAGAAGCTCTATTTCTGCTTTTACACACTTTGGATACCTGCTGTTACCCTTAGTTTGAACCCAATAAATGTGTTGTTTGCAGGGGACAGAAATAGATAACACACAAGTAAGGGGCCAAGGGCTTGGCCATCTAACTGTGTGGCATCGGTGTTTGCCCTTGTAAAGTTATCCCTCGAAACAGAGACTTTGAACACCAAAGCTCTTTTGGGGTTTGCTGGAACCCCCTGAGGAAAGTCCCATCTCCTGCACGTGACCTCAACAGGGTGGCGATGCTCTGCCCTGAGCTACCTCGTAGTGCTGGAAAATGTAAAATCATATCTGGCTGTTAATTACAGAGGGTGGGGAGAGATGTCTTCCTCTTTGCTGGCTGCGGACAAGAGGGACTTCTCAAGAAAATTTCCAAGTGTGCTTGACAGCGGGCAGGGTCGCATGTAGCAGAGGAACACGAAGGTCAGGGCTGCCAAAACCAAAGGGAGCATGCTTGAAAATGGTGCTGGTTGCTCTGAGTTGGGCCTGGCAGCGACGTTTGCTTTTGCTTTCTGCACCTAACTGCTAGGCCCACTGGTGCCTGCTGGGTGCAGACAGACGGAGGAGGGTCCTGGCGTGGCCCCTGGGATACTGACCATGCTTCTGTCACTTTGCAAATCCAGTGATCCCATGGACCGTGCCCTTGGTGAGAGGAAGAGTTGCTGTGCGGTGTGGGTTTGTATCAGGCTGATGTGAGACAGCAGCCCATCGTGCTGCCCAGAGGCACCGGTGCGGCGTGGCCACCCTGCTACCCGCTCTCCTCCTTCGCCTGCCTGTCTGTCGGTCTCTGTTCGCAGCACACAGCCAGCCCTGCGGTATCCAGCAGCTTTCAGTCAGGTGGCAGGTGGACTGTTGGAGTGCTTTATTTCTGGGGCTGCAGCTTCACCTGTGCCTTCCTGGGGTGGCTGCGGTGGCCTCCTGGCCCAGCAGCACGAGCTAACCTTGCCGTGGGTCGCTCTACCTGGCACTGATTTCGCTTTCCCCCTCTGCGGATGTAGATGGGTTGACACTGAAGGCTGGCCGACATCTGTGGCTGTGTTGCTACGCTGGCTTTCTGCATGTATTGCTTGCCGTGTTCCCAAGTGAGTCGCTGTCACCAGGTACGCGGAGCCAGGGCTGGGGCGCTTGGCTTTCACCTCCGCTCCTCTCGTCTGAGGCGGTGGCAGCTGTCTCTTGAGCTGGGTGACAAATGGCTGCTGGGATAAAGCCGTCTCCTGCTGGGGGCTACGCACAAGCGCCAGAGAAAATGAGAGTGAGAAAATGCTGAGGTTTCTTACAGGGATCCACAATTAAACATACAGTTTTTGAGGCATGGCTCCTGCCCGTATGCATGCGCTGAGCTCTGTCAGCCTTTGGAGAATGGCAGATCACAGCCGCTGTCACAAAGCACTCTTTCTGGCTGGCTCAAACGCTGTCCAGCTGCTCAGTCTGAGGGCTGCTTTGCATTCAAAGGTGTGGAGAGAAGCAGCTGGGTCGGTTGCAGGAGAAAACTTGTACCGATAGGAGCCCTACCCAAAACACAACCCCCAAAGAAAACCTGAGCCCCAGCAGGGTGTCCCTAGGCACCCATGGGAGATGCAGGGACGCACATGCAGTGGTGGAGGAAGGCAAGAAAGGCCACAGCCAGAGGAGCGGTGTGGTTGTGAAAGCAAGCCATGGAAGCTGGTGCTATGTATGTAAGGTAAAAATGAGTCTGAAACCATAAGCAAAGCAAATCTCAGGAAAAGGACTGTTATTAATACAGAATCTAAAAAGGGCTCCTGACTCCATCAATTACAGCCCCAATGATCCCTGAATGTGTACTTAAATGGTTTACAATGTTAGCTATGGGAAAAGCTGCCACCTGATACCTGAAAACCCTGCTGAGGCATCAATATAAATGCCATTTGAGTAGTGGATATTCCCTTGTCCCATCCCATTCCACTTCATTCCTCCTTTTTTTTTGTAGCGGTTCGGAGCACCTCTCCTATGAGGACAGGCTGAGAGAGTTGGGGCTGTTCAGCCTGGAGAAGAGGAGGCTCCGGGGAGACCTGATAGCGGTCTTCCAGTACCTCAAGGGGGCCTACAGGAAGGATGGGGAGAGGCTGTTCAGTAGGGCCTGTTGTGATAGGACAAGGGGTAATGGGTTTAAATTAGAAGGAGGGAGGTTTAGATTAGATATTAGAAAAAAAATTTTCACAATGAGAGTTGTAGAGCACTGGAACAGGTTGCCCAGAGAGGTGGTGGATGCCCCATCCCTGGAAACGTTCAAGGCCAGGCTGGATGGGGCTCTGAGCAACCTGATCTAGTCAGGGAGGTCCCTGCTTCTTGCAGGGGGGTTGGACTAGACGACCTTTGAAGGTCCCTTCCAACTCTAACCATTCTATGATTCTATGATTCTATGATCTTTGATTTAATCTCATGCATGAACCAAGTCACAGCAGACCATTGCAAATCGTGCGCTTACGTGTGAAGCTGGCGCTTGGATGCTCAGGTATGTACATCTCGTTGCATCTTAGTTTAAGTTCCAAGTGAGTCATGAGATAAAGAGCCGCTGAAACTTGTGTCTTAAGGAGAACAACATAACAATCCTAATCCTTTCTGATATTGTTACAAAGCAGCAGATTTAAAAGGCCACTGTCAACAAGTATTAAAAGTCTGTCGTTTCACCAAACAGATGTCCTAAAAGCCACTCCCTTAAGGTGCTAGTCCAGAAGCTACTAGAGCCATCTGCTTGCCTTTGGCATTTATTTCTATCCTGTTTAGCCCTTGGGTAGGTTATTCAGGCCAAGACTGAATAAAGTGAAGGCCAGGCAGGACCGGGATCTCTGATAGTTCTCTGTAGGCAGGCAGGGTGGGCGGCAGGGTGAGAGCAAGCAAGGACGTCACAACCTGTGTCTGATCTCTGCAGTGGCTGTGAGGTCCCCACCAAGCAGGCGGTGGCACAACATAGATAACCAGTGGGACTGGACTGAGAAAGAGTTGTTAAGACCCATGAGGTACGTGGAGTTACAGTCTTATGCAATCACTGAATCAGTGGCTCCAACAGGACGAGTTTATTTTTAGACTGCTTGGGCAAAGACTACCCCGATGAGTGTACACTGTTTCCTGAGTCAACTGCAAAGTAGCGATAACAGCGTAAGAGCGTATGACCAAATGATCAGCGGGGCATGCTGGCAAAGCTCCTCTGCAGAGAAGTGCCCTAATCGAGGATCTGCCTCAGAACCTCTCTGCCTGGCTTGTTTTGTGAGATGTGTGAGATGTGTCATCTCTCTGATCCTGCTATCCACTTCATGATGGTGCTCTGACTGCGTATAGATACCACCTTCTGCCACCTGCCAGCCCCTCGGCACTGGCGTCCTTCACCTTGGCCCCCTTCCAGGGAGCCTGTTCTTCCCCCTTTCCCGGGTGACTGCTCCGACATCTTTCTGAGTTACAGTGAATCCAGCTGCTGCACGCTCAGGGCAATAAGACTAATTTGGACACCTTCTTCATTGCCTTCTCTGGAACTGAGTTTTGGCCTCAAGTTCCTAAAATCTTACTGAGGTTCTCCTGAACTTGCTCTTTTGTAGACATGTGAACTGTGTGAGCCACTTGTTTGAGTCAGCCTTTTCTAATGATTTAAAAAATTCCTTTTGCTTCCATACAAATGAGAAACCTTCTTCCCTTTTCCTTGCTTGCTCGTTATTTTTTTTCTGTTGCTTCCACCCACTAACTAGTGAGTGAGAACTCTTCAGTCTTGGCTGGTTTTCTAATCCAGCTTTTTGTCCTCACCTTTGTAGGTCGGTCTCTCTGCAAGGACGTGAGTTTCATACTTTTTCTTTCCCACCTCTCTCCACAATGCGTTTGGATGAGGCTTGGCTGAAAGAAAGGTTTAATATACAAGAAATTGCCTGGTGTTGTGCTGAGAAGGCAGTTGGGCTTCGATAACGCCGCAGACCAACAGGGTGCAGTACCACACTGCGCGCGGCCCCTCGCGCACGCAGCACGCGTGCCATCTCTTTATACCGGCAAAAAGTCATTTTCCAGATCCAAAACATGAAATTTGGCTGGTTCTCCCCAGCTTAAGGCCTATTTCTCAAGCGCATGTTAGCATTCCTCCCTAGATGAATTTGGATTGCACATAAATAAGAGAGGGCAGATGGAAAAGTGGCTTTTTTTTTTGTAAAGCCACTTAAAGCAAACATTTTTTACCTGTTCAGTCGAAACCCTCACAGTAGCAATTACCCACAGTGTTTTCGTGGCTATGGAGCCTCAACAAATAGCTGTGAGTTTTCAGATGAGATGCACGCATGCTGACTGCAAAGGGGATTTAAAGTGATCTCTTACAAATAGTTAATATAGTGTAAATGGAATATAAAGAAAAAGAATTGCTAAGCAGGAGAGATAGAATGGTGTCTTACTTCGACACGGCACTTGCAGTCAGCCTGAATGCTTTTCCTCTAACACACTACACTAATTTCTCTCATGGCTTGCTGTTTCAATCTTCCAGCTCGGTTAATACGGCTGCCTGAAAATGAGCAGAGCTGCAAGCCCGTGTTTGTAATTTGCATGACAGGGTACTATGGAGCAGGGTCTTTGGCTGCTGTGAAATGGCACGGATCCAGTGAAAAGAGAAGAAAACCTGTCCTGTAAACCAAGGCACTGCTCTCTGTTCATGGTCACGCTATAACCTGCTTGGCATGGCCGGATTCTTCAGTTTTCAATCTGAAGCTATTTCAGTTTCCCTTGGCAATATGAGCAAAGAACCCAGCGAGCCTGTGTATCAGTTATCTAGAAACTAACTCTCATGAATTTTTTTATTTTTATTATTCATCTTCCAAACTCTGAAGGCTAAAACTGCGTATAAATCCCCTGCAGGGATTCGCAGAAACACAAGGAATTTGGGGTTTGCATTTTTAAGAGGAACACTCATGATTTCAGAGGCAAGCGGAGAGCCCTGCGGCAGCAAGGGCAGTAAGGCTTGCACGCACCCCTCTGACTGGACCTGACCTCCCGGCCACAGCGGCCCTTGAGGGTGCTGGTCCCTGAAGGCAGCACGGTGCTGCCACAGACCTCAGGGTGATGCTCCTGCGGGTTCCCCTGGTACTCTGCAGGGAGGGGGCTGGAGAAACTCTGGCAATGCACCACTTTTTGCCAGGCAGATGTGATGTACGGGGAGCTGTAGGAAACGATGTACCTGGGGTTTCTCTCACAGCTGTGAGATGGTACTTTGCTACAAAGGTTTCTACATTTGGAGGAGGAGATCTTCCTCAACTGTTTTGCCAGCAGTTAATGCATCTGGATTATGCACAGATGCTGCAGTTCAGCCCTCCCCTTGTACAGCCCATTTCTGTCTCTGCTCGCACCCGCAGAGCGGTGGGGTGCAGCCATGCAGGTACCACCATAGTCAAAGCAAGCTGCAGGAACTGGGTCCTAAGGCTGTGGCTTTAGGGCTGGCTTTGGCAGAAGCTGAGATACATCTCCTTTGTGTGAAGCCAGTCCTGGTTAAATGGCTGCTCTGAGATGAGCAAGCTATTGCTGCTGTTAAACAACCAGAAGGAATCCAACCTTCCTTCATTTTTAGGTTATGCTAGGAAGATACTGCTAAAACCCCCTAGCAGAGAAGGAGAGTAGTGATTCCTGCTAGCACTCTCAGATATTTGCAAATAACATTGTCTCCCTAAAATTGTTCTGTTCTGTTTCCTTCCTGACTTCTGTGTGACGACACGGGTAACAACAAGCAGAAGACAAAGGACAAGGAAGTGAGAGTTCAGTCCTTCAGATATGAGATCATCCCCAAGGAGAAACTGCCTTTATTTTTGTAATCTGGCTTCCTTTTCTCCTCTAATTTATCTTCGGCTGCCCATTTGCTCAGTCGCTGTGCAGTGCCTGAAGCAGAAAAAAGTCGTATAGAAGAGTTACTGTTGTCTCCCTTCCTATCTCCTGGGGTCACAGACCTCTCTTGACATTTTTTCCCTACCGTGCAACATAGACTGCAGTCAGCAAAGCTTGCTGTGGGACTAAAAGAGGAAAACAAAAGCATTTTATAAAAAAGCTTGTTAGGCGCTGCTGTGCTGGCAGTGTTAGGAAGTTTGTTTAGCAAATTGATAGTGGGTAGTGCAGGTGGATGTAGCAGTGATGGTGAAGAACAGCAGTGAGCATTGGCCAAAGAGATACCAAAGGGGAGAAGGAGTAGGGTGGGAGGTCAAAATCTGCAGGAAAAATTACTCATGGGGTGTTCTGATGCCTGGAAAAGCTAAAACAAACAAAAGCCAAGCAGGTTGCTCACAACTCTCTCCCCCCTGAGCAAACCCATGGGATTCGGTGGAGAAACCCACCCGAAGATGCGGGCAAGACTGGGGTTGTTCTGGGAAGGAGGAGTGCCACAGAGAGCTCCTGCCAGTGCCAAGGGCACCTTTGATGCTGAGGAAGTCTTTAATTGAGGAAGACTGTCAGAACACAAAGGTAGGATTAAAAGGCTCTGAAAGGCCTTTTAAAAGCCTTTGTACTGTTTCTAAAAAGTGTTGTGCCTATTATCTTCAGAGCTGTCAAACCACCATTCGAAAGATGTAGTCATGGAGTAAAAGTGTATTAAAATGCTACTTAAAATCCAATCTGTTTTCTGTTAATTTGTGCTTAGTTTCTGCCTTCTTCAGATGTGTCCAGGTTACATTTCATATTTTTATTCCCCAATAATGTGTGTAAAATTACCTTTACAAAAAAAGGGCGGCTACTGGTGGGGTTCTTTCATCATAAAGAGCTACAACATTCAGAAATTAGCAGAATTTTATGAAATTTGTGTTAGAACCATGGATGCTCATGTCGCTTTGCTGAAGCATTGATGCCTACGCCGCTGTTGAGCTCCCTTTTTGCCAGGGGAGAGAGGGAAGACCAGCAGCCAGGAGCTGGCTCCAAGGGTTGCTGTGCTGGTGTGAGGGAGTGCTTTCCTTGTCCCCTCAGCTTTCCAGGCGGCACACACAACTGTACCCCCCAAGAAGGACTCTCTGTGCCTCGCAGCTTACTCATTTCTCCATAACAGTGCGTTGAGTTTCCAGACGAGGTGCAGATACTTGCAAATGTCAGTTTTAGGGTGCAGTTACATTTTCTTCATTACCTGTGTTGGTTTTCAGCACCTTGCAACCAGATGCTAGTTTTTTAAAAGTAGGCTACAGCCAAGCTTGGGCTCCAAGAGCAGGAAAGGAAACCTGCCCTTGGTGTCCATCAGGAGTGGAAGTGGTTTCTCTCCCTTTACATACAGGTGGGGAGGAAAAGGAAATGAGGTGGCTTTGGTCCCTCCAAGGGAGGTTGAGCCTGCCAGCCCCTCCTACCAGTGGGACACACAGGACCCCTGGGAGAGGCATAGGCAGGAGTAGGCACTGCCATGGTGAGACTGTCGAGAGGCCGGGAGGATGTCTGTGGCCTGAAAAAGATGGGCTATGCTTCATGTTACTTGGCTTTCTGTTACCACTGTGAGGAAGGACTCCAGGTTTTGCCTGCATCCCTGGCACAGCCAGGGGCATCCCTGACTTGTGCTGTATCCCCAGGAAGCCCTGGCAGATGCTCCCTGCCACTGCAGGCTGCCCTGCAGCCTCTGATTGATGATGAGAATCCGCTCTGATCTCTCTTCCTGTTTCCAGCAATTTGCTCAAGAACTGTAAAAATGCAAAGAGGACTTTCAGGTCAGAAACAGTAGAGATTGACTGCAGGAACAATACAAATTATTAGGGCTAGTCAAACACCAAAAGAGGTCCCAAGCTGAAATATTCTACCTCTTTCTTCTTCCTTTTGTTTTCTTATATATTTCTCTCTGTGACTGCTAAATAAGAAATTCTTTTTTTGCACTGCTTCACAGGCTGAGAGAGTTGGGGCTGTTCAGCCTGGAGAAGAGAAGGATCCAGGGAGACCTTACAGCGGCCTTCCAGTGCCTAAAGGGAGCCTACAGGAAAAATGGGGAGAAACTCTTCTGCAGTGCCTATTGTGAAAGGATAACGGGTAATGGATTTAAAATAGAGGGAGGTAGATTCAGACTTGATATAAGGAAGATATTTTTTACACTGAGGGTGGTGGAACACTGGAACAGGTTGCCCAGAGAGGTGGTGGATGCTCCATCCCTGGAAACATTCAAGGCCAGGTTGGACGGGGCTCTGAGCAACCTGATCTGGTTGGAGATGTCCCAGCTCCTTGCAGGGGGGTTGGCCTTTAAAGATCCCTTCCAATCCAAACTGTTCTATGATTCTATTAACCTTTGGCTCCAGCCCAGTAGTCCTTGACTTCTGTGTAAATGGTGTCTGCAGTACTGACATCTGCAGCCTGAAGGTTTGTAATGCAAAATCTCTGAATTCCTGAAGTGCTGTGCTGTACTTGCTAATCCTCACTCGTGTCAGGGCACGTCATTCACACTACATCCCAAGTAACCTAGGTAAAACACGGATGCGGTGTCTTCTCTTGAAAGGTATTTGCATTGGAAATAAAATGCATGAAACTAAAATCAGCTTGTCACAGCAGAGGGATGAATTCTGCAGTATTCTGGATTTCCTGCATGAATCATTTGATGTGTCTGTGTGTTCCTCTTTTGATGACTTGGCAGAGCAGAAGGAATGAGTCGCGTGTATTTAAAACCAGTCTGATTTCTGCTTTGGGTTTCCATCAGCATTACGGTTTGTGCAGCAGAGTCATTCAAATGACAGTGGTTTGCAAGGAGGATTGGGTTTTTTCTTTGATTTTAAGATTTTTCAAATGGCCTGTCCAGAGCAAGATAATATATGCATCAGCAGAGAAATGGAGAGATTATGATATCTCAGTTTGTTCTATTAGCACTGCCCATGGTAATGAAAAGATGTCGCAGACATGAAAATTATGATCTGTTGTGTCTACAGTGAAGCTTAAAATATCTCATTTTACAAAGAAACTAGACCACCTGGAAGGGCAGAACAGACAGGAACCAGATCATTAAAGATACTGAAGTGGATTATGAGTACATTTTTGTATTGTTCACCAGAAGGGAAAATTATTTGAAACCACCCCTCCAGACACACAGCCATGTTTTAAACCAGCTGTCACTGTCCTGCCTTCAGAAGTTTGTACCAATGAACTGAGATGAGAATCTGCCTCTTCCCTGCTGTAGCTTGAAAAAAAAAACCACAACATTTAAACCACCTAAAGCAGAGCTACTGTCTCAGAGTCTCTGTAGTTAAGAGGTGCTCATTTTAGGATTTCAGCAGTTTGATTGTGTATGTGCTTTGCCACTGAATGTCTGAATAGACTTCTGTCGCACAGAGAAATTAGTGTACCCTCAGTCATGGTGCAGGTTGCTACATGCGCTGCCGGGGCAGGGGTCTCTGCATTGGCCAGGAAAGACCACATTGTCCTCCTCGCCTCTGTCTCCACAAAGCTCTCCTGACCCCCAGAGAGACCCTGGACTGTGTGTAAATCAGCTGCTCCATCCTCCACCCGTCTTACTGTATTAATCAGAAAACCCATGATAGGCATGCGCTCCGTTAGACTCATCCCCTTTGCTATTTTAAAAGAGCTGTGCACAAACTTTCCAGCCCAGAGCAGACTAGTTTAGACCCAAAGGTCCTAACAGAGAAAGGTCCTGCTTTGACCCTAATTTCCCATAGACTATTTTGCCTTTCTCTTGTGAAGTACCTTTCTTCTTGTAAATAGTAGTGCATTTTAGTAAGTAAACCAGTTACCAGTTCTCAGCTGAAATGCAAATTGGTCCATTAATGGGCCATTAGTATTTTTTAAATGGGCAGCAAGCAAAGTTTTCAATAACCAATTGCCAATTTCTGTCTTTATTATTATTTATTCAATTCCAACTTTAAGAAGGAATGATGAAAACAAAATATATCTGATGCAAACATTTTTTTTTCTGAAATTTTTCATTTTCTCCTGTGCAAGCAAAATAATTTTTGTCATGTCATAGTTGCCACAAACTAGAATCACGAACTTGCATCTAGTCCTTCTGCTATGTTGGTGAGAAGATACATGGAGGGATACCATGAAAATTTACTACAAACTATTATATAAAATATAATATAATAAAATCACCATGCTTTTATTTGCTGGATCCTCTGACAAGAACCTGTTCTGAGTTATTATTTTGCTGCAGTGAAACAGCTGTCTCTGGGATTAAATGACTCCTGAAAGGTGAGTTTGAGGAGTTAAGTAGTGAGTTTAAATACCTAAAAGGCAGATGCACACTCAGACACCCCTTGCGATTATTTCCTCTCGTTTTCTGTGGTTTGATTCCTCTCTGAAAGTGAAAAAAGTAGCAATTCCCTGTTTCACAGGGAGTTTACGCTGCACTTGGGAATTTCGGAGAAGTATCACAGACTTGCTGGACTCTTCCTGGCAGCAGATATTCATGCCATCAGTACACAGCCATGGCACACTGGGAAACTCTTCTCAGACTGCTGGCTCTGTTGGGAGATCTTGGTTTTGCAGCCACCACCCATCTCATAGCAGTGGAAACATCTTCCACTCAACTTGTGAAAATGTGCTATGAAATACATACTCATCTCAAAGAAATACACTTGCTTCCTGCTATGAAAAGTGTATTGTGTGCTGGTGGATGAGAAGCTCAACGCAAGCCAGCAATGCCTGCTTGCAGCCCAGAAAGCCAACTGCACCCTGGGCTGAGTCAAAAGAAGCATGGCCAGCAGGTCGAGGGAGGCGATTCTGCCCCTCTACTCTGCTCTGGTGAGACCCCGCCTGGAATACTGCATCCAGTTCTGGAGCCCCCGGCATAAGAAGGGCATGGACGAGTTGGAGGGAGTCCAGAGCAGGTCCACAGAGATGATCAGAGGGCTGGAGCACCTCTCCTATGAGGACAGACTGAGAGAGTTGGGGCTGTTCAGCCTGGAGAAGAGGAGGCTCCAGGGAGACCTGATAGTGGCCTTCCAGTACGTGAAGGGAGCCTACAGGAAAGACCAGGAGAAACGCTTCAGCAGGGCCTGTTGTAATAGGACAAGGAGTAAGGGTTTTAAAATAGAAGAATGTAGATTCAGACTTGATATAAGAAAAAATTTTTTTACACCGAGGGTGGTGGAACACTGGAACAGGTTGCCCAGAGAGGTGGTGGATGCTCCATCCCTGGAAACATTCAAGGCCAGGTTGGACAGGGCTCTGAGCAACTGATCTGGTTGGAGATGTCCCTGCTCCTTGCAGGGGGGTTGGACTAGATGGCCTTTAAAGGTCCCTTCCAACCCTAACCATTCTATGACTCTATGACTTAAACATAAGATGCCTGAAAACACGAGCAACTTAGCACACAGCCACTGCTCCAGAGGAACTGATAGCAGATGGTGCATCTTCCACTGTGCTAGCTGGGAAATACCAGACTCCTCTTCCCCTCGAGAAAACAAAGGAAAAACTCACGGTTAGGCTTGGCTGTGAGACAGCTCTGGGCAAAGCTTTGTGCGCGCCGTGGGGAGATGCCCCTGCCAGAGATTGGGGTGGTGCCCAGCTTTTGGCGCTGCAAGGGGCAAGAGTTTGCTTGGAAAGTTGCTGATTATGGGCAGCAATGCCAAGCAGACCTGGCTGGGAACACCAAGAGACAGCCAGTGTGACGGTCTGATGCACTTCAGAGACAGATTTGGCTTAGGAAAGGTTTTGATTCCCTTTCCTTTTCCTGGTGTGGATGTGTTGTGTAAGACATGACATAGCCCTCCAAAGGGGGCACGTGGGTTGCAGGAAAAAGATTAATTATGTTCAAGAAAAAAATGTGCCTCCTTCTAACACTAATGGAGGCACTTGACTGCTCCAGTCTGTTACCTGAAGCAGGCATGGGCAAGGTTAGACTGTGAAACACAACTACACATCACCACGTTTTTCAACAGCCATGCTTCTTAACTGATCAATATTCCAGATTCAAGTTTCTGTAACTGCCTGAAGAGGATCTAATTTAGGCTTATGTATTGTAACCAGCTCAGCAAGAGTTTCAGAGGTTTCTTAGATATTTATCAAGCTGGAATCCTACTTTTAAGGAAAAAAAAAAAAAAAAAAAAGCCTTTCCACCTTTTTAAGGAAATTAGGTTGCACTTGCTACGTAGGTTTCCAAGTAATTTCCTTCTCTTGCAGAAGTAGGTGATGCCCTAATAATACCTTTAAAGAAACTGGAAACCAGCAAACTCACTGCTGCCAGCAATGGCTGGGCTTGTAAGGGGTTTGAATATGTGTGAGGAGCCCAAAGCAAATGAAGTGAGAGGCCAGAACTCTGGATGCTGGAGCTACAAATGCTTTTTTTTTTGGTGGTGCTCCCATGGCTCTGCTTCCCTGTGAAGCAAGAACGCAATGTTCAAAAGGAAAAAAAAAAAAATCTTCAAAAGAGACAGAGGTAGACTGTGGGCCCAAACCTGAAAGGAAAACATCACAGAAAAGGACAGGTTGGCGCAGAGCCTGTTTCCAACAGAAGGGCTTCACAAGCAGTCATCCAGGCTGCCCCTCGCCTCACTTGTTTTCCTGACTTGGTTCTGGCCTTGTAGAGCCTGATTTTCAAAACAGCAGTCTGCAAAAGGCTGTGTGGTGCACCTAACTTGCATGCCTGATTGCTGGAAATGCCAGATTTTCAGGGTATTCACAGTAATCAAGCATTTAACTGAGCCCTGCTGTTGTACATGAACTACGGAGTGCGGCCCTGGGTGGATGTCAGGGTGTTTTCTCACGTCTGCGTGGTAATGACTATGTCTCCAACCATAGCAAGCTGCTCAATGGGATTAGTAGATGACTGATTTTTAAAAAGGACTTGGCGAGTTAAGGTTTAGCCTCTGCCTCCCTGTCCATAAGCAGTGACAGCAGAGGGGTTATTTTTGGAATGGCCGTAGGACACCATCTTACTGCGAACAGCGGTCTAAAGCGAGGCTGTTTAATTGGCAGAAACATCTAGCAGGCTTTACCTTCTCCTGTAACTAACATGGGAATCTCTTTAACTGCTAACCGAGTTATAATACGCACAACCTTTGTAATATGCAAGCACCATGCAAAAATTGGTATGGCTTGAGGAATGTCTACAAAGCGTAATACCATACCCTACAGCTCCTATGTGGAGGTAGCTCGGTGTTTCTCTACAGAATTGCCTCATGCCAGAGACACACACTCTCATTAGTTTTCAGTTGGAAATGTTTCCAAATTAAACTCAAAGCAGACCTGGGGCAAGTCAGAGAAAACATTTGTCTAAAAAGCCTACAAATACAGCCATGTTTTCACAGCTTTGCTAGCAGAATAGCACAATTATTGGAAAGCAGCAGAGACTTTCCCAGCACAGATGATGGAAGTTACTTATAAGACCTGGTGTGTTTCACTAAAGTAAAAATTGCAGAGAGACAGTAAGAAATAATTCCTCATCCCCACTGGGTAACTATGGATTTGCATCCAAATTCCTTTACTCCCGTGGAGCAATACCTCTATTTGGAAAAGGAAGATAGGATTCAGCATCCAGCGAGCAGCAGCGGCAGAGCGCGGTCCCATGTGAATGCAAACGAATGTGTCTTGGAAAAACAAAAAGGTTTTCTGTATAATATCCTAAAAACAATTGCTGCAAACAGATACATACTGAGCAAAAATGGCATGCAGGTGCCACCTGATCCTGTAAGGTACGCCTGGGATTCTTGCAGGACAGTGCAAGAATCCTGCCCAAAGCTGGTTACCATCTGCCTATGGTATATATCACTTTACTGCCACTATGTTTGAGTATTTTAGCGTATTTTGTTCAAGGATCTCAAAAAATGCAGTGTAATGCTTAAAAATGCCTTTCATCATCACAACCAGCACAGCTGGCTCACTGCTCAAGTTCACCTAAGTGTGAGTGTTGGGAATTGTGAGGAGAATAGTGCTAGTCTCCCTGTTCGATTAACGGGCTTAACAAGTGCCTAAATGAGTTCCAGGTAGTTCTGGAGAACAACTTTCTTTACAAAGGCATAGGTTTGCACTAGAATTTTTACTGATTTTAAGCATGTAACAGTTAGACCTTCCCATTGCAATTACACTGTCCTTGAGTTCCTGCTCCGGGTGAATCCAACCACTTCTGTAAACATAGCAGTGTAGGCAATCCTGGAAAACAGGGTAGTACATTAATGGAATATGTCAGGGAGGGAAAGATGTGGTTTCTGAGAATATTAAGAAATTATCGTTCATATGCCAGCTGGAAAACCGTATAGAATCCTACGGTGAAGTAGCTGAACCTAATTATAAATTGATGATAACTGCCCATAAAGGATGAGAGAATGCACCTACCCAATGCTCCAAGAAAGGAGCTGACAGCTAATATTATAATTCCTTTTTTTTATATTATGCCAGAACCTGAGTCAAAGTAGAAATGGTACAAATACACAGGGGTTCACTCAGAGCCCAGGAGCTAAATGGGAGTAAGCTGCAACAAGGGGAAAGGAAAGGGAAGCAGTAGCAAGAAGGTAATAATGTTGTTTATATTGGCTAATGTAACATCAAGACTTCCAAATATTTTTAAATGAGAGCCTACTGAATCATTAAACAGTTGGCCTGTATAGTCCAAGAAAATAATGAATAAAACAAGGATTTAGGATTCAAATGCAAACAGAGTTTCTATCTAGCTTTTAGCACCTCCATCTAACTTATATCTTTCTGTACCTGAAACAAGGAATGCGGCAATCATTGCTCATAGACGCAGGGCACCTTTGGGCTCTGGGCTCCAGAGATCCTGTCTCTTGCTTAAGTCATGGCACCCACAACAGAACTCTTTGGCTTATGAGGGTGCTTATCAGTGTGGGACAAAGAACCTTGACATTGAGTCACAGGACACTTGCAAAACAAAAAAAAATATTGGGAAGTTAATATGCAGAAACAAATAGAAAAAAAAAATCCTTTTCATTTTTAAATGTAGTCTTTCCCCCAATACTTCTTTCTTCATAAACAAAGTCCTATAAATAAATTCAGCTTTTTCACCTTCAAGTGTAGGAAAAAGGCTATCATTAATCTTCTTTTTCAAAACTTGAGACACATTCAGTGAGCTCTCTAGAGAAGAGAACTTAATACTTTCTCTTTATGTTTGTTGGTTAATTTCCCCCTTAATATAAAATGCTTGCCAGGTTGTACACATGGAAAACCTGATTAGGATAGGATAAGCCTCTTTCTTTGAATTATAAGAGGCGGCTGAACACCGTTTATACAGAAAGGCTCTTGAAAAAGATATCAATAGATTAGACCGATAAATAGATGTAGTATTTTTGAAACTCTGAAAAAACATGTTTTCCAAATTGCCCCAATGCAGCAAGGAAAGTCATATTGATAAATGAAGACACTATGCTGGATCAGGCACTCGGTTTCATATTTTTTTTCTGTAAACTGGCCAGCAAAGACAACAGAATGTTACTCTCTAACATTGTCAGACTGCTTTTGCCCTTCTACTGACAGTTTTATCTAATGCAACTGCAATTATGCCTTCTTTTTTTCCCGTACACCTTTCACTACAAAAAAAAACCCAAACAAGTGCTAACACAGAAGTTGTTGGTAGCAAGCTTCTGAGGATGGAATAAACTACATTTCTAATGACAAGGCATGAATATCATAAGAAATTTTCAATTCCCTTATCTTAAGAGGCTTTGTCGGTGTTAGGCAGAACAGCAAATGCATTTCCTCGGCCTTGTACGCTCTTCTTAGATTGCATGACTTGCATTAAGTGGCATTACACTCAAATAAGTTGGAAAGGCTGTCTGATGTGTCCTCACAAAAATGAAGAGAAGGCTTCATGAGCCTGCCGAAGGAAAAAGAACCACCAGCAGATAATAACACATGTGGCTGACTCACTAATGTGACTAAAAGTACAAGTATTTGTTAAAAGCACTCTGAAACCCCCAAATCAACTGACTTATTTTAAGAAAACATTTTTGATAGGGTCAGAGAGACTAGAATTTATTCCCTGGAGATTAATTACAAAATATAAAAATACTTGATACTAAAAGTACCTTGGCTGATGGCACAAGCTGTAAATGCCTCCCCCTAATAATCCTGCATTTGTGATGAACACCCAAATGCTCCCTCTGCACTCTTTGCCTGAAGAAACCACTGGAGTAGGGGGTTGTTCAGATTCCACATCTTATGTTTTGGATGTTGGCTGGTCACTGAAAACCAGCAAATGTGCACAGTGATTAAGGTTCTGAAATTAATCTTCCGGAGGCCAGGAGATGCCTCCAGACCAACTGTCAGATGATTCAAACTTTCAGCTCCTGAACACAATCAAACTTTGGGCAAAGAATCCCTTTGAGCAAAAGATACAATCAATAATGCACAGGAAATAATGACTAAAAGATCAAGTGTATCAATGATTCCAAATCACTTGAGCTCTTCTTTAATATTACTGGACTGAACTGCTTGAGGAATGGTTTGAGGTCAGTGACCCAGATTGCTGTCTCTGTGAACATTTACTTCATTAAAAACCAAAAGGCCGTGCAGCAGGAACAGGACGAGGAAGCACTGCACAGCTGGCTACCGGGGGGGCTTTCAGCCCCACAGCCTTTCTTGTCTTTTCAGGTCAGCCATCTACCATTGTAGTCTATACATAACCTTTACGTGACAGAAGGTGTATTTTCATAAAGGCTGCTAACTCCCGCTAACCACAAAGTGGGACACACTTAGTCCCTTCCTTTCTTCTGGAAGTCCTAAATCTGTGGTTTCCAACCAGGTGCTCCAGGGGCTGCATCCAAAGTGACCAAGAAAAGCAAAATCATATCCTGTGTGTGTGACTCTGCATGTGCCACAAGCTTCTGAGGGGTCTGTGCGTCGTGAAAAAAATAGGGTTGAATGTTCCTGCTCTCTGCTATTCCTGTGTAATCCCGGGAAGCTGCCATGCTTCCGTCTTTCTAGTTCAGTGATGGCAGTTTTGCCTGCCTCAGGTAGAAGAACTTTTTTCTCCTCCCAAAGGACACAAACTCATTTTTATTCTCTCTCTAAAGATTAGTGAAAGTGAATTGCTGAACTTAAATTATTCAACGTTTTGAGAAAGCAGGCGGCTATTTGCAGTTTGTCCACTGACTCCAGCATATTAAGTGACTAATTTCAGAAGCCTTGCACGCTAAGCAATGTTCGCTGTCAAAACATCACATCTGATTTTTTTCATAGGACGTTCATAGTGTGCTGTGTGGAAGCAAGCAGTTGTTTCTACATTTCTTCCAATGTGTTAAATGACAGTAATGGATGCAGAGCCTAAAGCAGTCAACTTTCTAAAGGTAAGGTAGTTTGCAATCTGTCACCGGTGACAAAACCAATTTCAAATAGGAACAGAAACACTGTGTAGAAAAGGACAGGAGAGACCTCTGCAGTTTGTTAATCAAATAATGGCAAACTTGTGGCAGTTGTTATGGCATGTGTGCTTTTTACTTGTGTAGCAATTACCTGCAAGACTGGAGGAAGTTAAATGGTATTGACACGAGCGAGCTGCCTCGAGCCCGACATTGTGGCTTATTATTGCACCGTAGTAGTGCAGCACCGTAACCAAGCTAGTGCTGAAGGAAGTCAGCTCTGGTCACTGCTTGGTGCTGTGGTTTCTCCACGCTGACATACCCTTCTTCTGCTCTGGACCTGGCACTATGCATGTGTAGGAACTGCTGGTGCCTTTATGAGTAGCTCAGATCCTGTGTAGCAACTCTTACGTACCTGCCCTTGCCATGAAATGCAGAGACCTGAGTGGGTACGTGTGTTCCCTCTCCAGTCCACAGGGCCAAGTACTCCAAAATGAAGCCCAGAGCAGCATAGGAATCTGGGAGCCAGCAGAAAAGGACAGGGAAGTTTTCATCCAAAAGCCCTTTTGGACATTGCCCTCGCTAGCATGTCATTGCCTGAATGAAGGCTGCAGAAATTTCTTCTCGATATGATATGCTCACAGTCTCCCCTGCAGGTTGTTTTCATCTGGTTTTAAATTACTGCCAGGTGTTCCCTGCTTGCTTTCATGCTGTGGGCAGAATTGCCATGTAAGAGCCTCACTAGTACAGCTGTGCAGGGGTGGGGATCTGGTTCTGTCCCTTTCATCACCAAAACCAGTTTCAAGTTATCTCCTACACAGGCAGACTCATCTGAAACATTTTTCAGTCTCCTGGGTGTTTTGCCACAGGAGGGAAAGGCCAGTGCAAGAACACGGCTCTGAAACAAGCACAGGTCTACAGCCCGGGGAGGGCAATCCCTGCCGCAGAGAACAGTGTAAAATCCACAGGTGAGCGGTCACTGGGGGGAAAAGCCACTCGTGGGAACTGGGACCATTCTACTTACCTCAGTTTTAAAGCACCCAAGTCTTTACTTGTATTTAGCCAGGAAATTCAGAGATTTCACTGAAAATTAATGTGTGCGCAGATATAAACTTCCATATCAGCAGGCTTCGGGCAAAGGAAATTCAGTAAGTGGTGCTCTGGTTGTGTTTTTAGCTGGCATATTAGCTATTGCCCTCAAGGGGAGCAGGGATTAAGGAAATCAAGGGCTGACAGTGAACCATCTGCCTGCAACACCCTAAGTGACCTGCTGAGGCAGGGATAATAGTCCACGCTCCTCCGCAAAGAGGAGAAGGGTGAATATAACAATATGCTCTTGGAAGGAGGAGTCGGGAGGGTTTCTGACTCTTCTGGCTCTCCCTAGACAATAGGGAGGCCATAACCTTCCACCACTACAGGAAAAGGAGAATTTCGCCCAGGGCAAGCTGCCATGAGATGAAAGGGCAGTTGGTTGCAGGACAGCTGTAGGACAGGAGAAGTGGTGTCACCCAGATGTCAGAGAAGGGAGAAAATGAAGAGTTGTCTTTCCCTTCCTTGCTGTCTTTGCAAGCCCTTATGTGGCTCTTTGTCATAAAAACAAGTGCTGCTCGCTAGAAAAATGCCTTATAGCCTGACTTACTGCAGTTACCAACTGCAGCAGCCAGCAACAGGAGGGAACTCATTTGGTGACTGAACCTGTAAGCTGCCTGCTCCTGGCAACTCCCATTGAAATCAGGGGGAACCAGGGACCCTCAAAACCTTTCAGGAAATTTGAGACATCAGGATTCATTGGAGGGTGGGAAGGGAAGGACAATCTCTAGGAAGGATTCATTAGGGCAGTGTAGTTCTACCTCTGCTGTTCTGTCTATTCCTTAGTATTAAAGTGTAAACAAGTTACACCTACTTTGTAAATATGCTTTCTAATACTTTCTATGTGCTGATTATTCTACATGTCTCCTGTTCCTGAAAAATTAAGTTTAATTTAAGAAAATTAATTTTAAATATTATTTCAGGTTTTTTTTTCAAGATTTCTCATTATTCTGGGGGAAAAAGGCTCATTTGTTGGCATGCCTTTGATATTTTTGGAAATCCTGCATCTCAAGAAGTACCACCATTACATGGTTTCTGCCTTCTTTCTGATTTCAGCTTACAGACTCTAAGCCTCCTATTTTCCACATGTGAGATAAAGATAATGTAAATTAAAAATCACTAATAAGACAAAATAATAGAATGAAAGGAACTAAAGCTAAAGGGTATTTTAAATCAGTGACTGAAAATGAGATTTATTGGACCACTTTTTAAACAGATGGCTGCCCTATTACCATGTGTCTAAGCTAAGACCGTTTCACTTGCTATTTAAATTCAGAGGGGCAAGGAGTCGAGCATGTTACAAAATAGAAGAGGAAACAGTAAGCACTCTGAACACCTGGAGGAAAAGGTCAAATCTTTTGGACAGATAAAGCCTTCTCACAGGCAGATGCAAAACCTCTTAAACTAAAAGGACAAAATACTAATTGGTTATCTGAAATGAGACAAAAATCCAGCTTCCCTTTGCTGTTTTGTACTCAGCAGAACATTAATTCACAGCCTGCACAACAGATGACACCAGTCATCTGTTTACCTTATGCTCAAATATTGCTATGTACAATAGATTAATACATAGTTTATCATTATTGATTTACAAAAGCGCTTTTGCAAGATCCCATAACTACTGATTTTTACATGGATCATCCTGTGTACATGCAGAAAACATGTTCTTGCCTTTTACTTCATGACCAGAGCCCACCACCAATATTTAACAGGACTCACTAGCTTCCCCTGCCTCTGCAAAGCCCTGAGTCTGCATGGGAGACATCCTGTGCATATACTAAGCTCTATTAAATCCTCAGTGACTTGAAATAATATTTAGTCTAGCTTCCAGATGATATACAGATACCTCACTCAGTTACCTGGTTTCATCTGCAACTGCAGCTTCCACTTAGACGACAGTTTGATGCTTCAGTTTTCTTAGCTCTGTTTTTGGCCAGTGTTGCCCTGATATTTTCAGCTTAATATTTTTATTCTAATAGAAAATGGTAGTAGTCTTGTAATTTTTCTTACTTTTTTTTTTTTCCTTCCAGCCATTGCTGTCACTCTGGAAGTCAGTGTAAGTTCCCACTCGATGTTCTGAGAGAGTCCCCTGACCCTCCTGTGATTTCTGCACAGCTGATTGTCCAATTTTCTCTTTCATTTTAAGGTAGTACCTGGGGTATCATTTTTACAGATTCCCTTCTCTTAGTCCCAAAGCCCTTTATTTCTTTTCAGGTCAGCTTTCAGCTGCTGCTAGAGTCTTATTGGACTTTGTCATCGCATGGGAGAAGAACCAGAGCCTGAGCTTACGCTGTGGATGACTCCTGTGAGCCTGCACGGCAAACCTGACCGAGAACGGGGAGGTGGCTGGGTGTAACGAGATGGATGGTGGCAGAGGCAGAGATGGGGAATAAAACAGTGGGAATAAGAGAGGGCAAAGTCTTTGACTGTACTATTTGTATCAGCTCCAAACCCAAAAAGAAATGTAGTGGATAAACACTGTCAAACATGTTCAGGAATTATTTTTTCAGATGGAAACAAAATGAAATAGCAGAAAATCCTTCCTTGGCAGGATGCTGACTTTCATTTTAGATATCGATTGGAATCCTCTCTAACTGTTTTCAAACCAATCATTAGGGGCAATTAGGCAGATTTTCTCAGTGCACCGGAGTCTAGTAGGAAGCACCAGGAACTCCATCTCCTTGATCTTTAAAGGTCACTGGGCACAGTCCAGCATCAATAGGGAAATGGTCCATGCTGTTCCATTGCAGCACGGATCCCAGTATCCTGCTGAGAGCGGGAGGTGCTGCTTTCACCTGCCTCCCTCCTACGCTTAGAGAGTGAGGGGTCACTGCGAGTACTCTGGGACTGCCGCAGGTATAAGCAGTCATCTGGTGAACATGTCCAAAAGATTTTTTTTTTTCCAGCCCAAATGCAACAGGGGTCATACAGAGGATATCAGGTGTTCTTTTATTAAAGATTCTTTAATGGATCCCCATTGTTTTCTGTAAAAAAAAAACCAAACAAAAAACCCCCATTGTTTTCTGTAAAAAACCAACAACAACAAAAAACCAAACCAAAAAAAAAAACAAACAGAAAGAAATTAAGGGTCTGGCATGAAGATTTTTTGTCATACTTCATGGCTAGAGAAACAGTATCAGCATTACCAAATGATCAGCCCTTTCACAGTGCTTACCTGAACGGTAGCCTGTTTGGCTGAGTGGCTCAATGCGAGTTACAAAACTCAGGTCTCTGGTTAAGAGGAGAACACGAACAAAGGTACCATTGCAGTGACTTTTGAGAAAAGAATCTCATCCAAGTCTCAGCTACAATAGAGAAAAAGAAGTCCTGTCTTACTCAGAAACTTCCCTACGCTGAAGTAAATGCAAGGTACGTGTAGTAACACAAGCTTAAGGGAATCCTGAGAAATCTTATCTACCTCACGTGTATATACTTTATGAGGAAAATATTCAACTTGCACTTCAAATGTTGTTGCAGAACTAGGATTTTAAATAGATACTGTTCACAAAGGATGCACAATATTTTGCCTTTTTTTTTTTTTTTTTATAATCTCACCAAAGCCAGGGGTTTATAGCTTTTAGGGCCAGAGAAGACTAACAGGATCGTCTTCTCTAACCAGTGTGAACCATGGCTACCCTACTTTATTCAGTGATTTTTTTTCTTACAGAAAATTGGTCTTCCTTAGTATGCAACTGAACACTTGGAAGATCTGTAATGTGACTGAAAGCACAAGATCTTTCACATAATATTAATTCTCTACTTAAAAACTTCACATGATGGCAAATCAGATATACTCCGAAAATCTGATTCAGAAGTTAACCCTTCTCTTTAAAAGATGCCATTTTCAAAATGTTCAACTTTTGTTTCCTTATGGGAATGCATCCCCAAAATTAAGTTTCTTCTTCTTGAATGAATAACTATTTTGACTGTGATCTAGCCACCTTTTAAACTAAATATTTTAAATAGGAAAACCTGACTAATGCAGATAAGCTGGATGCATACATTGGAATTTTGTCTTATATGTGCCTTTTTTTTTCCCCGTGGTAGTTATCATATAATCACAGTCCTGCTGTTTAGGAAACTGAGGCACGGGGAAGTAACAATATTTGTCAAAGGATGCACGGTAAGTCACTGTCTGTGAAAATAAATACAGGAAGCCAGTATTGTCACACATTTATGATCCTTCTTCACAAATGCTAAGTTCCATCCTTGCTTATTTGCTCTTTATTTTATCTAGACTGAAACAAAAATATCAGGCAGTTTACTAGAAGAAGTCAAATATTTGTGAAGATTCGCAGCAATATTTCTGTAAATGGTATGAAGACAGCTATGCATGAGAAAGTGCCCAAACCACCACTACACTATTGGAAGTTTAAAGCTAAAACCACCTAAAGGTTAAAGCAGTGCTCAGCTCTGCAAAGCTGTGGCAAGCAGTTTACAGACTCTCCAGTGAGCAATCAGCAATTCCTGCATTATTTATTTCTGTATTGTTCTGGTATTTCCAGAGAGCATAGAAATAAAAAATAGATCTCCTAAACACTCAGTGAAGCTGTGGCTGGAGGTGACACCAAAAGCCTGCCTGTAATTATTCTGAGGGATTTCACTACATCCTCCTGCAACGTGATGGGATATAAAACTGCACTGCACGACCCCCTCAGAGTTTGAAATTTTGAAGCATTTTTTTTGTAGTAAAGGATCACATTTGTAGCTCACCAGCGTTCAGGTGCTCGGCAGTAATACTAGAGAGCCGCATGGCAATTCCCCGGCTCCTCGTGATGCCAAAGTGAAGAGCAGGGGGTTCTGGAATGCCTCTTATCGGAGTGGTGGTACCAGTTGGGGAGTGGTAAGAGTCTGGCTGCGTGTGGGCACATTGGAGCAGTGAGTGCAGATAAAGAGCACAATGTTTTCCCCTCCTGTGATGTGATAAGGCTCCTTGTACTCCTTGTACTTTCTTTGGTCAGAAATACCATTTGTAAAAACAACCATCAGCCTGTAGGTTAAAAAAAAAAATAATGAACAATGACTAATATCTGGCTTAGGTTTCACACCTAGCAGCAGCCCCTTTAGTTTGAATTCACACCTAAGTCCTTGCGGTGGTCTAGTTTCCTGGTTTATGCTGATACTGGAAGCTACCAGCTGCCAGAGGAAGCGACGCATTTCGTTGGGGTCTTTTCAGTCCTAGTTTCATGCAGAGCTACAAACTCTTTCCTTTGCAAAGGCACCCCGAGGGCATGCGTGCCATTTTAAGTGCTATGTAATGGTTTCTTCTGTGATGAGTTGGTACAAAGCCCATTATCATTTATGTCAAGTGCCAGGTTAAATTAATCACCATAAACCATAGCTCTTGTTTTAGGATGTCATTACAGCGCCATTACTTTGCATTGTAATAGTGCCTGCTGGTCTCAATCTGGTTAAGCCATGCATGTTAAATGCTCAAAATAAAATTTTAAAAAAGAAAAAAGGTAGTTCTTGACCCAAAATACTGTTAAGTCAAAAAAATTTTGAGATATGAATGGAAAACCTGGGATGTGGTTAAGAAGGTAGGAGTGGGATGTATGCTTTGTGGGGTACTTCTGCTATGTTTTAGTGATTTCTATATATTCTTTTATTTCTATCTAAATTTATGCAAAGACAATTCATGTATTTTCAGTTGTAAATATCCTAAATTCCCCTGCTCTACGTATGAGGAGAGTGAATTTATCAGGGATGTAAAATATCAAATGTGAGTTCAACTAAGGAGTTACATGGTAAGTTCTAAAATAGTTACCTTATCTGTATCTTCATGAGCAAGAGTCCGGGAAAAGCTGTAAAATCAAATTCAAGAAGCAACTAAATATTTCACTTGTGGGAGAAGTCAAATTAAGTGTGACTTAGTAGCAGAAAGCTTCCAATAGGAAAAAAATCCCAAACATCAGGGACAACATTCAGTGCTCATGGAGAAAAAGAATTAATTTTACATGAACTAGGTTCTTCATGCAAACACTGTTGGCTGTAGTATTTCTACAGCAGCTGATTCTAATGACTATTACATGGAAGCAGTAATTCATTCCTGCTTTTTTACAATTACAAATACCAGTTCCATGTGACAGTTGTTATCTAACCAAGTTTGATATACCTGCTAGAGACAGCTGAGGACACAATTTGACCACAGACACTTCAGTTGTTCTGATGTAACTAAGACCCAGAAAGCATCATGACTTAACAAAAACTCCTTGGAAAAAGAAAGTATTTTTTATCTTGCTCTGTAATAAACAGCTTTTCTCCAGGGACCTCTGATTCTCCTTTGCCCCATAGAAGTAAAATACAAATAATACAAGGTCATTTAGTACAGCAACAAGTCATAAGCAAAGCTGTGAAATTTGCTGCTGCTCAATGGCCCTGGATGGTAGATGTTGCCAAGAACTACGTCCAGTGTCTATCTGGACTTGAATTTCAGCATGGAGACTGGTAACCTTGGAAGAAAGTGACTGTACTTGTATTCACAGTTCAGTTTCTTATGTCAGATTTAGGTCAACCACTCTGTAAAATGGCAGAAAGAGAGAGATACTGTACCAAACAACTCACTCACTACTAGACATCTAACCAGAATTCAGAAGCAGTGATGGCACCGAGAGATGACAACAGCAGAGAGAATTTTCAGAGGCTTACTTTGGTGTTTCACACACCGGTTACCATTACCGACAGCAGCCACTGACAGCTCTCTCACAGCGCGCCAGACAAATGTAATACAGAAACTGAAAACAGTAAGCATCTTAAATGAAAGTCAACCACCATTAACTCGTTAAGTCAGATTAAGTCTGCACAGAATTGTCAGAATAAATTGTGTGTGGAGGAGTATCAAAGACATAATTAAGGTATTTGTAAAAAGGACAGGAGGAATTACCAGTCACCAGGACACAAGCCTTTTCCTCCTTTTACCCAGGTCCTTCTAAACAAGGGGATGGCCTTAGATAAAGCGAAGTAAGTGTGATAAGGAGTTAAGATCTAGGCTAAGAGGAAATATTATGGTAAGAAATGTGCATTGGACTTAAACTAGTGTAGCTTTTTTTTTCACACAAATTAGCACGACTCATTCTCCTGATCTGAGTCTCTCAAGAGCATTTGCCAACCCCAACTCTGTTCATTCCATGACTTACGGCAACACTATTTTTGTTGTAATGCTTCCAAATATGCTTCTTTGTTAGAAGAACATATTTGTTCATACAAAAGCTGAGCCTATATACTGTAAGCAGACAGAACTGTGTTCCCTACCCATGACAAAAAGATAACTTCAGTTTTAAAACAGACACTGATGTTGACTTTGCTTTAGAGGACAAGAATGCCTAGGGAAAGTTGTGGCCATTAAACAAACAAATACAGTATGGTCCAGCAAAATGTCTATCAGAAGCAGCATTGTGCCAAATGAAGATGCTCAATTTTTACTTTAGAAACTATACTCCAACTCTCTCTGTGAGCCTACAGAGACTTTTTAAACCTACTTTGTTGCTTGTTGTTCGTATTTGAAGCGACAAGGTCAACCCTAATCTGACTCTTCATTTTCCTTATATTTTCAGTGAACAGTTATACACTGCTGATAAATTTTTCCTAAATGCCTTTTCCTCTTTACTGAAAAGACAGCCAATCCATGTTATTTATACAATTTCTCTGAAGATATTATCTTAATTCTACGCTGATAAATGGCTATTTCACGTTTCTGTCAGAACCAGGAACAGCAGTTGTTCCATATTGCTGGTATTAACAATCTTGATTTCATTTTGTAGGGATTTGAGTGACTCAGCATTACATTCCTCATGATTAGGAAACATTTTGCAATTTCACTTTACAATATATCAATAAAATTTTATCTTTCCCTTAATGTGCTCTTCTGAGATGGGCGTGCCATAAAACACAATCATGTACTGCTGATTTAGCCATAGCTCTCTTGCTGATTTTTTTTTCTACTGCGCAACACACTTAAAAATAATGTAAACCCCATCAACTCTTACTCCTGCTTCAGCTAAGAATCTGACTGAAAAGCAAAGACTGGAATAAATGTCCAATTTAGGAAGAAAATAACTGCTTGGGAAGAAAATTTCTTAAGAGGGAAAAAAAAAATAACAGCAATCGCCATTGCAATTACTAGGTGAAATTAAGAAGTTTACAAATGCAAGAAGTACAGACTATGGCTTATTTAAGATAGTCAGATATTCTAGTTAAAAAATACTGGGGTTGTTCCTTCTAAATTTTTGTACCAGGTTCATCAAAGCCAATGCAGACATATGACCACACCTGCCCCCTTCCTGTCTGTATTCTCAGCACCTGCTGAACCACTTCTATCCCATTTTCTCATGACAGAGTCAGATATTGCTTCTGTCTCCGTTTCATGGTGCAGTTAAGTGGCTGATCTGTCTTCCTCAGTACATTTTCAGCATCCTGTTGTTCTAACTTACCTCCAGAGCACCTGGGCCCAAGAGAAAATAAGCAAGGGGAAGCAAAGAGAGGTGCTAGCGGGTGATGGGTAATGCCAGGAGAATTTCAATGCAAATTAAAAGAAACTGACGCAGATATATTGTAGGTTGAATTAGGCTGTATATGGAAACTTATCAGAACACGGGTAAATATCTGAACTTTGTCTCCTGCTCCCAGGGACTGCTATGTAATTCTCAACCACTATATAATGACAAACAACAGCTCTTACTGACAGCAATCTATTTCAGGTAAAGAGGGCTCTGCAAAGGCAAAGCTACGGCTTTGAATCTTTCCAGGCAGGGAAGGGCACTGAGCCGAGACTCCCATACTTTGAACAAGTGCTCTAACACCAGCCTAAGGAAGAAAAAAGAATGTGCTGCCAGTTTTGAAAGCGGTTATATGTATTACGGAAAACCAAACCTGAACTCTGGAACTACTTAAGATTTCAGAGGAGAAAGAGAGACAGGAATAACTAATTTGGATCATTCTAGCAGGACCTATGCTCTGAGCTGCTTTGCCCTATCAAGACTGAGGTGCTTTCTGGACATGCTGAAGACCTTCTGTTCCTTTGGGAACTTTAAAGTCCAATATGAAAGGAAATATGGTAACTTTAATGGACAGCTGAGTTGAGATTTTGAGGATTTAATTTGGATTAATGTGTCTGCAGTCCCCTAAGTAATTTCCTTTGCATCTCAGTTCATGACCATATAAGAAGTCTACTTTAAATTATTTGGATTTTTGACGAAACCAAGATTGCAGTTGTTTCTATGCTTTTTTTTAAGCTTTGGATTGGCAGCCTTCCATGGAGTCAGACATCCATGGGCTTTACTGGTATTTCTGAGCCAGCTTTCAGAACAGGCACCATGAATATTATATATTGATGATGAATAATAGAGAGATACAGATCTGTTCTCACGTTGAAGAAAGTCTAAGATTAAAAATAGCAATATTTGCTTTATGTAACAGACCAGGAATTAAATTCAGGCTCTTTTCCGTACGCTAACAGAAATAACACATAGAAGATTCACTCATTGGCTTATATATCAAGACACATTTTCTCAATTGTTCATGCCTTTCTGAAGATGGCCTTAAAATAGAACTCCAATTTGCATGTTTTCAGAAAAAAATTAAAAAAAAAAAAAAAATTAAAACTTATAGTTGTAAATAATACTAAAAGTATGTGGAGAGCCAAGCAGAAAATCCAGCATTTAATTTAAAAATAAAGCTAGAAATTAAAGGAAGATAAACCAAAAAAGTTTATACTTAAATTTTATTTAGCAATCTTATTCAGGTAATATTCAAGTGATAACATTTATGAGTTAAATAATATTCCAATATTAGTGAAATAATGTATTTTTTTTGTCTTGCAGAAGAAACACTCAAAGGTCAGCAACTGTAATTCAAGGTCAAAATTTCTCCTGACTCTTCTTTTCATACAGGAGCTGGTTTAAAACACTGCTCTGTTTGAGAGCTTTTAGATTCGATATATCTTCACTTACAACAGGGATCTCTTCACTTTGATCCTCAGTTATCAGATCTTCACTGTCTGACAGCGCACACAGGAGTGTATCATTTTCATAGGTAGGAAAATAATACCTAAAAGCAACAAAGCGTAATTACTAGACAGTCACATATTTTGTTTGAAAGAGGCAGACCATGTGTTACGAGATTAGATTTTAAAAAAGGAAAAATGAGAAAGTCTAGTTGTCTGGAATGAGAGTAAATGGCACACCCAGAAAATCATCTGGCAGGTACATCTTAGAAGAGTCATATAGAAGAGCTGGCAACAGACAAGTCCTTTCCCCCATTTCTTCACTTGTATGTTTTCACAACTCAGGCCACAGATCCAGATTTGTCCCACAACAAATGCTGAACTGAGATGCTTGAGTTAGAACATTCCCTGTGCTTTACTACTATGACATCTTCCCCCAGACCTATTCAGCCTGCTTACAGTCTGAATCACTGTTATGTTAAGCTCTCTCTCTTATTTGCTATGGAGGAAACTAAGGGTAAAGAGCCAACTTGTTTTGATGCCTAAAGTTAGGTAGATATTATGCATATATTATCTACATTACACATGCAAAAGAAGGCACTGGGTTTGGTTCTAGAGCTATATGCCCAGAGTGTGTCTTTACTAGAAGTGAAATATGTGCCAGATGCTCATGCCAGGCATTGTCTGCATCTGTGTAGAGAGCTAACGGCTGGAAAAATCTCGTGCCTACGAGTGAGGCATTTGAGATGTGACTTTGGTGCACCAATTCAACCTTGGTTCCACCAGGAGGAAAAGTGCTCTGAGTGCACGATGTATGCCTTTCACTGTTCACTGTACAACTGCAAATACAGGCAAAAGGCAATTTTGCAACAATAAACTTCTCTAGCATACTGACTTGACAGTGCAGACACAATTTATAGGGAGAGTGCATGCTGGATGCAACTAGAAGAGCAGCATCACCTGTTCATTTTAGCAGACAGTACAAGGATGTATAATTCTGAGTACTTTTGAGACCACTTATTATTTAATCTGGGCCAGAAGAGCTGGGTTGCTCAGGGCACTGTTGCCCTGGCAAAAACTAGAAGTTTCAACTTATTGTTTTACAGACATTGTCAAACGAATGCTGGAAGAAACATGTGAGCCCTTACTGTGGTTGATCCCACGTAGACTTGGCTGGCAGGAATGTAATGTGTTTGGTCTCTTCCATATGACTTATCAATCCTCCTTTACACTGAAATTTCTCCTGGCAGTTGTAACAACGATAATGATGGATTTCTCTTCTGATGAAGTTCACTAGCTTTACTTGCTGATAAAAGTTCAGACCTGGGAGAGATGGAGGTGAACAAGCTCTTGAGGAATATGAGACTTAATTTACAAATGCTCTCTTGGATTAAGCATAAAGATTGATAAGGGTTCACTGAATACCAGCACTGCCTGAATGCTGTAACTTAGCAAATTAACTGAACAAATGCTTTTTTTTCCACAGCTGCAGGGGAACTAGTCTTTCTTTTAATGTAAAAATTGCAAAGACCTTACTTCCTCTCAGACTACAGCAGAAAGCAAACGTTAGCCAAACACAGCTTAGAGCACAACCTTCTAACTTGCAAGCAAGTCTTAACAGGAATAACAACAACAACAATAATAATAATAATTCTTCCAGGGCGCCAGCAGCCAGACCTGGGACTCACAGAAGCTACTCTGCAAAAGAATCCAATGGTTTTAAAGAAAATATCACACATCCTTGGCACTAACAACAGTTCCAGAAAAATAAAGTGTTCTTGGTGTTCTTTTGTAAGCTGGCAGAAACAGTTTCCATAATGGAAAAGTTAAATGACCAAACAGAAATCAAATTGATACAGTTATTTTCCACTATTCTTATGATGTGTTTTTCTCCACACGAGCAGCAAATGCTGACAATTACAGCATCTCTTACTCAACATGCTCTGACTTTATTTTAGGAAAGTCAAATCCATGTGATTTCTGGACAAAAAAAAAAGAAAGAATAAAATATCTTATTTACTATTCCAAGATAAAAACAGCTCAGCTTTTCATAGACCGACACAGACATATCCATATAGACATGCAAACACTAATACACGAAACAAACCCCCAAACCATTTGTTTCATCAGAAACTTTTGTATGCTGTTAAACTGCAAGCTCCTGTTAAATAGTTTATTAAACCTGAAACACAGATACTAACCAACAAATGTATTAAATCATCAAGTCATTATAATATTTAAGATGCTGCCTCTTTATTGTCTGTACCAGTCTGTACACTCACTAGTAATAACTAGTCCTAGTCTTCATGTAAAACTTGACTCCTCTGCATATTTTAGAGAACATATGCTGGAGATGCTTGCAGTACTTCAGTCCTGCACTAAAGAGGGCATTCTAATGCAGCAGCTGATTTGATCTTTATGGACATGCTACCGTCTCACTTTTTAATTCCACAGTGATGAAAGAACTGATACTTAAAAGAAGTCTTACCTGCATGTGAAGATATAATTTTTCTGTGGTGTCTGCTTGTTGTTCACAGAACAGGCAAACTGCACACACAGGGTACTCTTCCCAGTCAGACCAGTCTCTTATGTTTAAAAGCCCAGAAAATTCATTTAATTGTGGTAGAGAGAAGAGAGATTTTGTGAAAAGGGCATTCAGATTCTGCACTCACATCACTAGAACTAAATCCAAAGAAACTGAATACTTTAAAGGGGTGGAAGAAACAATGTGGATTTACAGCTGGATATGTGATTAAAATCTGGTTTACAGTCTAAAAAAATTACAAATTCAAGAATAACTGAGCAGTTACTGTTGGGTAATTCCTGTGCAGACAGGCAGTAAGTCCTGCTTGAATTTGCCTGCACTAACAAACAGGCTCCTAACTTCAATTTCTATACAGTTTGGCAAGTCATCAAATATTGCATTCAGTGTTTATTTTTATAAGGTCTTTTAAAATTCTTTTATACCTTTCTAATCTTTCAATACACCAGCCAAAGACATAATCATCAGGCAGAGTTCACTCTAAGTGTTATTTACTTATCAAATATTATTACTCCTGAAAGAGGCACTAATTTATGCTACGTTTAGACATGCACACAGAGAATACTTTACCAACACATCTATTTAGAACTCCAGCAAGATGGAAATATTACTGCCATCAGGTATAATCAAGTAAAATTAAGCTCAAGTCACAGACAGAACCAGGAAGGTCAGGGGCCCTGATACCCACAAGTTACTTCCTGCTTATTCAGTTCTCTGCAGCCAGGGAAGCCACCCCTGCAGTGACCTGAGGGCCTGGGGCACAGAAGAATGCAGAGGAGAGGTGGGGTGTTGCCCTCAGTCAGCACCGTTGAGAAGTTCTCCTCGAAATCCTATTATCAGACTTTTTCATACCATTTATTTCTCATGCTGACATTTTTGATGCTTACTCTTGATTTTTAAATTTAAGCAAAACCCGTTCAACTGTTTTTTAGTACAAAAGTAAAATAAAAAACCAAACAACGTTTTGCCTACATCATTACAAACCCAAAAGGCTGCTGTTTGAGCTATAGGCAAACAAAAAAATGGGCTTGTGGTTGAAATACAAAATTTATAGCCCTTGTTTTGGAGTTGATTTGATTGGCTTAAATGGATTTTAATTGTGTACTAACTATGCACAGCATTTTCCCTGTAACTACTTGCAACAATAATGGTCTTGCAAATCTTTATAACGGGCACATAAGCACATAAATAACTCTTACTCTTCTAAGTTATCTAGTAATTCCCGGTCGTCCTCTGACTGTACTTCCTCCCACGACTTTCCAAATTCCTGGGGAGAAAAAAGAAAAGAAAGAAAAAACATTTCCTGATTCACATCACATTTTATATATCAACTCAATTAACATCTGGGAAGTCACAATCGACATCTTATTTCGGATCACTTTGGTATTTCTGTGAGTTAAAGGCAGTCATACAACACTGCTTTAGTAATTATTTTTAAAATGACAATTTGTTTTGCCTTTTAATGGGACAGTCCCCACCCTATGTCTCAGAATAAGATGATTTGGCACAGAGCTCTCCAGAAGAGGATCCAAGCCCTGTGTAAAACTGGAGTGTTGCAACACTACCAAGATGTCCCTGAGGTGGGTATGTTATCACTGTCTTGAGTTTGCCATCACACTTGCTCAGTCCAATCTGCCTACCTCGCTCTCCATGCAGCACATGCTGCTTAAACAATGCAGCTATCACACCTGAGACTTCAGCTGGCACAGCTGCATCAGTCAGCGCTTGTACCTTGTACAAGGTTATGTCAGTAAAAACACAGGGTGTAAACCTAGCTAGGGAGTACTCCAGAAAAGCAGTATGAGCCAGGGCACACACATCTCTGAGACAGACTCCAGCTTCTCCTCATCCTCTTCTCAGATGTGAATGTAAGCACATCTATTCATGGTGTTCTGTTTTTCCTTTTACTTTTTGTGTTGTTTATTTATATCTTAAAGACCTTCAGCACAAAGTATATCACAATACATTTGTGCAGCATTCAGCACAAAGGCAAGCACTCTCAGCACGACTGCGATATAAATAACAGGCAATAAAAAGCTGACGCGCTCCTCTGAAATACCAGCAGTGATCTTTAGCTAGTGTTTTTCTCTCCTCTGATTCTTCCTGCCTGCAAAAATAAACCAGAGCAAACTAACCAGTAATCAAAATAGTATTTTTTAACTCATCCTTTTGACGGCTGTGAAGGATTCACAAAGATCATAGTTGACGATCTTGTCTCCATTAAAAAAAAGGCAGCTAATAAAAAGATCATTCTTGCATTTATTTCATGCAAATATTCCTTTTGATAAATATATTTAATAACATCCTTAGTAACAAGTATATTATTGCCTTATGGTTGTTTGGAAAAAGAAGGAAAAGATATCCATCATTTAACATTTTAATGAGAATTTTCAAAGCTGTTAGTGTCTATCAGGTACATGATAAACAAATGTCTCCAGGCAGCTCTAAACATAATGTCATCATACATTACAGAATGAAAATTCAGTAATTAATTCAGTGATGCTACACGGTAGTGTGTAAACTCTCTGAGTTACAGGCGAGACTCATTAATGTCACCATTGCAGTGAGATAACATGAAGCCATTAACACCTCTCACCACATGTTCTCCCAGCTGCACACTAGTTTCCTATGGCTGCTGATGTTAACACCTTCATGAAAGGAGAGCGGCTCACAACCACTGCAAAATGAAGATGGATGCTCACCATTTTTCCCCTTGCCACCTTGAAGTACATGTGCCCAAAACAGTATATTCAAAACAGCAGCCAATGTTAAGCTTCACCTTTTAATTAAAGGTGAAAGAGGAAAATAACACATAAGCTTTGTCATTGTTGCTGTTTCTTTATGGTGTTTCTGCAAAGGCAGAGAGTGATCTTGTAAGAGGTCTCTGTTTCCCTCATCTATTTATATTCACAGGAGAAAAAAAAAAAAAAAAAAGGAAAAGGGAAACAGCTAATCAGGTCTCGTATCACTGGAAAATTGCAGGCGAATGAGTAACTAGGGACACTGTAATGAAAGTGCTGAGAGACTGAAGCTGAGCAATTGAGTGGGAAAAAGCTCTTCAAAACATTCTTTAAGCTCTTTCAGTTTTTTAATTTTTTTTTTTTTTAAAAACACTTTTCCAATTCTACAGCTTGAAGGGCATCTGGGACCAAGAGTACCTTTGTTAAGTATTCAGCTTCCCTTGCTCTTTCATCCAAGATGCAAGAGCTCCCAGCAATCTCCTCTAGAGACTCCCAAGAAATTCTTAACAGATCCAGAAGAAAAACTAGACTTGACATTATTAATAGTTCAAACAGTAGAGAAGTATAATTAAAAAAACTGCAGGCCTTGCTATACATCCAAGTAAAATAAACTTTTTTTTTTTTAAAAAAAAAAAAATACCTCCTGTATACCTCACAGAGAGGACAATACTATAGAAAAGTGAGAAGAGTATGCAAATATGTGTGGTTTGATTTCCTCTAAATGCACAGAGATGAACCGATTCACAGATAATTTATCTTCTCAACTTGAGCACATTTTTAAGGGTTCTACAGGGAGAAGGTCTGTGTGCTTCACTGAGGCAACACACCTCAACTTGAGAAGTGCTGAGATGGGAGAAACTAGAAACAACAGCTGGTACCTCAAGCAGTTTTCCCAAAACAGCAGTTACTGAACTGCATGCAAATAAAGTTCCAGGCCTGTGGAGCTCAGAAACTTGAAACAGATGCTGCTTTTCCCTGCAAATTTCCTCTCACTCTTCTTCTCACCTGCCTCACTGCAATTATCTGAGTTGTTTTATATTGCTGCAGAACTTAAGAGATGCTTCACCACATAGAAGAGATGGTCTTACCTCAACATTAGTTAATAGACATTGGATGAATTTTAATATGAGTGTTCCATCACTTGGAGGATTTTATTAAGTCTCGAACTATCACCAGCTGATTAATAGTTTTCCTTTACCATTTTACAAAATATATCCCGCTTAAATCAAAGCAGGCTAATAGTAACCCCCATAACAAAACATCCCCCCAGTCCGCGACAGAAAATAACAATTATTTAGGGTTTGGCAATAGGGAGAAAACATCTTTTTCTCTTTGAGGAAAAGTAAAGGCTTTATAAAGCAAGTTTTCTAGTAAGTAACAGGTACCAGTTTCAGCTGTCTAGCTTAGTCATAAGTGCATTCATCATAGTGATGTTACGTTACTACAGATACATGCCATTAGTCAATCTGAAAATAAAGGTCTGTGCTTCCTACAAAGTGTACTCTGTACTTAAAGTGCTACTGGTAACAATCAGGTGAACGCAGAAAGGCCTTCTCTGTCTGGATCTGCCTCTGTTCCTTGGCCTGGGAATAAGAAAGTTGTAATACTGTCTTCTGCTCTTTTACAGCCTCCAGCAGGCACCACAGACTAAAAAGTTCTTCCCTCCCCATTTTCACTTGACTCGTTGTGCAAGGTGAGTCATGAGGCCACAGGCTAACACGGGCACAGAAACAAGAGAATTAGGTTGGAAGCTTTGGAGAAAAGAAAAATAAGCTACCTATGTATAATAGGATGGTTAGAGTCGGAAGGGACCCTCAAAGGCCATCTAGTCCAACCCCCCTGCAAGGAGCAGGGACACCCCCAACCAGATCAGGTTGCTCAGAGCCTCATCCAGCCTCATCTCAGATGCACTGTTGCTCAGTTCTTCACCTTCTACTATCAGTTGGTCTTTTTCAATTTACACTTCAAGCCTTTCCAAACAGGATTGGTATCATCTTCCATACTCACACCATACTGACAAACGACCTCCAGATCCACAGGGGAAGTGACTCCACTGCCTTTCAAGTCATTTGCATAATTGCAAAACTCCCACTTTAATTTAATGTAACTATCTAATAATAACATTTCGATACTTGCTTATGAAAGAAATCTGTTACACGTGCAGGTGACAAAAAAAAGCTTCCACTTCTATTAAAGATCATGTGTAACACCCTCAACATTAAACTGTGAGCAACAGAATATGTCAATTATATGGGGGTAGATAAATCAAAGCAGCCTGTAGGTCATGACAGAAGTCATAGAAAGCCTCAGAATACCAAAATATTTACAAAGGAATTTGCACTTATATTACTCATTGCTATGCCAAATTGGAAACTTAGGGGAGGGAACTACCAACACACAGACATAAAATGTAACTTATGTTATGAAAATAGAATCTCACAACTGCACTAAAACTGCAAGTGCAGCCAAAAGCAGAATGGAGTGAAAGGAAGAAGGCAGGCAAGCCTACTGCTCCAAATGAAATCAATGGGAGCTCTGCCATCAGCTTAAAAACACAAGTAGGAACTGGCCAGGAGATCATGAGGCAATTCAGCAGGCATTCTCAGGACATCTGAACAAAAAGCCCTTAAAACCTCTCAGCACAAAATAAAGGAAACTGCTAGTTCCAGCTTAATAAGACTATTTTACAGAGTGCTTGGTGAAGATAATATGCAATGGAGAATTATAAAAAAAAGGACAATAATGTCTGTAGGATGGTTCTACTAAAGAACTATTCATTTAAATAGCTTAAGATCCAGTTGCTGATAGAAAAGCTTTATGGTGCACACCTTAAAAGTAAAGTGGATAAGACGGTGATAATATTGATGTTTATCATTAGAGACGTACTTAAGTCTTACAGTCTCTTTATGATGAAAGCAAACTTGATCAAACTGGCATACAGAAAGATCTTTGTTATATCCTCAAAATTTAAAATCTTCTGTGAAAACATAAAAAATAGATAAATTGTATGCCTACACTTTTAGGTCAAGATGATTTCAGTAGTAAATTTTCAAACAGTACATCTATCATTTCAGACAAGATATCTAATCCATGTCTGTGACTGTGAAACTGTAAAATTCCTCTGGACATTTAGAGCAATGCAAAGCACAGATATTTGAGACTCATTGAGAAGCCAGTAAAGCTTGACAGTACACATTAAAAAAAAAAAAAAATCCTCTAGTAAATTGTGAAGTGCTGGGGGAGAGGAAGCAAAATCACTATATCAAGTCATTACAGGAAGCAGACCTTGCATAACATCTAGAATTCACTGAATATAGAGCCAGCTTGAAAAAAAGAATCCTATCACATTAATATAATCTACTGTAGACTACATATGTGCAGCAGAGAATAATGTTATTTCTCCTTACATGTAAAGGCCAATCTACTGAACCTCCAATGAACAAATTAAAAGTTCCTCCCTTTAATCTTTTTCTCCTTTGTGCAAAACCTAAGGATTTACCAAAGGTTATTCTGAAAGCAAACACTTTCTACTAGATAGAAAAATATAATGTTAATGAAAAAATTAATCTCATGCAACATTAGTGTGAAAATACCCGTTTTATAGCGAACTATTTAATAAGTGTTTAAGACAGAGTTTGTAGTCTGTTTTAAATCCTTTATTAAAAAAAAAAATCCTTTTTTTAAAAGAAGAAACATCAGAAGTTCTTATATGGCTAAGTTTGAAGGATCATAAAAGCTGAGTACAAACAGTCCACTAGGTAGAACTTAGTAAAAAACATCTGAAAACGTGTGGAAAGAAAAGATGAGCATATAGAGCCAGACAAAGAATTGTGATCATTCAAAATATGCCCCAGAAGAAACACTGGCAGCACACTGGTACAAGCCTTGTGCATGCAGACACCCTTGCCCAATTTTAAACATTTTGGTTGTTTGACATTTCTTATTTGAATTATATTTACCATCCTCTGTCTGTAATAGCAAGGACCTGAAAAATACATGTCTAAGTGATGCTGCTAAGTGATCAATACCTGAATTGGATCAGGCTGGCATAAGAATTTACTCTGCAAAGTCCTGCCCAAAATACCAGCAATAAATAGAGGACTAAGGCCCTGACTTGAGCACCGCCCTCTGATTGCTCATGCAGTTTGCATGTTCCGTGGCCACGCCAGCACCACTACCCAGACAATACTTGGACATGGTTCAGAAAGTCCACAGGCCACAGAACATTCTCAGTGGACAGCATGGACGAGGCCACCAGTTTTGGAGCAACTGAAGAGAGTGGGGAAAGAGGTTAGGTTTACAAGTATTAGTCTTGCTGTTATATTTAATTTGCCATATTCTGCTTATTAACATGACACAGCCACTGTGTCTGCACTGATGCTATGACCTCCTCGCAAGTCTCTCAGTTTTCTGAAGGAGTATCACATGGTTCTCTGTGCTTCTGGGCAGTCATCTAGCTCAATTTCCTGACCAAAGCTGGGACAGATTCAAATCTGAACAATGAATGCCAATTAGAGACAGAAGGTAATTTAAAGAGGATGCCAAGTTCTGAAAACCTAAGATTACCTGTAGGACTAGCAGAGAAGAATGGAACTTCTAAAATAACTTAAAACAATTACAGGATTAAATTTAAGTCTGTTAATTTGCAAAGAAGAAGTGAATGCTCAGTTCTGTTGAGAAGCTGAGAACATCCATCCTACAGAACTTCACAACTTTTTCCCCACTGTGCAGCAAATATAGGTCAGTTTTTAAAGCAGTAGTACTTGAATATCTAGAAAAGAAGATACAGGCCTCAGATAATTGATCTTTGGAAGGAAAGTATATAGGACCACAGAGGAAATTCACTTCATCTTGGGTAGAAGGGACGTGGCAGAGCATTAAACATATGACTTTTTGGTTTTGGTATTAGAGTAAAACTCGGGGAGATAAATTAAAGGGAAAGAGTACGTAAAACAGTCAAGGATGCCTATTTATAATCTGGATATTAATGCATGTAGAAGGCACAAAGACTAGTTCAGGTGAAATATAGTTATTTCTGGCACAGAATGTAGCAGCTTTTGAAGCAGCTCCTATGTTCACAAGTTGAAGACAGCAAGTGAAAATCTGTTACACACACATGCATACACACTCTCAAAGGTCTGAGATAAAATATATTAATACCTAGCAACATACACCTACCTGGAGGCTAAAAACAAACACTTCTTGTTTCATCTATGTATCTTTCATTTTCCTCCTCTTTGCATTTAATTTATACTCTGAAGAGCACTTCCAGCTTAAGGTTTTAAGAAAACAAGCTCAAAGCCAATAGCATTCAAGTTAGGCCTCCATTTACTTCATTACTCTGTCTCATTTTCCCTTCTGATTATCAAAGCAGAGACTGAGCACTAATGACATGATGATTAGCATCTCTTCAAGCTGCATTCTTGCACCACTCAAAATCAATTCTCAACAACGAATGTTTACTATTCCTTAGTTTAACAATTATCCAGATTATCATACCATAAATGAGCATATTTCTTCAGAGTCCTTCACTTGATTTTTGACATTTGCACTAATTGCTGGTTTGGAATTACTCACTTTTAACAAAATACTGTCTGTATCTCTTTAGTCAATTTACTAATTATTCATAGAACCACTTACCAAGTAATTAATGATATAAAATTTGTCATATTCTTTGTTTTTGGCATTGATTCTGCGATGCTGCTTCTTTCTCATGTGATCTTTAAGTGTGTTTTTGTCTCTGAAGAATTTTTCACAGTATAAACACTGCAAACTAAGATTTAAAGGTAAAAAGGTCAACATGTTAAAATGAAAAGAGTATAAGATAATATCTTTAAGTTAGCTGGAGATACATAGAGCAAGATTAATCCTAAGCATGTGAGAGCAAGCGAAATGAAAAAGAAAGTTTATTTGAAAAAAAAAAAAGTACAAGATAATTTTAGATCACAGTAGAGTCAATCAAACATAGAGATTACAAACATTACATAAAATGAAAATACAGATAATAAAAAAGTTTACTGTTTGCTCCACATGCAAAATGAGACTAAAGTCTGATTACCCAAAATTGTCCTACCAAGGGCATGGGAGTGCTGCTGATTGGTCAACATGTGAACTCTTATCTCAGCATGCACTTACACTGGCATCCAATCCAGTAATTTAGAGTGAAAAAAAATGAACTTTGAATGTGCCACAGAGCTTTAAAAATTCCAATTACAAATAGAAAGGTTTATACTTCTAACTCAACAGGGAGGCTAGATAAAAATTTGCCAGGTTGATCAATGGGTTTTGAAATCCTGAGAAATCAAATTTAGTAAATAAATTTATATACACACAGACATGTATATATGCCATAATTCATGTATATGTATATACATGCATACATGTCCACACATATATAGACATGAATTATATATACACAGACATTTCTTGAGGTTCTAACATTCTTTAACAAATGAGAGTTTTACCACAGTATGTCTCCCGGAGCAATTCAAACAAAACAGACGTATATGTGCTGTCTTAAATTACCTACTATGAGCACTATAAAATAATTGTTCTCCCCAATGTAATATCAACTGGCACCTTAAAGTTGGGCCTATAAAGCATTAAGTCAAGTCTCTTGACTCAGATAGTGGACTATGAGGACAGCAATCTGCATTTCAGCCTAAATGGGCCATTCTCCCTGAAACAGATTATGGTCATTTTTTTTCTGGCAGAGACATAGCAGAGCCTTGAGCTTACAGGAATATCCTTGTTTAATGGATGTAGGTCTTGAGCCTCTAGTTAGCCAAGGTGATAAAACATTTTTCTTAAAAGCAATGGCTTACATGTCCTACCAAGATGGAGACAGTTTCTTGGGCCATGTGAAAAACTATCTCTGCAGAGGGATGGGAAAAACCCTTAGAAAATAAGTTGTCATGAAATAAAAACTTGGTAACTGGCATTATATCTTTGTATTGGCGATGCTGGATAGCAGGAAAAAAAATTGAAAGGAGGGATAAACAACAGCACTTTAAGACATAAAAACCACAGATATTAAAAAAAATGTAGCAGCTCTGAATGAAAATGATAATCTTTTTTTTTCTTTACCCAGATGAAAGCATGCTTGATTGTACAGTCAGAAGGAATTTTAACAGTCTCTGGGTCAGGTCTTTCTGATTTCCCCAGGGTTTAAGATATAGAAATTGAAAAATAAAATTATTTCCTTACTCAAGTATTTGCCCTCACAGAAACCATTAATATTGTGCCTAGAAGGTCTCTACATACACCCTGAAAACCCTCATACTCCTTCAGCATAGGTGCATCCAGATTCCCTCAGCTCTTGTCTGTGGAGCAGCAATTCAGGATTCTCAGTATTTTTCGCCTTCCAAGAACTGTTGTAACATTCAGGCTTTCTGTTAAGGAAGTTTTGAGTTCTTGTGCTTGCAGCCTCAAAATCTAAGTATTGCCTTGTTGGTGAATCATAGGTCTGATGGCAGGATATGTCTATGAATTTTAGTATCTGCTTTGCTCCACTTGTAAACCACAAACAGCAGAAGGAGTGGCCTTTCCCTGCTTTTGAAGCAAATCCAGCATGTGTATTAACTAAGAGAGGCCTGGCTTTGAGAAATGAAACTCTCAGGTCCTACTGATAAAGCTGCCATTTATCAGTAAGCAAGGTACCTACCTCAGTGCATTAAGCAACACCTATGATAACATAAAAGGCATTCTTAATACATCTTCATTTCTGGAAGAAGTGAACCTATAGCTGCACTTTCTTTGTCAGGCCAAAGACTAAATTAGAGAGCATCGTTGGCTTCTGATCCTTTGAATCTTTTTTTTTTTTCCTTTTTTTTTTTCCAGATGTGCAAACCAATAGATGATAAATTTACTTGGAAAGGTATTTAATCTAATTTCCATATTCCAGTTTTCACAAATCCCAGTGTTCTGTCGCTTTTCATAACTAAGTTTAAGATTTAGGCAAATTTCTCCATAGTCTTTGATTACAGATTGTATTAAAATACAATAAACTTGTTAAAGCTAGTTTTGCCCTTAAGGAAGTACATTTTCTGCTAGTGCCTAAGTTATATTTGCAGCATACTGCATATTGTCCCATTTATGAAATCCACAAAAGGCACTTAGATATTTGCAAAGGAAACTCAAAGCAAAGAGTTTCTTGCTCTTTGCTACTCAAGTTCCTCTCCCAGATTCCCTTTTTTAACTTCTTCAGCCATCTCACGTTTACATGTTTCTGAGGCAGCACATTCATTGGCTTTCCCCTTCTGCTCTGGGATGTACTCTTGTAAGCAGTAGAGATGGGAGAGACCAAACATCCCATGTTATCGATATACAGAAAGGCAAAGAAAGATTGGCATAAGAACTCTGTATTCAGTGTTTACAAAGATGTTTAGCAAAAAAGATTGTTATGATGTGAAAAAAGAACATTAACTCTAACAGTTATGAGAAAAAGGGGCATGCTATTATTGATGTAAACAGAGACTGTACAATGCATAACAACTGAAGCACTGCGTGTGACTCCATTTTTCCAGCAAAAGTATACTACCAATTGTTACGAATTAGCTTTCAGTAAGTCAACAAAAAGCCTTCTGAAAGCATTCACCGTAAACTCACATTCTCACTTTGATTCCTCTTAACTAACCATGAATGTTGAATTAATTTTAACACAACTTATTTCCAAGGTTAGAAGAAATATGACCTGAGTCCATTAAAAAACAAACAAAGAAACAAACCCTACTTACTTGTCGAGCTTCTCCTGTAATACAGCCAAAAACTCATAGCAATTCACGATGTTATCTGGCAGCCCAATGTTAAAAGAATGCTCTCTTGCCATATGATTGAGAAGGACAGATCTAAAAGTTATTAAAAAAGAATGTTACATATTTTTGAATACATATGAGAATTATTCAATTACTGACTCAAAATATACCAATTGCTCTAAAAATGCAGAAAAGCCCATATTAAATAAACAATAATAGTGTTGCTGCCACTGCTAGAAAAAAAAGAATGCAACGTCATTGAAATAGGAAGTTTTCAATTTCAGCTGTGCTGGACATCCAGTAACATTTCAATTGCTTAATCTGCATGCATGAAATTTAATCCTTTAAACAAAAATGACAAAATAGTTTATTTTGACCCTTACTGTTAGCAAGGCTCATTTATTAACTTGAATAAGCAAATCACACTTTTCAAACAACCGACTTCAGAAACATTCTAAAAAGTCACTTGATGGTTTTCTCCATGCTAGCTAACACAGCAGTAATTCTTGGGTGTGATACGCTTTTACATCAGTATTACTTCACACAACACTAGCAACTCAAAACAGCACTCAAAAATACGCATGAACAAACCTAATGGGTGTTTAAGGAAGTTATTTTTCTAATACAGGTAAACTGGTTAATTCCTTAGGTGCCTAACATCTCTATATGCCTCAACTTCTGCATCTGGGGACTAAAGAAACATCCAAGCGTTAACACGGTTGAGCCTTGCTTTTACCACAATCCCGGCACAGTTTTCAAATTACATATTCTGCGAGACCCAAGAGTAAGCAGAGGATGAAGTTCTTGGGGGCTAAATGATGTGAATTTCATTACACCAGGCAGTAAAGAGAAAAGGACACTTGCACAACATTGGGATGACCTGCAGGGACATGATCCCAGGTTCTTCTACCTTTCCAGAGTAGCAGAACTACCCACACAAACAGATATTCAGAGATAAGACTCAGTCTCTTCAGCTGAAATTGAGGTACTGTGTAAAATCAAATTTTCACTGGAGCAAGCGCGTGAATGCAACTTCCACTCACACTTGATGCTACAAAGCACTCCATTCTGACTCTGATCTTCCTCCCTTCTTTTTCGTCCAGTCTTCAAATTGACACTGATTTGGTGAGGTTTAAACAGGAAAATGTGTAACTGGATAGAAATATTTTTTAACAGCCATACTGACTTAAACAGCTCTCCTTGCCACTGAAACAACTGCCAAAAAATTCTCTCTCTTTTAAATGGTTCAGCTCCCAACTCCATCTTACTCTGTATTATAAAAAGTTCTACTGGAATAAATAAAAAATTGAGAAGTGGGAGAAGGTCTATTTAAAATGGCACTGCAGTTGAAAGAAATACTTGTACTATACTTTAATATGAATTTTATCTTCTGGGTCCTACCGAAAGGCACTAACTGGTTCGATGACATTAAAACCATAAATAAAGACACTGAGAGGATATGAAAAAATAAACCAAAAGCAAACAAGTCAATAAACAAACCTATTTCCTGTGAATTCTTGATCACAGAACATACACATACTATGAAAACTTGTGTCGTATCTCTCTCGCTGTTGCTGTTCTAGAATTTCTCTCTATGAAAAGAAACAGATACAGTTATTCAGATAAAAAATAACAACTATGACATCACTTAAGCTTATTACACCTCTTTATCCTTACTGGTAACAATCAATATAAAAAATTAAAATGTGCTGCTGATACAAACCAGAAGTTAGTATTTTTTGAGAGTGGGTTCTCACAAAAATGACGCGTTTTTTCAAAGGTAGTGAGTGCTCCAGTCCAGTTCCATTAAAATTCTCCTAGCTTGACACAAGGTGCACAGAAAGTGAGATTTTATGCAGCTATTTAAATGATTCTGTATATAACATATCAGTTTATTGTTTCTAGTTAGGTTCAGATTTACCTCTGGTATCAGTGAGCAAGTTTATGGGTAACCACGTAACGCCCAGTGGAATTATGAACTCAATTTTACATGTCTAATCACAGGCAATCTAGAAGACTTTTTCATAACACGGGACTGATGACAGAAGCCCTGGCAGTTTCTGCAAGGAGCTATGGCACATAATAAACTCATGGAAAATGAGAAGTTGATTACCTTCACCACCAGTCCTGTTTAATTTAAAGCAACGGGCCAGGCTAGACACTTTACAACACTTGACCACAATTTTCCTATCAACAACCAAATCATGTAGCAGGTGGTTTCTCTGGTCCTGTAACAGCAGCAGTGTAGCTATGCTGTGGAGTTACTATACACTTCAGATGGAAAGGCCATAATCATCCAGGACACAGGAGAATCAGTGTTTGGATTAAAATAGCATATTTTCAGCCTGGCAGTACACTACTCCGTACTTGTGTTTTAAGTACTGATAACTGGTAAAGGATTTATTTTCTGTGCAATGTAGAGGTGCTGCTGTCTGCTTCTTGACATTCTGGATCCTGACTGAATTTCTTAGGAGATTTTCTCAATCTCTTAATCTCCTTAGAGCCTGCAACAGTGGAGCTTTGTGTTTCTCACCTACCTCTTTAGTATCTTTTTTCATGTGGATTAAGGCCCAAACTTGCCCACAGTCTACATCTAAATTCACATTCAGCTATGCCTGTTGAGTAAGCTCCATAGAAGGCAGAAAAGAAAGACAAGTAAAGGAAAAAAAAGAAAGAAAAGGGGAAAAAAAAATAAAATAAGAGTAGGGCTTGACCTATTGTCATTACAGGCCCAAATGCATGGATGGGCTGGTATGGGCCTACCACACCATATCCTGTTGCCCACTGACAGATGGCCAGAGGCTGATATTGGGCAACAAATGTCCTGTTCATTTCTTTACCACAAGAGCAGGATGCTGTACCTAGCAAGGGGCAGCGGGATGAAAAGGATGCCTGCTTGCCGGAGAGCGCAGGAGCGTGCCACACCTGAGTTACATTTGGCCTAGGGCCCGTGGCTGCTGTGGGGGACAAGCGCACCGTGCCTTAGCTCATTCCATGGCCCGTATTCAACCACACAATTTGGGAGCTGCTGCTGTTGCACTGCTGTTACCCTGAAAAGGCAGAACTTGAGGCTTTGTTGTTTGGTTTTGTACTATAAGGTGCACATTTTCTGTTGGAGTTATGCTCAGCAGTGTCTACTCAAATTCCAGGCCATATTCGCTCACGTCCTGCTGCGTTATGCAAAATGTCAACTAACAGAAATATAAATTCCTGTTTTTCAGGGCTGACTCCTGAAAGAGATAAATGGAGCATAACACATCTTGTGAGAGCCCTTCAGCAGAGAGGCAATTAAGTAAGGATATCTGTCTGCTCCACACGGGCAGCGAACATCCCACAGCATGTCAGCAAGAACTGGGGCTCTCTCTGGTACTCGTAGCTGTCACCTCTCTCCCCTCAGCAGCATGTCTGACACGGTTTGGCTAACCTTGAATTTTAAGGTGTCTGCGCATAGTTTTTGCATGCTTTGTAAAACGCACTAGAAACAAGCCAAAAGGAAATAAAAAGATACCACGTACAATTAAAACATTAAGATAGCAAGAGTTTAAACACCCCTACCCTCCCATTAACGTTATTCCAATGCAGCTTCCTAATTGTACTCTACAAGGGAGGAAAAAACCCATTCTGTAATATTTGGCTGCCTAACTCCAGATTCCTATTTCATAAAAATTGCTTACTGGAGCCCTGGTGTGCTGCTACTCCGAGCCGTGCCTGAGGACCAAGGAGAAGCACACTGTATCTGTCCTTCACACAAACAGTCTCCTGCCGCTCTGCTCTCTCACCCTTCCCGTTTGCCCCTGCACCAGCACGCTCAGCAGCTGGGAAGCTCTGGCTAACGCAGCATCGTTGCTTCATCAATTTACTCTGCAGAACTTAAAAAATATTTTCCAAGGTAGACACTCCTTTTATCTGTTGTGGTTTTGTTTAGCGAGGGGGGGGCTAAGGTGGTGGCTTCTGTAGGAAATTGCTAGAAGTGCTCCCCTTTGTTCAGTGGACTCGGCTGGGCCTAGGGCGGACCTGCTGTTGGCCAAGGCCGAGCCGATTGGGAGCAGAATTTCTGTGATAGCGCCTCTGCGATAACGTATTTAAGAAGGAGAAAATGGAAAAAAAGAGAATCATAGAATCATAGAATGGCTAGAGTTGGAAGGGACCTTCAAAGGTCATCTAGTCCAACCCCCCTGCAAGAAGCAGGGACATCCCTGACCAGATCAGGTTGCTTAGAGCCTCATCCAGCCTGGCCTTGAACGTTTCCGGGGATGGGGTATCCACCACCTCTCTGGGCAACCTGTTCCAGTGCTCTGGAGAAGATGTGAAGAAGTTGAGTGGGGGCAGAGGCGCAGAGGGGGAGGCACGAGCCTCATGGGCCTTGCAGGCCTCACCCTCTGGCCTCTTGGCCTCTTGCCAGGTGGCTGACTGGATCCAACTCGGCCTGGCCCGGCTGCAAGAAGTGGAGGGGCGATGAGATGGATGATGTGAAGAGATTTTGAGAGGTGTCTGCCAGCCTGTTGTGAAGAACTTTTCTTGTGAGAGGAACAGCTGCAGACACCAAGGTCACTGAAGAAGGAGTAATGCAGCTCCTGGCCAAGATTCCCCTGCAGCCTGTGGTGACGACCATGGTGGAGCAGGTTGTCCCCCTGCAGCACATGGAGGTCCACGGAGGAGCAGAGATCCACTTGGAGCTCATGAAGGACCCTGTACCTGAAGGCGGCTGTGGCCCGTGGAGGGCCCGCTGGGGCAGCCGTTCTGGAGAGACTGCACCCCATGGAAGAGATGACCCACGCCGGAGCAGTCTCACGAAGGACTGTGGCGTATGGGTGGGACCCCACAATGGAGCAGGGGAGGAATGTGAGGAGTTCTTGCCCCGACAATGAAGCAGCGGCGTAAAACCTCGCGTGATGAACTGACTGCGACCCCCATTCCCTCTTCCCCCCTGTGCCGCTCGGGGAGGGGAAGGTAGTAGAGATAATGTTAAGCTCGGGAAGAGGGACGGGTGGGGAGGAGGTTATGTTTTTTCTCTGTTTCATTATCCTGCTAGTTTTAGTAATAAATGAATAGTTTTCCCCAAGTCCAGTCTGTTTTGCCCATAATGGTAACTTTAAGGATTTTCCCTCTGTCCTTATCTCAAACCTCGAGCTGTTTTTTCTTACATTATCTCTCCCTATTCTCTCAGAGGGTGGGGAGAGAGAGAGAGAGAGAGACTGCCTAGTCTGGTCCCGATCGGGGCTGAACTATGACATATCAAATGTTGGTATCATTCGTTGCTAGAGGAAACATTCTGAGCCAGGAAGCAAATCTGGTACTGGTACTTGCACAGGTGAGGAATTAAAAGCACTGGTTCAAGTCAAGTACAGTGAAAGCAAGAGGTTTGCTCTTCTTCCCTATAGACACTCCCAAACACCCTTCCACCTCCACTCTATTGCTGGGACTCTGAAAGGAGAAAAGTAATTACAATAACTTGGATAAAAATTTGGAGATTTTTCTGAGTGGAAACTTCCAGGTGGTAATGAAAATCAAGCTTAAACTGAAGTTAGGAAGAAGGAATTAAGTCATTTACTTTAATACCTGCACCAGTTTCCAACCTATTGCAATTGTTGGAGCTGTTAGCATTAATTCACGGTTGATACTAAGACAAAAAAAAAAAACCCAAACATTTCAGCCATTAATATTTTCCAAAACTTTTTTAGGATACTTTGTTATATGAAAGTGTCAGAGAATGAGAGGGCAAAGTCACTTGAGAAAAAAATAAACAATTCACAAAAGACACATATATTAGTTTTCTTTTTCAATAATGAATAAAATAATTAAGCGCAGATAGAAAAGGTAATCCAAAATGCTGCAAAACTAACTGAATCAAATGCCATAGGATATCAGGAAAATAGCTTACAATATTGATACAGTTTGTTGAATAATGCCTGACCTCCATCTCTTTTTATCTTTTGTGAGATGTTCTGACAGCTATTTGTCCTCCACTCTTTCTGCCATATTCTATGATTTGCTACCCCCTCCCCCTCCAAAATCCATAACTTTACTGAAGACTGTCAAACTAGTTGTGAAACAACCAGATATCCCCACTGCTACAAAGCAGAACTTCAATTACAGAGGCTTTAAATCTAAACTCTTTGTCCCCACAAGCCACATGAAGCTTATGAGATCAACCAGGCAATGTCAAAAGTAAGTACCGCTAGATGACAAGTCCTTGGAAGCACATTTTATACAGAGCCTAGCTCAAATAAGCAGTAGATAGGACTGTGGCAGTTAGCAGCCTCCTGTGGAATAGCTTTAGGAAAATTCTATAGGACATAAATGGCTGATCATCTTCAAACACAGCAAATGGAAGCTGGGTATTACTGATCATACTGACATGCAACAAAAATGTAGTTGCTTTGCAGAAGTACTTAATGTATTCAGTAAAATCAAATTCTATTTTAATCCAATTCCCCTTTCTTCTGTCTGGAAAAAAACCCAAACCTTCTTCTACAGCTTTTAGTCGTATACTTTCTACTATATGGGTGATCTACCATAGAAAAATCCGACCAAATTACAAAATACTATCTATTCTGTGCTTTAATTAATAAAACAAAAAACATGGTAAGGATGTGCAAGTGCTTATAACAGGATGAGCATCCTTAAATATACCAGCACACTAAATTGCTAATACAAAAGACATTTGATCATTTGCATGACAATTTGTAATCTGGAGTCTAGAAAAACACCCTGCACATTCATGATGCTCAGTTTGAGGTTTTGAGGAGTTCTGACTTTGTCCTAGGAGGTGGTAATTTAAAATGTGCCTGTTCCTCTCCTAGGAAGCAATATTTTGGAACAAATTACCCATATTTTTTCCAGCTTAAGCACTACGCATCAGCAAGAATTCACACTGATAATAAGTAAAAGATGAAAAATGAATACTTGCAGCTAGTAAGCACTTTTCCCTAAACAATTACTATGACTCTGGTCTACAGATCAAGAGGCATTCAAGACATACAAAATGCCTTCAAAAGATAAGACTGAAAACTAACTCCATTGAATGCCAAAAGCTATGGACTCAGGATAGTTGGTTTTATGGCACATACATTCTGATATCGTAATTCCTGCTACCCTTCCCTCCAAGAGACACTGTATTCCAGGTGCTAAATTGTCTTTCTTTATTGCTCTCAGACCACTGCTTTTTTAAATCATAAACTCCTTTACTAACAAGGCCCTCATAAATAATTTATGTAGCTATTTAAATGCATGGCTTGGATCACTGACATAGAACAACAACTCACAACCAGTACTTGGCACAAAGTTTATGCTTTTGATTCCAACCTGAAGGAGGAACCAGTGGTCAAAATTCTGCCATCTTTTTCCAACTACATCAGTTGGTCCAACAAAAATATATTACTTCTTTCTCCACACTCTCTCTCTTCATAATCACAGCACTTCTGATACATAAGAAATTAAGGCAGAAAGTATTTCTCTAGCTCTGTATCCTCTGAGGAGGTAGCTTGCTTAAAGATGTTCCTTTGAAGAGGAAACTTCATGAATGTTAGAGTGTGAAGGACACACACATCTGAGCACTCAGTCATGCTGTTGTGAAGAGCGCGTGATCGCAGGCCGCATTCCTGTTACGATAACAGACTCATTAATACTGCTGAAATCAGAGTGCTTGCCTGAGAAATAAGGTACTGCTAGAGATAGCAATGTGGGTGTGAATTTGGATCTAAATAACATAAGATAGAGATTTCATGTATTGTATCAAGCTCTCCTAGGTGATCTCTCAAACACGCAGTGTGTATCTTTAGTTGTAGTTTCTTCTAATTTAAATAAGAGTTACATTTCCCTGCTGAGTGCTCACAGAAACTCACTATTGCTGTAGGCAAAGGAAGCAAGTAAAACAGTTTCTGTTTTAAAAACCAAAACAAAACAAAAAAAATCCTGCTGACAGATCACAAGAAGAAACTGCTTATACACTTTACTGGCAATAAAACAAACCAGCACAGTACACTGAGACAAAGACCAGGACTGGTGACACTTGAGATGCACTACAGGCTCTAAAAACCTGCCAAGCACATTATTTGACAATTATATACACTACTCTTGGAGTAAGATAATTACATTTGGTTTTGTGCCTACAGTTTCCTCAAAGATTGGCTGATGAGCTTTAGATCATGCTTGTAGCTGTTAAATAGGAAAAATATTTACAAAGAACCATGGTGTCAGGAACTTCATGTCTCTCTAAAGACCTGCAATGTTAGCTGAATATCAGTAACTTGTCTCCTAACTTCTATACGCAGCTTCTCTCCTTACTGATCGCTGTATTCAGTTCTCCCACTTCAAACAGTACTTTCTTGCCTCTTGAGTACAGAAAAAAAAAAATCTTCCAACTCTGTAATAATTATTATGTCCTCTCCAATGTTATTTGAAGAAGAGTGCCTTTTCTTTAGTATTATCAGAGCTGCCTGCTGGAGAAGCCCTTCAGGAAACAGCTTAGCTGTAACGTGCATGAGAATACAACAAAATTGTTAGGACACAACGTCCAGTCTGAAGAACACTCAACAATTCTGAAGCCAGCTGTCACACCATCCAAAATACATGTGTTTGCTGACTACTTTGTGCACTTCATCCAGTGAATGTGAAAATTCATACACAGTTCAGGAATGTCACAAATAGAATCCCACTGGCTAGACGGATAGACGTATGGGCATGTCAAAGCCTAGTCACTAAGGAATGAAAGATGATGGCATTAGAGACCCACTTTTGGGACAGAGAAGAGAGAAAAGCAAAAGGGCAGTGGCCTCCCATCTTCCAAGGGATGCTGCCTATCTGGAGATGAAACAGAGTACTCCACTTCATCTGGTACAGGTTGATCACCCAAGTGGGTATTCCTGACATCTTACTAGATAAGATAAGATGTTACCATGAAATGCTGTGAACAAGAATGAAGTAGGAAAAGGAATGGGTAGCATTTTCCTGAATCTTTTTGTTTTGAGTTCAAGGCACAGGCATAGATCAACATCTTCTGGAGAGAAATATAAAGCTATGGAAACAGTAACAAAATAGGGAGCATTTAAGAAGATTGTTGTATGGCTGGGGAAACAAAGGCTACTAATGTGCCCTCTGACAAAGAAGAGAAAGAACATCTTAGGACATCAGCTTTTCAGTTAAGTGGGGAGACTTTAAACTAGGTTTCAAAGGACAGCAACAAAAAAGCCGAGAGAGAAATAAGAGTTGTGACCAACTGGAAAAATAGGAATTTGCGAAGAAAATGGTGGTGGTGAGGGGAAAAGGATATAAGAAGGAGAACAAGCTGGACAATCTGCTGAACCACAGATCCTAGGCGGCCTGAATGAGTACAAAGATCAAATTATAACTTAACTGGCATTATGATGAATTGGCAAAAGTCTCAGGATTGTAATATGAGTGTTATAAATTTATTGTGAGGTACATTCTCCTGACTGTTATTTTGTATGGCAAATTGCCTCTTAGAAACAGGGAAAATGTTTTTTTTTTTCTGTACCTTATCCTTGATTCCAGCCTAGTTTGCAGAGCTTGAGTTCAAAGTGAACAGTGGGAATGACTAACTGGTATGGCTATAAGGGATGTATGTAGCTGTATGTCTCACTTGCTCTTAGGTTCTTGCTCTTTTCCCTATCACTCCTCTTCTTGAGTTGACTCAACTACTGAAGTCATACAGGCTAGAACCTACATTTGAAGAGGCTGTAATCAATGACAGGTCAGATGACTCAGGCTTTGAAAGCTACTGTGACACTGACGTAGATGACATTCTTACAACTTGTTCAGGAAGCTGAGGCAATTAAAAAAGGGAGGAAGAGTTTCACGATATGATGAAAACCAAGTAACTGTGCAAAGATGCATGAAAAGAAAAAGAGGGTTGAAATTACAGTAGACATGTACCACAGGCTGCCAAGCTGAAGCAGGAGGAAGGTGAAGGTTGTCTGAACTAGGACAACCAAAAGAAGATGGAGACAGGCTAACACAGTAAAATGGAATAGCAAAAACAACCTCTCCTCATGCACAAATACATTGAAATCAACAGCAAAAAAAAAGTAGAGGTTCATTACTTAATGTAGGAAGAGACTAAACACAGAAGCAAGAGGAATATTTGCAATATTTTGGGCTTCGTTCTTTGCAGGAAAGCTTAATTATGTCACAACTGTTAATGAAATGCATTTAAAACAAAGAACCAAGACCATAAAAGAGTAAGAAAGGGTTAAAACTGGATGTCATAGATATTAAAATCTGCCAGAATTTACCCAAGAGTCATTATGTAATTAGGTAAAACGATTTCTGACCAGTGGTGTGACAAGTCTTCTAAAACCTATGGAGGATGGACAAGCTTCCAGAGTGCTTGAGAAAAGCAATTAAATATCAAACATAGACAGAGAAGGACCTATAGAATTTCAGATGTAGATATTAACATGCTGACATTATTAGCTACTCTGTAAGCACTTCCAATGTTGCATTACACTAAAGCAAGCTAGCATCTAGATGCCTTCCAGTGCATAGCTTCGACATGTGACAAACTTAAGCTTGTGATAAACTGAGGATCATACAAACAGCTCATCCTACGAAGCTAACACAGCTGAGTCCCTCTTCCAATTTTGGTGAAGACTCCTCTTTAGGGTCTATTTACTGGGAGGAAGAAGAGCCTCTTCACCTAAACCTACCAGTCATGTGACAGGAGAATAGGTGTAAACATGACAGCAAGACAACGTCAGCGCAGTGTGTATTTTCAAAAAAATAGGTTTAGGCTTTTTACCTTTTTTAGAAAAATCTTAAGAATAAGCCCCTCCTAGCATCTCCAGTTTTGCCACCAGGACTTCCTTGCCTGGTACCGCTTCACAACTATAAATTCTTTGTCAAGACTGTGTTTTTTCCAAAAGACCATATCTGTTTTGTATTACATAGCCTTGTCAGCTATTTCAGCAAGCTCCGCTCTCTAACCTAGTTCAGGCTCATTCCTTGGCCTCTCTCAATACATCACAGTCACCATAATGGCTCTGCACGACATCCACCTTGGCTAGCACCCCTGCTGCAATACAGCCTGAAATATTCCGAAACTGGAGTTTCAAAACTGCAAAATGAAATGCTTCAGCTAGCACATTTTAAAGACAACATTTGTCCTTGTTTGGGCTTGCTGCTGGAGACAGCAGTTAGGATTCAAAGGCTACAGAAAGTTGTATAGTTCTGGTCTCTATTCTGCGCAACTCACATGAGCCCATTTGCCAGCTCACTCTTAATTGCTGGACTTGTCTGGAGGTAAAAGACTTTGCAAAGCAAAATAACTATTTAACTTGCAAGTCAACACTCAGATTGCAGCAAAAGGAAATGAAAAAAATAAACGGACTTCATTGCTGAAACCAAAGCAGTGACTCCATTAGCACCAACTACAGCTGCAGCTTGATTTCACAAAATCCTTCAGCAAAAACTGAAGATACAATTCTGGTATTTACAATGGTGTTAATAGCAAAGGCTATTTCACACCATAATAAGAATGCGTACGTTTTTCTTTTCTAACTTAATTACTCTGTAAACAAAACTAGCACCGGCTTTGGGCTAAATCCTGCAGTCTTTTCTAAATTTGAGGAAATGTCTATTTGCAGAGGATGCGAGACAGCTCACCTGCCAACAGACTCGCAATCCCTTGACACCGGCAGCAGAGAGAAGGCCTAGCTGGAATAACTGCATAGCACAAACCTCCACAAAAGCAGAAACAAATGCCCTTTAAAAAAACCCCAAAACTACAGTCCAATGTGTAGCACCCAGGAATTACTATTACAATAGACAGCGCTATGAAAGCATTAACTGCATGTTCAATCACGACTCTTTCCTTCCTCAAAGCCACAAGCAACGTGATAGATGCTTGGGAAACAAACGTCATTATGACACTGCATGCCCACATGCAATATTCAAGATGTCTTTCATAACCTCAAAGGGATTATAGGAAATTGGAAAAGGTACAGAGAAGCGCAACTATGATGCACAGCAAAGAACCACCGAACAGAGAGCATTCTCAGCCTCAAATCACTGAATCACTGAGGTTGCAGTTCCCCTGAGCTGAGAAGGATCACCTTCTTTGATCTGCTGGCAACGCTCTTTCCAGGACAGCTCAGAATACTGCTGGGCACCTTTGCCATGAGGGTGCAATTCAGCATGCGACTTTTGAAAGACATAATGTAAGGTAGATAAATCAGGAGACAAATGATCAATGGTACGGATAAGATTAAGGGTGAATTGTTCACTATCTCTTCTAATACAAAAAACAGCCAGGTGACAGGTTCAAAAGGACCAAATAGATGGTTCTCTCCCAGTGTGTAGTTAAGTTGTGCAACTCATTGCTGCAGGAAGCTGTGGATACTGGAAGTTTGTCTGGGTCCAGCGTTGGAGGTTCAGGAAAGAAAAATCTACTGTGTTAATAAACATAAATACAACGTTGTTGAATTTGGAAATTCTTGAGCTGACAATCGCTGGAGATTAGAAGAATATTTTGAGAAAGATTCACCACCAGATCAGAAGGTGGCAAATACCACAGACACTTTGCTGGTGTCAAGGATAAGATACTGATCTAGACAAACTGTTTTTACTGATCCAGGATGGCTTCTCTTACAACAAATTGGAAGAGAAGCATGCTAGGCATGAGTGCATCAGCTGCTTTTTTCTGAGGCTGTGCCAATCCAGAGGACCTATACAGGAATGAAGATTTCAACTGAGGCAACTCCAACTCCATGGGAAATCCTCAGTGGCAGAACTACCACAACTCTCCTTTGCAGGAGCTGGGATCCTATAGAGAGCTGTGTACATACAGATTTGTACATACTCCACAGGTTCTGGGGATTTGTGAATCACGTGTTGGGAGCTGCAGAACATTACTTTAGCTGGCAAACTGAAACAGCACTCACAGGGTAGTTGAACCAAATGGATTTTGCCTGCCAATCTCAATTTTCCTGGGGACTAGAATTTGGTTTTGTAAGCATCCCCTTCATTTAGAATGCTTATGATTTACGGCGTCTTTAGTTGTATGCTTGTATGTACAGACTTGTAATAGAAATACACCAGAAGAAACAGCATAATAAAGGGTTAAAAGGCCTGTGTTGACAATTCCCAGGACATAGCTGCCAGCAGTAAACTGAGGAACAGATTTATGTAAAGACCATAAGGCTTCCATTCTAACACCTCACAGTACAGATGACTTGCTGCAGAAGACCTTGCATCCTAACACGAGGAGACTGGCAACAAGGCTGCTCTGTACCACATAACATTCATTTTTAAATTAGCCCAACAGCAAAACCAGACTACAGACGTGTATTTCAAACAAGAAAACAACAAAAAATCCCCAGTGGTCAGCAACCTGAACTAAGACTCAAGGAAGCTGAAGTCAGCAAGAGCTTAATGTGAAGGACCACCCATTCAGAACTGACAGCTCTAGAAGATATGAGAGGTCTGTCCAAAGTACTGAGTTGCCGTCACCAAGCAAGAAAAACCAGAGTGGTTCATGAGGACTCAACAGTTGGCATTTCTTGTCCTTTGTACGTCATGGAAACAATACTGCTCGGACTTCCTCCACTCCTGCACTGTGGTGTTTGTGAGTATGCAAGTGTGCATTAATGAAATCTGGGTAAGAGTGTGAATGCACAAAAATAACATGCTTGAAGAGTCTGTAAATAAATATCACCTTCCCTTTTCACAGTATCACACATTGAATTTTATTTTGCTAATTTCCCTACATGTATATTATTACAAAAAAGTGTGCCAAGGCATTGCAGATTCTCGCAAGAAGAAAAACATTCAGCACACTCAGCCTTTTTCAGTGCTCTGGGCATATTTTCCACTCCTGTGGAAGACTGACATAGAACCTGTAAATATATTTCAAGGAAAAATATCTATAAACAAGGAGCTTGTGTATGTTTGTGTAGCAGCTAGGGAAATGGGCTTAAAAAAATATAAAAAAATCAGGATTTTGCAGTCTAGCAAAAAATGCTTTTGCTTTAAAATGCCCACTAAGTTACCATATATTACACTACGGAACTGTTTACCTCAAAAAAATGAAACAACAGTAATTTCTTACCAGTCTCTTTTGCTGAAGCTGTTCTCTAAGTAATCTGTCTTCTGGTAAAACATCACATAGAAGAAAATAATTGTCCTGTTCTTCTGTTAAGAGATTAGGAAGTGTGGGTAAGGGATGGGAAGTTGCAGTTGCTTTGAGTATTTCTGGCACGTAATTTACTAAACCTCTGCAATGTGTGAAGAATGTAAGAATTGTTTTTTAATCAGTGTCAGCTATTTTAATTTCATAATTTAATGAAACATGCTTAAATATTTGTACATACATATTTATAAGATCTTTACATCATTTATATTGCAGTACAAAGACAAAAGTCTTGCATAGGTTTTCCCCATTACCGGCTTTATTCTTTTTTATGATGGTTCTTCTGGAGACAAAACGCAATTTTAATAATTTGTATTGGTTACAGTATAAGCTCAGCATAAAAGAAACATGAAATCATCTTTAATTTTATTTTGCATGTGGGATTCTCAGTTACTTCCTTAAGTAACTCGCAGTTTTCAGTAGTTATTATCATATGGTATACCCTCCTGTTACCCTGCCAGATCACGTTACCTTTTACCATCAGATCTCCTTCCGTCTGTAGATGTCCACCACAACTGTTTAGTAACACACCTTGAGACTTACCTAATTAATTATGTGGTTTACCTACATTTTATGTTTACTATTACTTTTTACTATTTATGTTCATATCCAACTTAATAAAACAAATCTTATTCAAATGATTTGCCTTAAAATTACTCAGTATGTAAGAAAATATAAAACCACTCACAAAAATATTTTGCATTTGAAAGTTACTCCCTTATTACTCAAATGGTTATGAAGTTGATGAACTGAAGTGACCAGCATTAAGTCTTTTACAATTTTAAACTTACTAGATTTCAGCCTTTCAGCCTTTCTTTTCATACAGAAGCCTGTGTGAAGCAAGACAAAACCCCTGATTTTTGAGCTATCAAATTTGAAGGATCTAGCCATTAAAATTAACAAATACATTAACAAACAAATAACAAAGTATTGTCATTGTCCTCTGGAAGGGGTATTGATGGTTTATAATTCCGGCAAGCTCAGGCATTCAGGAGCTCGATTTGCAATTTTCAAACTGAGTGGTAAGTGTTAAAATTTCAGAAGTAAAAATATACATATGCCAGAGAAACACAATTATGGTCTTTGGAGTGATTTTCATGTTTTCTAGGACTTTTTCTTAATATTAGTTTGAATAATCAAAACAATTTATTTTCATCCATTTCGTACTCAGTTTTCACCTTCCACCCTTCTCTGACGCTGGCTGCGTGCATTTCCTCCTCTCCATGGAGAATGAAAAAGTCCTAATGTTCTCTTATCTGCTTTTAGGTAAACTATATTTTTCTGTTAGAAAAGGGGAAGCCAAAGAAATACATCAGCTGTTTCTGAGAAAAATACTTCCTTTGCACAGTCATCACCGTCCTTATGTTGGAATGTCCCACTGTGCCAATGCAGCAGAACCATGAAGTATGGTCTTTGGTCTTGTGTTGGAGCCCAGAAAAAGGCAGTCTTTGTACCTCTACCATGAAGATATTGTCTCCTAATACTCTTCGGGCAGATTATGGCTCTGCTGCCCAGGAACAGACATCAGCATCAGTGGGGATGGTGGACAGGGTGAAGTCAGAAAAAACCAGCTCACTGGGAATGTTTCTCCACACTTCTGGAAGGACTGTCACCAACTGATTGGTGGCTTCCCCAGCCACGATGTAAGCAGCACTGCTTCTACACCTTGATTAGCAACTGGCAAATGCCATTAGCATGGCATTTAAGCAAGTATTGAGCTCATCCTCACTCAGCACAGTGCTGAAGCATGGATTGCAATCTTTGGAAAAGGTAAGTTTAAACATGTGGTTAAGAGTTAAATATTACTTATGTGGTTTTCTGACCTAGTGTCAGATTACTTCACACTTGGCTGATCAAAGCAGCAGTATATGCCAGAAATTATCACATGATCTGGCCAACAGAGAGTAAGCAAGCAGCACACTTACCTAATGGAGCTTCCGAATTTGTTCTTATCACACTACAAAAGTCTGTGATGGGCTGCTCTTCAAATCTCTTCTTCCAGTACAAGATGTATCTTTGAGAATAAGGGGGAGAAGATTAGTGAAAAAGGAAACATCAAAAAAAGTTTAATAAACAGTTGATTTGCTCTCATTTTTTCCATCCTCTAAATTCTTGAGAGTTTTGTGTATTTTTTAATTTCTGTCCCTGTTTTTTTCTTCCTTTAATCTAGTTTTCAAATTAAATTAATTCAGCTTTATTAAAACTGAGTTTAACTGTCCTTTCAAAATGAGGAATTCAATTTTTGTTAAGCATTACATAAACACCGTGACCTATTCACATCTTCAGACAGAAGTACGACTCAGATGCATCTTTACTGAAACGATATATTACAGAGTACTCTCAAATTCCCAAAATATTGTGCTCTGTGTTCTGCAAGATGCAGGCAGGAATCTGAAACTCAGTAAAAACACCAGCCTGTCAAAACTGAGGGTTTGTCAGGTCTCCTGTGGAGTCACAGTGAAAGCTGTAGCTTGGCAGACAAGTAGAAAGACAGAAAAATGAAGTCCCCGGACACCTGGGGTACGATAGCAGACAGAATAAAGAAAGCTCTAAAACACATCTTGAAGGTTTAAGTCGTCAACCACAGTTGTTTATAAACATTCTTGTACTATCATTGTTTGTATTACAGCAGCATCAACAGACCCCCAGTGAGGTCAGGCTCCCACTGAACTAGCAGCTACTGTCAAACAAAGGAGAAATCATCACCTTCAATTACATGATGAAGGGAATCAAGCAGTCCTTGTGCTTATTATTCAGAATCTTACTATTAAAAAAAAAAAATCTGAAAATGCATAAGTGTGTGCTTAAAATTATACTTATGAGTCATATGCATGATATAATTCATGGGAGAGTCAATAAGGTAAAGGCTAATTATCCAATGACAGCTTCCTATTGACATGCCATCAAACTAGGAAAAGAATAATAAAAGATCAGATATCATGATTATGAGGACATTTCTAAATAGTTGTAGCTTTTAATACTTGTACAATCTAAAAGTTCACTTGCCTCAGCTATCACTTCCAATGGTGGTTCATATTACCTCCATTTACCATCTATCTTACTATATGAGGACTTCCATTGTAGCAGGCAAGGAATCCCCACATATTTGTTTCCAATAACTCTGATAGGGAGAGGATTAAACTCTGGTACAGCAGAGACCTAAGCACAGTGAAGCTAGCATGCATGCCTGAAGCTCATTCAGAGGCATCATTAGATGTCAGTAAGTGAGAGGTGAGCGTTTTGTTGTCCCTCTACCCATGCCACTGTTTATAATGCACAATGAAACAGTCTTGTTGTTCCACAGAACAGCAAGTCTTCCAGAATAAGTCATCCTCGAGCTTTTAGGACATAAATGTGCAAATGAAGGGATTTCAAGACATCATTTAGTCTGTTCCCTGCACTGAAATAAATGAACACTGTTCAAACACACTCACCTAACCATAAACATCTGTGCTTTGAAGCTTACTTACTCTTAAGGAACTTAATCCAAATAATCAATGATCAAATAAAGCCAATGCCTTGTCACACATCAAGGGAGAGAGAATGAGTGATCAGTGTCCATGAGTGATGATGTCCACTCATGCAATGGAAGCTTATTCCCCTTAATCTCTTCCCTTTGCCCTAATGCCAACTTATCTTCATTCTTCCAAGTTAAAAAAAAAAAGTTTTCCATTAGCATGACTCTTCTCTGGATTCTCCACTTCTTGTAGTTCTGTCAATAAATATATTCCTAAGGCTGATTTTAACTCATTGCTAAGTATAAAAAAATTACTATGTTTTCATAGTTGTTTTCCTGTATTTTCCACACTCCAGTTTAACACCTCAAATTATACTTCCTTTTTGTGTGCACAGCACTACAGAATCAAATAATAGTTTGGGGTTGGAAGGGACCTTTAAAGGTCATCTAGTCCAGCCCCCCTGCAAGAAGCTCCAACCAGATCAGGTTGTTCAGAGTCCTGTCCAACCTGGCCTTGAATGCTTCCAGGGATGGGACATCCACCACCTCTCTGGGCAACCTGTTCCAGTGTTCCACCACCCTGATTATATAAAGTGTCTTCTTTACGTCCAGTCTAAATCTCTCTCCTTCTATTTTAAAACCATTACTCCCTGCCCTATCACAACAGGCACTGCTAAAAAGTTTGTCCCCATCTTTCTTGTAGGCCCCCTTTAGGTACTGGAAGGCTGCTATAAGGTCTCCCTGGAGCCTCATCTTCTCCAGGCTGAACAGCTGCAACTCTCTCAGCCTGTCCTCACAGGAGAGGTACTCCAGTCCCCCCCATATTACACTATTTTACTGATATTCAGTACAGCAAATAAGAGAAGGCATGCTTCACAGTAACAACTCCATCATTTCACATCCTGAGGCCACTTTCTATAAAATTTGGCTACCTTCCAATTGCATTAGCAGCATAAAGAATCTAAATGGACATTTTCTTGAAAGTGTGATTTTAAAATACACTTCTATTAATGCAAAGTAATCCCCCAAGCACACTTAAACTGGTGGTCCATGACCAAGCAGCTCTGATCCCTTTATTTATCTGAGGAAACTAGCATTATCTCCAAAGAACACTGCATTCTTGTTCTGCCTTCTCTCAGCATAAAACCAAACAAAAACAAGCATCAGTTTTCAATTTTAAGCAGCATTAAGCTCATACATCTGAATAAGGATTTATATGGCTTACATTTCTCTTCCTAAATTTCATCTTAATATTTCATGTTTTTGCATCTTGATAGACACAAGTTATTTGCTTTGATTTTCTTCTCCTTCTAGTTGAGAAATTATCCAGCGAACATTTAAACACTGCAGCAAAACTACCTACAAACTGGCAGGTATGGCCTAGCCTACTGCCTGGCCCATACATTGCTGCATGTGAAAGCAAAATGCCAAGCAAGTGCCGAGTCGCTGAAGTGCCAAGCCAGCTGGGGCCATGCCAGCTACTGGGGGAAGCTGAGAGAAAGCAAGCCAAACGTAACCCTGCTGAGATGATCAATGACACAGCTGTAGAAGGAGTCACGGTTGTATGTAGATCACAGTACTGTAAAGTATAGTTAAGGATTAAATGTGATTTCTGTGGGGAAATACCGGCATCCTTAAAATAGGGCAAATGAATTTCATCCCAGAATGTGAGAGACCCTGTACTGAGCAGCTTCTGTGTACAATACACAGCCTCAAGACATTGTACAGTGGCAGAAATAGTTTTGTCCTACGTGAATAAAACCCAAAATCGTGAAAGCTGATTGTCTAGAATGTGCTTTATGAAATAAGCAGCTTTCTTGTTTGTACACAGCTTGTTGATTAGTGACAGGAGCTGAGAAGTCCCTAGGACATGTCAAAGAATGACTATCACAGGATTGTAATCTCGAGTGCTCTGGTCCCAGCAACATTTAGGGGCTGGGGAGGGGAACGGGAAAACACCTTACAATCCAGCAACAAAAAGCTCATTACAAAGTAATAAAAAACCTCCCACAACACCCCACTGATTTTGAAAGTATTTTAACAAGATGATTTCTAGTTTTCAGAAGCTTTCAAGAGCATCTGCACACACACACTAATTTTAAACAACATGACCCTTACCTTCTAAAATCTGCAACCAGTTTCACATCTGCTATGACGAGCTTGTGTTCAATAATCATGTGCTTCAGGAGGTGGTTTTGTTCTGCTAAGAGATAGCATTCTTTGCAGAAAATACAGGGCACATAGGGAGAACTTTCTACAGCAGCAACACCACCTGGACTTTCTGGCAGAGACAGAGGCTCCAAAATACACTCTGTATCTAAAAAAAGAAAAATAATAATTAATTTTGATTAAGCGAATAAATCTAAATCGCTTGTAGTACTTTTAGACAGCACATGTAAAACCTGCTTTGTTGGATCCCAGTCTTGTTACAGGGATCGCTCCAGCAACAAGGTGCTTGGAAGCACATTGACTGCAATATTTCCAAGAAGGTGGGAGGTTAGCATGGCACTGTTCTCAAGAACCTGCTCCACCTGATACTCCCAGCTGACACAGACACAAGTGCTCTGCTTATTACTAAAGGAATTTTATGATGAGAAGCCTGCTTTTCTTCCTTTCACTACCCAGTCTACCTGTTGATATGAATGAAGCTACTCTTTGCCACACTCCTCATACTATCAGGAAGGCTTTAGACTGTATAGCACAAACTATTTTGTATGTTGATTTCTTCTAATTATACCTTTATTTATTGCACAATACTCCTATCATTTGCTGATTGACTCTTGAAGATCTATATGTATTTGTCTTGCCTTCTTTTTCCCCATTAGCATCTCACTTACTGTTCTGTGACAAAGGACAAGACTATTTTTGATAAAGATTACTGCCACATGGAAGCTTATTCCTGCTGAAACACTTCCTAACTGTATAGATGTTGAGGAGGGGCCAGCCGTGCCCCATATGCAAAGGTCAATGGCCTGTGTTTGTGCTGTACGGCACCAGTCAGACGTAGGTTGCTCAAGTAACAGCACACAGAGGTGAGTCACCGGTGGACGCTCTCCAGGTTCGCTGCTGTTTGTAGTTCAACAAGTGGGTGAATTGCACAGCACCGCAGTAGTATTGCAAACACACAGACTGACCCAGGGTACACGTGTCATGTCGTCCACCCCCCATTTAAACAACAGCAATGCAAATTCAGAAGCTCTTCCACTGGTATAAATTAGTGTAATTCATTAAGAAACATTGTGTGACCGACAGATTTCAACAGCTGGTCCCATTACCCTAACCAAATTCCAGTTGTCCAGAAACAAACCATGGTGTTTGTTTTCCAAACAAATCATATCTCAGTCTTTGGTAAGGGTTTATCTCTTTTGATGTGAAGTTAACTTGTGCAGCAGGAGAATAAACTCCGAATCTCTGTATTCCTGCAGTGACATGAACATCTCTGTAGAAAAATTAAATTTCACAGAATGGTTGAAGTTGGAAGGCACTTCTGGAGGTCATCTGGTCCAATCCCCCTCTTCGAGCAGGGCCACCTGGCTGGTTGCCCAGGACCATGTCCAGATGGCCTCTGAATATCTCCAAGGATGGAGACTCTGCAACTTCCCTGGGCAGCTTCTGCCAGTGCTTGGTCACTCTCATAGTGAAAAAGCATTTCCTGGTGCTCACAGGGAACCTCCTGTGTTTCAGTTTCTGTAGATATCTAAAGAATTAAGAAAAAGGCCTTCTCCCAAGTCTATTATTTTGTCATGCAAGAATTTAAAAATGTGTATAGTTATAGGAAGCTTAACTAACAAATTTACAAGATAGAAGAATGAATGCATGACAACTTTCACCCTACAAAATTCACATATATGTATTATACATTGGCAAGCACACTAAATCTGATAATTTGCTAACTTGTCCACATGGAAAATTTGAAAAATAATTTAAAAAATCATAACCATTTAGCTTTTTTTCCTAGGAAAATAAGCTAATGGACCAGTGCCTCCCCCTCTGCCTCTGCCAAGACTTTGAAATAACCAAAGAAGAGCTGCAGTTATAGAGACGGACCAGAAGTTTCTAAAAGTTCTGTGACAAAAGGAAGAGGCACGGAGAGGGGAATGGGACTCTGCCATCCATTGCACATGCTGCCCAGCCAGTGTGGACATGTAGTGCTCCAGAGCAGGCACAGTGTGTGCCGATGGCTGCCCGATGAGGGGGATGCTGGGGACTGAGAACGAGCTGGAGTTACTGGGAGCCACAGGTGGAAAACGGTACAAAACCACAGGAAATATGGCTTCATCAGTTCCATGCTGCTCCTGGACAACATATCTGCCCTGCACAACTGTTAAGGCTTCTTCTTACGACATCTGAAAAATAAAACTTCCTGGAAAGGCAGTGACTTGGTTGAAGATTGATGGTCAGGTTACACTGAATTTAGTTTATCCCATAAAACTAAGCAGCGTGGAGAGATGGCAGCACACAAAGCACGGCATTACCTGGAGCAATACAACTGGTGTTGACAACATACCATTTTTCCTCTCGTAATTTTACCTCCACTTCAGTCCATTCCCTTCCCTCAGACATTTCCTTATTAAACTGGCATTGTATGAATTGTTCCATTTTTCCCGACTTTAAGAACAGCAGCTGCTACACTCGGCGCTAGAGCAACCCTCATGAAAGGGTCAGCTCTGCGAAGCAAAACTGATCTTACCTGCAAGACTCTAGGTTTGTGCATTCTTACAGTCTGTATTAGTTTGTAGCCTGAAGAATCATTAAAACATGTTTACTGAGAAAAGTAGAGCAACTTAATTTCCTTTGTAATTGCTGACTCTCACTGATGCCAAGAGAACTAAGAAGATACTCTGTCAGCCAGTTCAAGCTGTGCCCAGTAAGCAGCTACACTGCTTTTTGTTAATTTTTGGTTTAGATGCCTTGCAATGACCTATTTAAACATTTAGAAGTTCAAATAAACAAGTGCCTATCTCCCTCAACAAACCAATTTTCAAAAGACAGGTGTGTGTGGCAGGAATTGCTGCTCAACATCGACAAGGAGTCGATACAGTTATTTAGCATGAGTACCTGGGAACAGGAATCGTTTAGGTTGGAAGAACAGAGCTGTTAATCTTTAATTGCAGCGGCGAGTCGCAGAAAGGAATAAACTGGGGTAAAGATATTTTTTTGCTGCCCAGAAAGAATAGCTAATACTAAAAGAGAAGAACTTAAATATAGACTATTGGACCAGTGTGGCAATTGCAGAAGCTTATGCAATTTATTTAGAAGGCACTTCAAGGAGGAGATGAGGGAAAAAAGAATTCATGAAAGTATCTTTGTACTCATCTGCTGCAAAAAACACTGAACAAGAGAATAAATGCAGAGAGCTGAACAAAGATGCACAGCCTTTAGCATAGCAGTTAATGGACTAACACGTAACACAAACATCAAAATAAAGCTAAGCATATTATTGAAATCCCTGCAACAGCAGCTCATTTTGATGCTATATTTGGAGCAGAGTGGCCACAGCTACTGAAGAAAAGCTGTTAACTAAAGCACAGCTAAGGGCTAATAGGGAAATAAAAACACTCAGATCGAGTTCTCGGACTCCACCAGGACTCCCACATGCAGAGACACTTGAAAATGAGGGAAAAGCAGCAAGCTTTTCTCTTAAAATCTGCTGCCACAAGAATGACTTCACGGGGTCAGATTAAACATCCATCTAGTGCAAGTGCCCTGGCTGGCAATGGCAAGAGGCAATTACCGAGGGAAGTGTATAAAAATAGGGTAAACAAACACTAATCGCACAAACAGCATAGTCTTCCAGAAATCTGTGACAGAAGTCACAAGCTGTACATGTACCTCTGTTTGACAGCATCCTATGGCTTCCTTTTTTCCATGGATTTGTTACAGCACTGTTTGAAATTGTCAGTCTTCAACACCTACAGAAACCTGTAGCAACATTTCATGCTCTCCTAAGGGTCCTTCACTCCCTGCTGCCCTTGCTCTTGGCTGGGTCTACTCCACCCTTCTTCATGTGCTGAGGTGGGGGTGGTTTGAAATCAGTGCAGCTTTTCCTCAATCTTGTCTCTATTTCTTTTTTATTCCTAGCATTTTGCTTGCTTTTAGGATCATTGAATTAACTACTGAATTATCTTCAGTGATTTCAAAGTCTCAGAGAAGCTGTGAATCAAGTGTTAACGTACAAGACAGTGGACATATTCTCTGTGTTCACTCCCATGTGTGTTATTCTGCATTTGATAACACTGAATAGCACTTTTATTGTCCAGTTCACTCAAATACCATCAGATTCTTCTGCAATGCTTTAGCTGGCCCTCCTGCTTACCACTTAGGAAAAAAAATGTGCATTAACAGCAAAATTAACCCCCTTCCTATTTCTATCTATAGTGAACAGTACAGGACCTAGCTCCCTATGAGAACACAGCCCTACAAAATCCATCCATTAGGTTTCTGCCAAATGACCCTGTCACCACTGAGTTTTCCTCTTCTGCCTAGTGGAAAAATGGCATGACTGTTACGCCAACAGATATCCCAAAGGCTTCACAGAAAGCCCACCAATCTGAGGAACTAAGACAATCCCTCTCTCATTCACGGAATTACCAGTTGACACCATGTCGCTCAACCTTTAACAGGACAGATAAAATTGTGGTCTCTTACAGCTAATTCAGAGGTAAAAAATTTATATTAGTAGGAAGAAGAGACTAGAGGAATATATTCTTTGAAAACAAAGACTAAGAAGTATACCCAGCTCTTCAGAGAAAAATAAAATGAATACTTTGAAGATATTTGACAATAAGATAGTAGAGAAAATGACCTGGATTACACAAATTACTTTGAAAACTAGAATAAGCACTGGTTTTCATTATAAGCACCCATAGGATACCTAGTGCAATGGAATCCTGATCCTTGCAGAGGAACTCTACACACTATTACAGCAGTGATAAAAGAAAATGCAAAAAAAATCTGTCTGTTACAGAAATTATATGGTTTGATTTTATTTTAAGTGTTGTTATAATATAGACTAGTTAATCTTCAGAGCTAATGAAGCAACAGGCTCAAAATGGATTCATTTTCATTACTGGAACATTTTTACTTTCAAATACAATTGTTCTCAACTGCAAACTAGTGTTAGTTTGCACATTAAGTAAATGTTACGCCCACACAGTTACAATACAGGCTGCAGCAGCACAGGCAATGTACTCTACCTGCACAATCACACATGCAATTATCACAAAGCAATATGCCGTGTAATTTTACGGCCAATACAATAGATGTATCAGAAAGAAAAGGAAGGAAAGATTCAGCAGTTGAAGGTGAGTTGTGAAAGGCCAAGTTCTCAGAGATGGTTTAGCCAGTGTAACAGCCTGCTGCCACCAAGAAGTGAAGGGATGTCGTCTTATCCTACCGCTCCTAACCATCTACTATTGATTGCCCTTCTGCTTGTGCTGGCTCCTATGCTTGCCGAATCCTTTGATGAGTCAATTCAGCTCTTAAACCAGACAGAAGTACTCCCTTCCTTCTTTTTGCTCCATAATGTTGAAAATGCTCACAGAAGAGTCCACCAAGTGCAAGAGCAAACTAAGGAGCGCATGGAAAGAAGCACCAAGATGAAACAGGACCTTCCACTTCTCATCACACCTTCCTCCTCTTTTGTCAGCCTAACAGCCTCAACTGCTTCATGTAATTTTACTGTAAGCATGCCTCATAAAGTGCATAAGGTTCCTTCAAAAGCATTAGAAACAAAGGAGAAGAAAACACGAAGATTTTATCACTGTCCCTCCTAACAACGACATCCAGCACTGGCTTCAGTTCGCAAAGCCTCCTGTTGTCAGCGTAGGCCTATGTAACGCACTAAATGCAGTAAGAGCTGCTGTGCTCAATTCTTCTCAGTTGCACATCTGAACTATGTGCTCTGACTAGATCTGGGGTCAAGCAGAGGTACTGGGGTTCAGATCAATGGAATCACTTCACTGCTACGACCCCTAACTCACATGGCTTGGCCCAGGGGTGGAACCTGCAGCCGCGACTCAAGTGCCAGAGCTCAGGGAGAGGCAGGCCCCTCCGGCAGGCAGTCAGCAAGCTGAGGGAGCAACTCCCTAAATCAGTCCGCACGGAATGCTGAGCAGAGGGGCACGCGTACCCTTCTTTTTGAAGCTTTGCCGCCAGACAAAAAGGAAAGCGAGTCACAAGACCAGAAGGAAAGGAGATGATTTAAGTTCAAAGACAAGGGTTGTTAACCAGGGAAGAACTCCTCTAACTCATTTAAAAAAGATTAAGCATTTTATTATCAGATGAAGAATACCCCACCTGGAGTACTGCATCCAGCTCTGGAGCTCCCAACATAGGAAAGACCTGGACCTTTTGGAGCGAGTCCAGAGGAGGGCCACAAAAATGATGAGAGGGCTGGAGCACCTCTCCTGTGAGGACAGGCTGAGAGAGTTGGGGCTGTTCAGCCTGGAGAAGAGAAGGCTCCAGGGAGACTTGATAGCGGTCTTCCAGTACCTAAAGGGGGGCTTGTAAGAAGGATGGGGAGAAAATTTTACCGGTGCGTGCTGTGATAGTACAAGAGGTAGTGTTTTTAAACTAGAAGAAGGTAGATTCAGACTTTATGTAAGGAAAAGTTTTTTTACAGTGAGGGTGGTGGAACACTGTAACAGGTTGCCCAGAGAGGTGATGGATGCCCCATCCCTGGAAACATTCAAGGCCAGGTTGGATGGGGCGCTGAGCAACCTGATCTGGTTGGAGATGTCCCTGCTCCTTGCAGGAGGGCTGGACTAGATGACCTTTAAAAGGCCTTTCCAACCCTAACGATTCTATGATTCTGTGGTTCTAATACTCTGAAAATTCAAGACTGCACGCAGTCAGAAAAATGAAATAATGAAAGAGGAATTCATACAAATTGACTTAAGACACATATTTACAGGTTTAATGTCATTTTTGCACTTTATGGCACAACAACACAGCTTTAGGTTGAAGAGAGCATTATGTAAATATAGACATGCAGAGTATGTATTTATAAGCCCACTGTTGGTAACACAAGGATAATGAAACAAAATAAGAACATCTGCTGGAATGTTAAGTGTCTTTCTAATTAAATCCAGTAGTTGAATGAATCAATTAATTATCAACAAGTCTGGTTTATTATCTCATTAATACAGCTGGTTAATATTATGGGGTGATTAGCACAAGAACTTGAAATGATCCTAAACCAAAAATGAACACAACAAAGATATACAGGCAAATAAAGGAGTCTAAACAATGAGTAACAGAGCGAGGTTTTTAGACTTGTAAAGAACAAAGGGGAGAAAGAACGACAGGGAAACAAAAGATACCTAGCAAACCTGGCGCTCTGCACTAACAGCATAACAGATGCTGACTGGAAAACAGAAAAAAAAACCAACAGGAAAACACCCTCCCCCAAGCTCACACTGATTACATGGCAAAACCATTTAAGTTATCAAAATGACCAAACTGCCAGATATGGTACATCAGGGAACCAAGCTGGATTCCCACAGGTAATTCTGCACCAAACAGTGCTGCATCTAAAACTCATTAGTAGCTTTAAAGCTTCGTTTAGTATTCAAGTTTTCTTGAGCTATAATGAAAAAGAGTGTCGAGAAGCACTGGCTTGACACTGGAAATACACACGTGACAGCTTCCCTGTTTTGCAGCCTTGGCATCGAAGCATCTATTTGTTGGCACAGCAGTATTCCCTAATTTGTGGTCATATTCTTGGAAGAGATTTTATACTGATTACAGGATTTTTTCCTTTGTTTTCTGGAGTATAAAAGATGGATGACTAATGACTTGCCAAATAAACAGTATGCAAAACCAAAACTCAGAATAATGGAAATAAAACACCCTGTCACCATCCTCACCAATACTACAAGCAAATATGTTCCTTAGTGAAAGAAGAATCAATGTACATAATAATTTCCTATCTCTATATATTAAAGCGCTCAGGTACCTCTATTAAGTTGAATTGAGTCCAAATACACAACGAATTATTTAACTATTATTTCTGCTCGTTAACATGCTATGAATGATATTTAGTTAAAATGTCCATGTGCTCTAGGAGACAACACATTCTGTAGCTTCCCCCAAGATCAGTCAGTCTCAGCCCTGCCTGGTTTTACATTGAATGCAAATGAGCACTTCAAAAGAGGACTTAGTCCTAGGGCTAAACCTTGTCAATTGTACAGAAACCGTACATATTCTGTACCATCCACTGTCTGGGAATATGGGAATTTCACTCCAGTCAAATGACAGCTTTAAGAAAAGCTGTGAGTAACCAAATCCTAATATCTTAGGACAGAGGTTTCTATAGAGCAGGTGTCTGCTGGGAGCTGGAACTAACAGAAATACAACTGTGCTTAATAGCCATATTTAACAGGGCGGCTCTGTCGGGGAGCTTAGGATGTTGCAGTTTCATTAGCATTAACAAGTGTTGCTATGGGTACCGGAGCACAGGCATCAGAATACAAGTGACTACAAGGAGTGGGAAAGTGATTAATAAAAATGCGAAGTGTTGGAATTTTAATAAAACAAAACCAATGTGCTTGCAATAAGAGCAGGTTTAAATAATAGGCTACATTATCGTCCAGTTCACCGGTAGATATATGACACTGGTTGTCATCTTTCTGCTTGAGCCCAGAAAACCTCTACATCAATAAAAGTAAAGACCAGAACAAACCCACTGTTCTCAGGCTGAGGGGGACGCACACAGACACTAATGAAAGTGACCCTAACAAGTACTCATAACAACATTTAAGTGCTGATGTTAATATGCAATTTATAAATATTTAACACACTACAGACAGGTTCTGTGCAAGCTCAGGGACACATAATACCTAATTCCTGGGTAAATGGCATGGACTCACACTAGTGAAACTAAACGCAGGGTTTGAGATCTTGGTCACATACATGAAATGATATTTACTTCGGAATGAAATTGTGAATAATTTCATTACACCCTTTAGAGCTACTCTGATTTCTTATTACTGCTGTTAAGCAAAAATTAGTACCGTTTCTATTTACAGAACACCTAATGGGTGAAATGGTAGCACTGCAGAAACATCTGTGTCATACTCAAAATGCAAAGCCAATTCCTACTCTTAGTCAAACTAGGAAAACATGTCTTACCCTAATTACTAAATTAATGCATGCCTTCCCATTTTTTTCCCATCTTCCCTGTCCAAAAGCTGGAATTAAAAAATGCGCAGCAACAGTAATTCCCACAAGTGACAACCCTTGTGATGATTAAGAACAGGACTTCTGCTTTGCTCTTTCATTGTACAATGAGGGCTGTAGTTTGGACTTTAGTTACAGCAGGTATTTTCTTGATTTTAGCAACATCTTCAAAATACCTCCCAAGCCTTAATATATCTGCTGTCATACACTTTTGCCAGTCAATAAATTCTTACAATTCCTTTGGAGGTGCCTTAAGATTTACTCATATTGCTTTCCTCAGCTACGAGTGCTGCTCTGGGCTTGCAGGAAAGATTGTGTCTATTCCCTATGACCTGCACTGCGAAGGGTAAACAGTTTTTCATTACTCCCACAGCCAAAACACATTCTCAAGTTTCAGCATGCCACTCTTCCACACTAGTGGCTACACCTTCCTTTCTAACCCTAACACTCTGCACTCTCCTCCAGGATGCTCTTACCAGAGTCTTCCTCCTTTGAACACACTCAGCACTCAAAGCTCCTTACAGATGTGACAGGAATCAGGAAACCAAGTTCAGTTTAATTACTTTATGCAATTATCCATAAAACTTAATTCTCATTTCCTTCTACCCCTCTCTCTGTTCCCTCCTCGCTACCCAAAACCCCTGCAGTAACAGAGGTGCCACACATATGAGTTACACTACCAGCCATCAGTCTTCCTTCATCCCCCAGCTCCTTCCTTTCAAGAACACCTGATTACCTTTGTCATATGATCTTCCCAAAGCTTTTCCTTTCCTGAATTTTGTCTTTGGATGTAGTTTTCCTTGCAATCTGCATGGTTAGTTCTACAAATATTTATCTGTGCAAACACTTTACTTACGTATTATTATTTACCTTATTCAGTTCAGCGGGCTATTTGACTTGTTATTCATCTCAATGTATTTGCAAGATGAGAACTGTAGATCACAAACACACAGAGGCTGTCTTAAAGAACATCTACAAGGAACTACAATTTTTTTTTTTTAAATAGAAAAGCAATAAAGCAAATCAAGATGACTCTGAAGTGGTACTCAATACTCAGTGGTCTCCCCTGACATTTTCTCTGTATTTACATGTTTACTTTTAAAAATTTATATTTATGAATCACTTAGGCTTGTACGAGCTATTATACTGATCTCCAGAATAACAGGACGCTTCAGCAAGAAAGACATTCTTGAAATAAACAATACTGACCTTCTATTGTTTAGTATGATCATGTGACATGGTAGATACGGAGAGCTGAGACCCATATTATGTACTAAAATCAGGGATTAGGAAGCAATGATTAAATCTTACCCTATTATCTGGAAAGATTAACAAGGTAATTATGTAGCCTGAAACTCTGACTATTTCGTTACAAAGAAGAGGAAGAATATATCCCACACAAGGATTTGAAATGGCAGGACAGAAGTGATCATTTAGGTTCTTCTTTTCTACTATCACCCAAACATAATTAATACAAATTAGTAGGTGTTTCCTGTTTAACTTGCTATTTAATACAGAGGCATATCAAAGGCATAATAATAAAGCATAAACAATGCTGTTTTGAAGTTGAGATATAAATACTAAATTTCAGCTATTTTCACATGCTAATTAACTACTTAAAAAAAAAGTGTACAATTTTGTGCCAAACTGATCAAGACTATAATTTAAAAACTATTAAAAATATGCACTGGAAGGTGTCAGAAATAAAGATGCGTATGTGAATTTAGTACTTGTGTACGTTACCATGCCACTGTTCTGCTGACTCCTCTGCAAACATCAGCAAGCTGGAAACAGGCATGTCTTAGTTTCCATTTACTATGATTGCGACCTTAGCCCTTCCACAAAGAGGAGGTCTTAAAAGGGTGTTTAAAAATGACAGTAATACATCTTCATTGCTACAGTTTATCTCAGCGGTGCCTTTAACAACTACTGTACTAAGCCTAGGATCTTTTATGCCAGCGTTGTATCTTTTATGCCAGCATTGCTATGTAAAACATGTTAATTAGTTTACTCTCTACTTCTTAGTAGAGATCAATAATTCTTCATTACAAGGATTTTCCTTATCTTTTCTCTTGTCACCTGTCCTTTTCCTCTAACAGGATTCAATTCCCAAGCACGTTTATCCTCGTCGTGTTAAAAGGATTGTCTAGTGGTCTTTTCACATTATTGCTTTACATTCTGTAGCTAAAGGAAAGGCTGTGTGATTTTCTTTTAAAAACCTCAAGCCTGCTTTAGCCATTCCTTTGCGACACCCCCATGTCATTATGACAGGAATTTTTACCATGCTCCTGACTAAAACTTTTGCATCATAAGGTTTCTAAGACTTTTCCACTGGCAGACATTCCTTGAAAAAGGCAACTATTTGAGAGAAAAAACTAAAAATAGTGTGAAATTTTCATTTAAAATGTGGCTTTATTTTTTTTTTCAGACTCATATAAATTAGAATTAACCTCAAAATGCATCCTGAGAAGTCCCATTTCTGGGATCCTGATGTATGTGGGTTTCATACTGACAGAACAACTTGAAGTTTCTCTCAAGTATTTAGATGGAGCTTCCTGATACTCAGAAAGCCTTCAAGGCTGAATCATTCAACTGAATTTTGTACTTAATGAAGAATCAGTACGAGGAAGAGGCCCTGTGGTGTTAGAAGCTCTATGGTCTGTTGCTGCTTTCTCAGTGAACTGGAGCTTTTCCAGATGGAGTGCAGCAAAATAAGTTGTTTCTACTTTTAGAATCAAACCTCCATAAATTGGTATTCAAACTGGAAAAAACAATGGCTGAAAAGGACAGTCCATTATAGTGTGCAGTGATGTGGATCAACATAGTTCAGCATAATTGACATCTCAGCTCAGAAAAACAAAGCTTTGACTGTATTTCAAATAATCCACTGTTTATACCCTTTATAAATACATTTTTGAAAACTATTTTCAGAGGAAAGTATTTTCAAGTCAGAGCTCAAACACTAATGCCTTATAGATCAGAGGGACATCTCAGAGCAGGCTGTATCAAATGTCTACGAGCATATTCTGACTTTGTCCTGGAGTCTGAAAGAAATATTTTGGTGATACTGGATTTACTTCTCTTGTCCTTCACACATTCCTTAAACATATGACACAGATCTTGACTTCTTAACTACCATATACACCCACTAACTGATACTGCTAATGTAGCTCATGGACATGGATGGTAAAATAATTGAATGTAATTTCCTTAAGAAACAATTAGAATGTTAGAATTAGTGATACAAGTTGTTTATGCTTTTCAGGCAACATTTTGCTAACTGTATAAATACATGCAGACTCCTGAACATTAAATTACCACAGTAATAACAAAGGCTGCATGTTTTCATCCCATATAAGACAAAATCAAATTAAAACCTCAAGCAGGATGTTTTCTGTTACATACCAGCCTTCAGAGAAAAAAAGCTCTATCTCATTTATTCATGCATTACTGAGTCATAATAAAATTCCGTGCTGGCACACTGGTCAAGATAAATGCCAGCGAAATGCTCTGGTGACAGCAGTATCACTTACTGGGCGCAGCACTACTGCATCCATTTGTTTCATAACCATTTCTGTTTTCATATCGTGAGTCTTGTGCACTCCCACCATGGGACTGCCGGGGCTGACCTGGGGCACACGCGACAAACTTTGGCAGGGGTCTTGGGTTGCGGGATGCTGTGCCACGCTACCCTGCACTACCCACCAGACCTCTCTGTCTCCTTGGATCTCTCAGCACAGCTCTGACCCACGCAGGACTCCTGCTGTCCCTGATCATCCTCCAGCTGCTTGGCACACTGGCTGGGTTTAGAGAGCAGTTATGGTGCATGTGAACTGGACTCGTCCAGATACACGCGAAATGCATCCCAACCCCTACCAGAGACATCTGGATCTAAATCAAGGGGCACTGCTTCAGGCAGCTTTGAAACACATGCACATTGAGGCTGTTTGGTGTGGGAAGGATGCCTACGCGTAATCCAATGGTGCAATATAGTTGCAGGGACTGCAGCACCAATTGTCTTTATCTACTGTGTCTTATTATTTGTTCATGTGGACAGAGCTGCACCATACCATACCAGCTTGTGAGGATGAAGTAGATAGCATATCCAGTTAGAAAGCAGAAGCAGCTGTGCCATTTCACACTGGTCCCTGTTTGTCAGTCATAAAAATCAAAGAAAAATATGGGAAAGTGGAAAAAAGGCCATTTGGAAGAGAGCGTCCAGTGAAAACACGAGGCAAAAGAATCAAAAGGAAAGTTCAAGAAATCCAGTTGAAATGCATTACTAAGAACAGACAGGTATCTGTCTGAGAGTTTTAGACCACTAAAACCACTGACAAAACACCTACTACAACTTCTCATTTACAGGTTTACTACAGCAAAAGATTAGGACTGAGTGGCAAACAAGCAGTGAATATGGAATTACCTGCTGGGAAAGCAGGCCTGGATATCAATGATCAGACACCTGACTTGCAGCTATACCGTTCTCCATAGCACCAAAGTTCACAAGCTGACAGTTACTGCTGTACACTGATGATTTAAAATCAGTGATCAATGATTTATGATCAGAGAATAAACTCAAGCAAAATGCAATGCCCTTTTCATTACTTCATAATTAGAATTTAACTGCCATAATATGTAGCATGTTTTGAAAAATCAGTAAAGATTCCAGCTCAGCACTCCTAGCTCCATACCATAATCAAAATATCGTACATCTGTATGAAGTATTTTGAGCACTTGACATTTGTATAGCAAAAAAACTGTTATTGCTATACTACAGAGCATAAACTTACTGCCCTACGAAGTGAAGCAGAGAAGCTTCCTAACATGAAACTGTATTGTATCAATTGCGACATGCATTACATTTGTACTCTTATGTAGCATCTAGCATATTTATAGAATCATAGAATAGTTCGGGTTGGAAAGGACCTTTAAAGGTCATCTAGTCCAACCTCCCCTGCAAGGAGCAGGGACATCTCCAACCAGATCAGGTTGCTCAGAGCCCCAACCAACACCCAACCAACCTGGCCTTGAATGTTTCCAGGGATGGGGCATCCATCACCTCTCTGGACAATTTGTTCCATTGTTCCATCAGCCTCAGTGTAAAATATATCTTCGTTATACCAAGTCTGAATATACCTCCTTCTGTTTTAAAACCAGTACTCCTTGTCCTATCACAACAAGCCCTACTAAAGAGTCTCTACCTATCTTTCTTATAAGTCCCCTTTAGGTATTGGAAGGTCACCATAAGGTTTCCCCAGAGCCTTCTCTTCTCCAGCCCCAACTCTCTCTCATCCTGGAAGCTGTCACTATCATGCTGTTGTTGGCAGTTATGATAACCAAGGGATGTAACTGGGGAAACACTCATCTGCTCCCCTCCTCACTTCCCAGCTTCCAAAACAGAGGTAAAGTAGCAATATGGAGGCCAAACCATTGAAAGTCCACCAGAACTCGCAAGCCCTTCTCCTCAGGGCTGCTCTCTGCCCAGTCTGTATTTGTGCTTGGGATTGCCTTGACACACCTCTACATTTCAATAAAGCATGTCCACATCTATTATTTGTTCAGGCAATGAGAAAGCCTTTCAGGCAGGTATTTGCTAATACTGTGACAGTTTTAAGGACTTCATCAAGCTGAATCACCACTTACTGTTGCTCCACTGTGGGTAACAGAAGGCCTGAGCAGAGATTTCAAACAACTTAAAGGCTTTAACAGGCAAACAAGTTATCATGCTTAACCTGCTCTGTGGTCCACAGGCAGATGCTCACCAGAAGCAGCTTACTTCTCAAAGAGCTCCAGTCAGTATACAGGGCAGTTGATTCTTGGTAGCTTGTTCATGTATCAAAGCCTTTACCTGCTACTGAGCAAGCAAGAATTGGCTTAGGTTACTGGAATTAAATGCAGCTCTTCGTCTACTAGTAAACAGTTAAATTTTATCTGAAAAAGATAAAGGCCATACATCTTCTCTTTTTAAGCTATAGAAGTCTTCCGAACTCAGAGAAAACCAAACATCAAGCCTTTAATGGGTATTTCTGGGGAATATCCTGCATCTTGTGCTACTGGCAGCTACATATTCATGCTGAGGTGTGGGGGACACCCCTTTCTCTTCAGATAAAATACAGTGCACATTTGTAACACAATTATTTGCAAAATTATGGCAAGATCACAGGTAGTTCAGATCTGAATTACCAAGCAATACAATCCATTACTTATTTTATTAATCCATTACTATGCATTTAATGAAACACTTAGTTCCACTTGTATATTCTCCCATCATTAGTTTTTTTTTTTTTAAAGAAATGTGCTGTGGAAGACTAAAAGCACTAAACTCTTACTGTAACATTACATGAAAGGATTTTGCCTTTTCACTCTTCAAATACAGAAGCACATAAAAGGTTATTTAAAAGGAACTTAGTAATTTCCAGTCCTCCACAAGATCCATTTGCTTATCAGGTAACCATTTAAAATGACTATGAGACTGCATTTTTAATTAAAAATCATAACAAATGGTCTTAAAACATTTTTAAATAAATTTCAAGAGATTCATTCTTGTAAATCATCTTAAAATAAATTGTGTTGCACGTACAAAATTAATTAGTGAACCTATCCTCCAGGTGTAATTGCTAGTTGTTCAGTTCACAATGATTAACCTGTGTCAAACCAAGATCCTTTACAGAGCTTACAGTGCTTACTGGCAGAAGGAATCCCTTCTCCCCCTCTCCAAAATCTATGGTACAGTGAAGCTCCAGGCCTGGAAAACCTTGACCAAATGCAAAGATTTAACCCAAGAAGCAGCTCTACTGGTGGAAGTGCCCTGTGGGGGAACAACAGAGGATGCAACCAGGTGAATGCTTGGAAGTGGCTGGGGCTTTCGGAAGGGTACCGAGCAGAATACCAGCCTCTAAAACCATCAAACAGAAATGGGCAGATATGACGGACTGCCCATCAGGCTAACCTCCCAAACTCTGCTGAACAAACAGACAAGAAGTGGCAGCTGTATGCTTGGGGCAGTGGCTGCTCAATCACCTTGTTGGGGTTTTCCCCCATGGCAGAGAGCAGCCAGCAGCTCCCTATTCACAATCAACTATTCACAAACACTGTGGCCGTGGATGTCTGAAGAGGAAGGAGGTAACTCGTTCACTCAGGGCTGATGTGGATAGGAGGGGTAGTACAATGACAGGTGGGATGGGAGGGCATCTTCGTCATTACATTATTTGGTTAAGGACTATTCAGTATAAAAGAAGTAACAAATAACATGGAAGGTGGTAGATTACACACAAACATTAATGAACAGGCGGTAACAGAGACAATAAGTCATCTTTGGTCACCACAGGAACTAATGCCATTAAAGGAACTACTCAGACAGCCTTGAACGGGTTCAACCTGAATTTTGTCACTGATAAGGAAGGGGAAATGTGGTTATTGTGTATATTATGGTGTATTTGAGAGTGTTTATGGAACTGTGTGAAACCTGCTAAAAGATATCAGAAGGGGCCTGTAGGATTACGTACACCTTATTATGGAAATTTAGAGGAAGGGCCAAAGGCAGAGAAAGGGAAGGATCAGAGAGGGATAAACATCAGAAAATGGAGGCGGGGGGAATTAAAAGTACAAGTTGCATTCAGACAGGCTGCTGATGGGTAACTTCTCTGGTCAAACCCTGCACCTGATCACCACAGTCTTTCCTTTCTTCTTACTAAATCCTTTTCTTAACTATTTTTTTTTGTGTAATTCATCCTCTGTCCTATGTGTGATATTGCTGCAAGGTCTAAGTGCCAGCAACTGCAGAAGAAACTGCTGGTCACAAAGTCTGCATGTCCAGGAACCAGCAACCAGAGGGACCGTGGTCTGTTTATGTTTTCTTAGTGAATTAACTTTGTATGCATAATTTGCTAGCAAGGTTTAAACTGGACTAGCCAGTGAGTAGAAGGAAAGACTGGAAAGAGTAGAAGGAGTATCTGGAAAAACTCAAGGTCTGAGTCAGTGGCTGGGCAAGGGGCCTGCGGTCCAGCATAGGCAGAGTTGATGCCGGGCAAAGCAGTCCAGCCAAGGGATTCAGAGACTCTGCTAGAATTTGAGGGATCCATGACTGCAGAGTACATGTGAGACAAGTATGAATGCGTGTATCCATTTTGATAGTCAATACCAAGTTGGATTTGCCAGTAAATAGGAGGAAACTCTCATTCTGGGTAAGAGGGCCCAGGCACAGATATCAGATAGGTTTAGAGGGGATGATAACGTTCAAAAAATCCATAAATGTGGGTGCACTTCTGAATCGGACACTGAGGGTGTCTGTTTTCCTGATCAATCTTTGCCACCTCAAATGGGACTCAAAAGTACCATCGTCCTTACCCACCACACCTTGAGAACTGGCTTTAAGGCAGGGTGCAGCCCCATATATTACTGCTATTGCCATTTTCCTTCCTGCCTGTCTCTCCCAGTGAAAGGGGATCAGAAAGGGAGTAAAATAAGAAGTTTCCGTTTCTGGAAGTGCCATAAATGGCAAGAGGCCAATGCCAGGGAATCCCTTTAAATCACTCCTTCAGCCAGGCCACCCTGCTGCATGTGTGAGCTTTACCTAAGGCCTCCTGCAGCACGGTACCTGCTAACGCAGCTTGGAGTAGCAAACATGAAGGAAGCTGTTGCTACCATGCTATCGTCAGGAGTTATGATAACCAAAGGATATAACACTCATGCTTTCCCCTGCTCACTTCCCAGCTTCCAAAACAGAGGTGAAGCAGCTACATGGAGGACAAATCCCACCTGTGTTTTAGCACATGGAATCCAATAAGTGCCTCACTTCTCCCACTCCCAAAAGTTTTTGGGTGGACTTTCAGCTACCGAGCTGAGTAGGCAGGGGAGCTACAGAGCAACTTCATCTTTCTGACTCCTAATTTGCTCCGGCCTAAGAGCAGAGATTAGGAGAGAGCCCGGCACCTCATGTGGCAGTTGTGCTTTGACGCTTTGCCTCACAACCTTTGTGCAGTTGTGATTCCATGAGGCCTAATGAAGTTTAATCCTAGGGAAGAGCATGCAGGGACTACGACGAGAGACCACACGCACGCAGTGGTATGGCGAAAGAGGATGACACACAGGAATTAGAGGTGGAAAAGTATAAAAAATAAAGTAAAAAAAAGGCAGCAGAATGGAGAGCAGGGGTGAAAATACAATCAACAAGCAGTTTGTGGATGACAGCTAGTGAGATGCATGGCAACAGGGCAGGGGTGATGGGACAAAAGGAAGACATGTGGGCAGCAGATGCTGGCAGTATGGAAGGGAAAGGGGCAGCACAGAAGGAGCACCCAAGCTGGAGACAGCAGGGGCAGGAGGGACAGAATTAATGTGGAAGAGTAATTGGCTGAGGAACTGCCATTAGAGAGTCAGAGGGGCCTTCCGGAGGCAGACGACAGCTGAGGAACAGAGGCAACGAGTGAGAAATGAAAAACAGGCTCAAACCAGGGGAGAAGACAGGCTGGAGAGCCATGAAGGACAGAAGTGGTTGGTGCAAAAGTGAACACACAAGCCAAATCAAGCCCTTTTTTTGCTGATACACAAGCAGATGGGGAAAATCAAGAAGTCTATGACAAAAATTAACTGGAAGCTAAAATGCCTCCCAAAACCTCGGGCTGGCGGAGGCCAGAGCAGCAGAGGGGACGCCCCAAGGGCATGGCGATGAGATGGCAAGCCCAACTTCTGGCAGCCGAAACCAAACACCAGGCAGAAAGGGTGCTAAGATACACAGGCCGATGACTGGGTTCTGGCCTGAGGTTTAGCTGACATGAGAAACTGCTGGGGAGGACACGAGAAATGGCTGAACATAAATAACAGAGTGAGAACCTGGAAAAAAATTGCCAAGAGCGTGGTGAGGAAGGGCTGGGTTTCAGGTAGTTAGGAGGGGGTTATGTGAGAGGTGGTCAGGCTTCACAAAGGCTTGGGGGTATAGTGTTGGCACCTTTTGAGGAGTGAAATCCTGCAAAGGACATAGACTCATCAACCAGGAGGGAGGAACAAGACTGGGCTATCTGTGTTCTTGTTTCTGCGAGCGCTGTCAGTGTTCACGAGGATAAGATACAGGCCTTGCTCCGCGGGTGCCTGCAAGGCCGACCATTTCAGTTTCTGGCCTGTGCACGCCTCTCTTGGGAGCACGCTCAGCCTTGCTACTGGCCGGACCTGCAGGCAGGAGCAGCAGCGGCTGCACCCACCCACCCAGATGGAGAAACCTCTCGGGTCTGGGAGCACGCGGAACTGGCTTTCAGCAACCAGGAAAGAAGAACCCGTGGATCCCAGAGTCCATTGGGCTGAGCGGCTCTCATAGCAGCCTTAACAGAGGGAACTTAGAGTTGAGCTAAAGAAGTGATGCTTACAGTGTCAGGAACAAAACTTTCACTAAAGTGTCCTCTAGGTAGCAACAAAAAAAGGTAGACTTGTGCAAAACCAGTCAAACTTTAGTTTTCCACAGTAAACTGAATCCCCTTAAAAGTTGGACTTGAGAGATGGATGTGGAAGGAATAAGAATAACCTGCTGTGCTCTGGCGTGGTACGCTCCAGCAGCATGGTATTAAAAAGTATTTGGGAACTTTAAGACCCCGAGTATGAAACTGTAACTGTCAGATTGCTGATGAAGCTATGAAAGACACACTTCCAGAAGAAACCTCATTTTAAAATCTGCAACAGATGCTGTAAGAAATGTTGATATGTAGCATAATTAATGTAGACTGAAGAAATTGTATTGTGGACAGTGATATATTTATTACAAACCCCTTGGTGAAGGCTGCTGGAGGGAACTAACTAGAAAGCAACACAGTTCCGGATTAGAATGTACAAGCACAGGCTTCCCTGTAAATAGGATGCAGCAAGACAGGGAGAAGTATTTTATTTAGTTTTCCTACATACTGTCTCGAAAGAAGTGACACGCCTTCTCAGGTGCACGTGCAAGTACAAGATGTTGCTTGAGTGAATAGCCTTGTAGAAATGAAACCTCTAGAGGAACAGGGATTTTGCTCAGAGACAGAGAAATGATAAATATTAGGGTGAGGTATTTTCTTTGCCCACAGGCAATGCGATTTATCATATAAGATCAGTTTACCCTAAACGACTGAGCTGTAAATGAATAATTTTGAAAAGGCTATTTCAGCTGTTGGGTAGTCTTGCCTTTGTTCAAGGGAAGAAGACAGATGGGCTCAGAGCCAAATACAAACATGCTGAGGTCAGTCATGGTTAACATGACGGACAGCAGTTAAAAAGCTGTGGTAGAATTTCACAACTCCCAGCCAGTGTGTTCGCAGCCCTCTCTTATGGAGATAGCGACACCTTGCACGGACATGGAAGTCTATAGGCTGAGGTGGAAGCTAATTTAGCCTGGCACCTATTATTTTGATTTTCAATGGTGACTTTTACACATTTTGTCACCCAGAGACACCAAAGTCTGGAGTGATCTGCACCTGCCAGGTGATGCAAAGCAAATTTGGGAGCGAAGATACTGAAAGTTCAGTAATCCTTCCAAAGAGTGTTTGAGCTCACTAATAGGAAAACACCATAGGTCTGAATTCCAATGGTACAAACTTTTTTCACACTAGTGCCAATGTTTCTACAAGAGTTACCTGGAAAAACTTCAGGGTAACCTCATCGTCTCTAGTAGTTCACAGATTTATATATAGTTTCGCACAGAAGACTTGTACAGACAAAAGTGTACAATCCTTTTCAACAGTTAAAATGGCAGAGCTTTGCCTCCGGGTGCAACTACACCAGTGTGGGAGTGCTCTAGAAGGGTCTGGCTTTTCATGTAAGAGTACTGCTTTAACTACTGGTGTAAATAATTTTATGAAGAGAAGCAAGAGGACATACTAGAGAAACAACCCAAAGGTCATATAAAAGATCTTTCAATGCCAAAACTTGACAACTAGAAGGACAGATACAGAGTAAGTGCTCTCTGACCCTAGGTTTGAAACTGCCTGCTTGCACACGACTTCTTTCCGTTGTGTCCTTCACAAAAATTCAACATAACCAGGCAGTAGAGGCTAAAAGCCAACCTGAACTGAAAAAAAAAATTAAGCCACTTTCCTCTCTTAAATGTGAAACCATTAAAATCTTTTTTTTTTTTTTTTTTTTTTTTTTTACTTAGGAGCTAAAAATCACTATAGAGCATCTTTTCTAATGCTGAAAACACAGCCAAACACTTACTTGAATGATTACTCCCCTGGTTGCTAAACAATTAAGTGATATCCCTTAAATAAGATTCTCTGTTTAGCAGACCTTTTCAGGTACTTGCACACGAATCACTGTCCAGCTCTCCCTCGCGCACCAGGGCTGGTGTTGCTGAAATCTTATGCCTGCTGAAGAGATACAGTTGTGATTTCACAATAGCAGGCTTCCTTTGGATCCACCAGAAAATGTAGTTCACTACAAAGATCCTCTTTATTTGTGTAAATATAATATAGTCACAAAAAGATGCTTATTCTTATTTAAATTCATTCCATGGTTTTCTGTGATTCGCCTTCCAAAGGCTATTCAAGATCGTAACAAAAAGCCACTGTTCACTTTGGGCCCTTTATACCCCTAGGATGGGGGTGATACCGTAGTTCATTGCAAAATGTTGAAATACTTACCTAAAGTAATTTAATTTTTCTCTTGGACTGCGTTTTATGCTGTGTGCTCACTCACCTGCATGATGAGGGCTGTCTGCAAAATCTTCACACCCAATTATCGTATAGGCTGTTATGCTCTATAGCAGTGATAGAGGAGGCAGGAGAGAGTTGTATCTTGCCGTATAATTCTTCAAACTTCACGTAAAGTGAATTTCATAGATCAAACTTGCTTCTTGCACCACAGACCTGCTTATATATTTTATTTACTAGTGATGGGATTATTGTGTTTCCACACAATACTGATGTATTTATCTGCCCTGGTAAAATGAGTGCATTATAAAACCCCTTGGAGAATGCCGATTAGTTGTACAAAGCATATGTATCCTTTGTATAAAGAGCTCAGGGCTTGCATCAACATCAGACCTCATCTGCATTTTCAATCTGAATTTTGCTGCACATGCTGTGCTGCACATGTCTACTGTGACATGCCAAAATGGATGAATAGCCAGGCAACAGCCACCTGGTTGCACTGAAGGGTTGCTGGTATCCAGGTGGCTGCTACTTACTTGCACAGCCTGATTCCCACTTTTGAGGGGTAGTTAATACGAGTAACAATCTCCCCTTCCCATTTTTAAACTCCTACCTGCTAGCCACTGGTAATACCTCATTGCTTTTTATTGAGCAGGTTGCTTTACTCTGAGTTCGTTTACTAGTAGGCAGGCACACTGCCAGTTCATCTTCTGGTAGAGAAACATGCTGCTGTAACGAAGAACGTGATTACACTTATGTGGTGTGCCTTGTACTGCGCAGTTATGCATTTTTATTTGTAAGGCTATAGATTTTGTCAGTTATCTATTATCCCTCAGGATGCTAATGGTGAAATAAGCATTGGAATATTTCTGGTTCTGTGAGAGTTTACTTTGTCTGGGTTTTAGTATCTTTATTTTCAGAACGGAAGGTTAAACTTCTGTATTTCACTTTGCAATTCCATATGTTTTGAATCACATCTTCAGCTGTTGTGTCAAACTAGCGATGGCATTGCGCAAAGGATCCTGTGGTCAGTTATGTGGAGTTATTTAGTGCCAAGTATGCTGATGTAATAATAGGAGAGGTAAGGTGGTTTCTTTTTATTGTTAATAGTACCTAAATCTGGTAGATGTCAAATGGAGCTGGTGTCCATAAATGCTGTGTGCTGTTCTGTATGAATTTGGAACCTAACAGAACAATATTGTTTAGAACAATAACCAAGCCCTTTGTTAAAATGAGTCGCTGAAGACTGCATAGCTGTGGATGCTCTGCAGGCAGAAAACCGTTAAGTGTAGCTTTCAAAGGTGGCTCTTGCTGGTTGGTGCAAACTGGAAACTTTTAGCTTTAATAAATAAATCAACTGCAGGGCTACACAATTGTCTTGTAGCTGCTGTTTGGAGTACAGGTACAAGTTCTGTTAGAAAAACTAATCCTTTATATTCAGGCTTTCTTTTTTCTCACCAGATCTGCAGATTTACCTGGATCTGTAAGGATGCAGTTATGCTTTCTGGAATGTAGGTGATTCACCTCTTTTTACTGAGCACAAAGCCTCTCAGGAAGGCATTTTTTCTTTAATTAGGATGGAAAGCTTAATTAAGGAGAATAATTAAAAACAGTTGCTGAATGCATCCCCTAACTTATAAGCAGCATGGTATTCCAGATCCTGAAGCCATTCTGTACAGCAAAATATACCAATTTAACTCAAGACAAGTTTAAATAGTGCTTGGTATTTTTAGTGTGGTTAAGCCATAAATCTGCCTTCCCAAGGAGGTATGAAGTGTGGCCATCTCCTATTTTGTAGATGAGAAATGGAAAGATCGGATGACTCTGTCCTGTAAGCTGAGGCTTATAGGAGGAAGAAGACAGGGGTGTGTTAGTTGATCACAGGAGCAATATTGACTAGTGCATAGACAAAAGCCAAATCAATTGGTTTGTAGCCTGTCCTGAGTTGCAGCCAGGCTTGTCTTGCCAACAATCCTCTTGAAACATAGCTAGGACATGTTTATCTTCGTGCTGTAATAGCTGTTTTGACTGCAAGCTAACTTCACTGTGAATGAGTTTGGCTTGTTTAGCTCAACAACAAAATGACAAAGACTGTTGTGTGGTTAATGTCACCTTGTATCTCTGTCAATGACCATGCTAGACTTCTAATATAATGTTTTGTTTAACACAAACACTTCATCAGCTTCTCTTCATCCATCTCCAAATAGTACAAGTGAAGCCTTCAATCCTATTTCTTCCATTCTCCAGTGTTGATCTTGCCCCATGTTTCTGTATGGGGTTCAGTTTGTGCTTTTGCTTTATGCTAATATGACTATTTATAATGATCTATATCCAAAAGTTCTGTCAAGCTGCCTTAAAACTGTTTAGGAGTGAGGCAGGGCAAAACATAGCCCATTTTGGGGCTCATGAACCCCATTTGGCTTATGAACAGTTGGAGGATGATCTTTGTTTTCTTGTTACAGCCTATGACTCTTTGTGGGGCTGGTCTTTGGCAAGTAGGTGAAGGTGAGGTCCCATGGGGCACCGAGAGTGAAGTTGGCAGGATACTTCACTGGGGCAACGGGGGCCCATTCTCACTTTAGGAAATACTCCCTGCGTTCTAGCTATCTGAAATGGAAAATGTGTGGGTCTTTGCTATAGGAAGCTTTTTGATGCATGATACATTGTTACGGAGGCTTTTACATAAGTTTGCTATGTCAGTCAGATAAAGCTGATATTTTCCTGGTCTTCTATATAAGCAGTAACTCTCAGCATCTTTCAAAAATGGGATCATCTCAACTCACAGCTTTTGGACCAAAAAAAAAAAATCAGTTACTATATTCTGTTGGAGAGCAGAACATGAAGGTTGAGATTTCAAAGTCACTTTGGTCATAAGACTAGCCTTAACTTGAACTAGTGTTGATAAAGTGGTGAAACTGCCTTAAAATGAGACTATGTCAAGATTTTCTTAATTTATTTTTTAACAAATGTGTCAAAAAACTTAGAATCTTTAATATGAAAGTGATGTTTTGAATGTCTTTATCATTTCAAAAGGACAATCTAGAGCTGGTTGGTTTATTCGCCTCTTCATGCATAGTGCCCTTCAGAGATCTCATCTTTCCTATTCACTACGTATCTGGAGCAACTGGGGAAGACTTTTGAAAGCTGATGTTACTTCACAGTTAGCTGTATACTGATGACACTGTTTCTCTTCCTCTTTCACTGTCTTGAGGGTTTTTTTGCCAGCGTCCTCGATGTTGGACTTGTGTGGTTACTAGCAGGGTCAGATTTAGCCAAAAGATGATGGAACAATGGTGAATAAAATTATGTGAGGAGTGAAGGTGAGAATGTGGTCTGCCTCCTGAACAGGACAATGCTTTTCTTATATAGCATAGGTTACTGTAATCTGTGATTACTTCTCAGAGCTCAGACAGCATGTGATGGTCACCAACTTCTCTGTCAAGGAAGCTATAATTAGTTATTTTACTCCTGCCATGTAGATATTAGCAACTTTTTTTTTGCACGGCTGTGGGAGTGTCTGCCTTTGCACCTCTTTGCTTCCCTAACCTGCAGCCCAGAAATGAAACTTCAGAATACAATAAGTTTTCACGTTTACAGACTGGTTCAAGGTGAACATGTTATCTACCACATTCCATAGTTTTCAGTTCATTTCTGAGGGCAATTCACCGTGTAGGTTTTGGTCTATAAAGTTCTCCATAATTTGAGTCTTGGGATTAGGGAAAATCCTGAGGAAAGCATTTTGACTGCTTGGATCATTTGTGACACTTGAATGTATTCAGCAACTGAGACAAGGCACTTTCAGCAGAGTTTGCTCCCCTGAGAGGTGTGTTACTTCATTTCTTTAGTTTTGAGAGACTGAGTGTTGTGTGTGGGTGGGATTTTTGGTGTGTCTTTTCTACTGCATTTGTAGTTGATTCTGTGAAGATACAGGGGAACAAACTAGGTGGCCCCTCTAAGTCCTTTCAAGCCTGTCTGTGGTTCTGCAGGTGAAATGCAAAGGTTTAGCTTCACTTTCAGTCTGGAATTTCTTTTGTTACTGTGGGGTTTTTGCACGTAACTGTGTACTTCATTGAGTAACCTTTTGTTTTGCTTTTCCTCATTTTCTTGCTACTTGTTCTTTTGTGAGGAGCTGGGCAGAGTGCCTTTGAGGTGACCACTGTCCCCTTCCAGATTTGGGAGCCAGGAGACAAACCTGGAGGGAGATGTCCCTTTTTATTTTAGTCACATGCATTTAACATTATGTAGTACAAGGGACTGATTGGGTTTTTTTTTTGTTTTGTTTTGGAGATGATCAATAGAAACAGAAAAAAATGTTTAGGAAGAGTTTTGAGAGATTTAATCTGTACTACTTTCTCAAGGCCGAGTCAACTCTTCTCTGTCACTTTTGAAGGATGTTTGCCAGCATGTTCTTTAAAATGCTGATAATGGAGCATCTGCAACTTCTGTAGTCAGTGCTTAGCTGACTTAGCTTACTAGTAAAAAGTGTTCAGCACTTAGAGTAGTTTTCCTCTTGTGTGTATTGCTATGTGTATGTGAAGACTTGCCAAGACTATCTCCTTTTCCTTGTATGAGGCAGGTCCAGTTATTTCATCCTTTCCTTGTAGGATGATGTTGCTCTTACCGTTGCTCAAAACTGGACAGGGAAAGCTTTATCAGGTAAAGTAGGAGAATCTTTTAGCGTGTGCTTTAGGCAATGTATCTGCTTGTCATTCCCGATGTGGTGTTCGTTCCTTTTGCAGTAGCATTGTGTTGACTCATGTTCAATCGGGAACTGCTAATCAATCCTTCAGATCCTTTTCCGGAATACTGTTGTCTAGACAGTCATTCTCCCATCCTGTATTCGTCAGCTGATTACTTCTGCTTATGCGTCCTCAGCGAATGGCACGTCTTTTTCCATACTATTTCTCCCATTTGTCAGCCAGACTGGCTCCCAAATTTCCTTTCTCACATAAGCCTGTTGGAAACACCTTGTCTGACAGCTTTGTTGTGAGAGATGCAATTTAGGAACTGTACTTGCTAACAGAAGTGGAGCTTGTTAAGAGAAGCAATGCATGATGAATAACTAAAGTCATTTAGATGCCAGAATGATTTGCTGTTAGTTTGCTTTTGTATGTTTGAAGGAATGTGTTTTTCAGATCTTTAAAATGACAAGAGGCTGAAGTGATAGCTGTTTTCTCTTCATAATGCATGTTTCTAGTTATTCAGAATGCATGTTCCCAGTTATATAGTTTAAAGATGATATGAGAACTTGTCAGCTTTGCATTCTTGGGCACCTGAAATGTTTTGTTTGGAAAATAATGCTGATTTAACTTCCAGATGCTCAAGGGTGGATAGGAGAGCTGCAAACAGTGCAGCTCTGAAAGTCACCTGTGCTACAGGGACAAAGAAAGAAGCTTGGATTTGCAGCTTGTAATGCATTGTGCTTTCTGATTTCTGTTGTTTTGAGCAAGAAAATGGGATAAAATCAAATCAGTTTTGCAGGATTAAAAAACCAAGTTGTTATAGGATGAGGCAGAAAAATGTGCTCGTATGCTCCAGAAGGAGAGCTAATCTAAGGTGAGGTGGAGAACCCTGCTGATACTGATTGCATCTTTCTGTGGTTAAGGAAACAAACCAACTTATTTTTTCAGATTAACATGCAATTATTTATCTACTTTGCTAATAGTAACAGCTGAAATGATTACAACCGAAAGTGGGTAAAGTTTGTTTACTCAGCTCTCTAGTACATTGAGTTTGTTTTTCTTGATAGTTTGTGTGTAGAAAACCAAATAGATGAGGTAATAAACCTGAGGGCTGTTAGTTAGCAGAACTCACAATAAGACATTTGAAGAATAACTTAAATTTATCTCAGCCTTGCTTTATGTGTTACTGGATTTGAGGTGTGTGCATGTGTCCTTTCAGGGCTCTAGAAGCAGGGGGTGGCTGGTCTCAGGCTGTCAGTAGCTAAATGCTGAGCTTGTTCAGTCCTTTCTGCAGCAGAGAAGAAATGAAGTGCCCTTTCCAATCCATTGATTGGGATTTCTGGATTTGATTTTTGTTGTTTGCACTGAACTTATGATTTCTGAGTTTTATTTAGAAATTCAAAATGAGTTCTCAACTAAAAGGTGTGTACTGACACATTTCTGTGAAAAATTTACATTGAGTGTCTGGGAATCTATCTATGCTGTGGGTAAGAGGTGAGCACAATAGGAGCTCTTCAGTAATAGAAGTTACTGAATTCTGTTTAGTTATTTTTAAAGCAAAGCATTTTATTTCACTATCATAAATCATTGACCACATATAATAGGATAACATTTCATTTTTTGGAACTCTTTGAAATTAGAGGTTGCAAATGATTACTCCATGAAGCCTTATTTTAACTTTTTCTCTGGAGTGGTGCAGTGAGCTAATCATGTGTGAGATGTTGGAGGCAGGGGAACCAGTACTCCTGATACTTTGTTTAGTTACATAAGTTAAATGCAAGTTAGCTGTAAAAATTGTATAATATAATAACAAAACAACACAAACAGCAGTGGGTAACAGCTTAAGCACTAATCAAGCTGTAGATCTGTCATAGACTATATAAGTATGAAATTGTTGTACTTATATGAAGTAGCATTCATGCTTTTGGAGACAGTGCTACCCATAAATTACAGCACATTTTTTCTGAGGAAAAACACTGTATAAAAATGGCTATTTGATTTTAAGTGTACAGTCTTATTTTTGGGGGGGAAAAAATAACATTGAGAAACTTAAATGTCATTAGTGGTTTATAATGTTACCTCTTTTTCCATAGGTACAACTGTGAGGTACGCTCACTGGAACTAAGCAGTGTAGAGATGGGTCACAAGGTTGTAAATACTATTTTTTTTTTTTTTTTGTGGTGATAGTGGTAGTTGTTATAAGGAATAAAGTTGGCTGGTATTTTGTAACTTGAAGGAATATGCTGCTTTCATAGACTGCATGGTTCCTTTCCTAACATCTGTACAAGGTCTGTTTAGTGCAGTGTGGATGCAGAGCTTGATGTGCAGTTTCTGCCTTTGCATGGGACTCAGAATTGCTCCTTCTGGTGTTAAAATCATCTCCTCTCTTACTCTGATAAAGAAGAAATCTGAGCACCTACTTTTGAAACAACTTAGAGGAAAACAGCTGGCAGAGCTGCTGTGTTACTCATGGTTAATAGTGGAAACTTCTTAAGCATTCTTCACTTATCTGTCTCTTCCCTATTCCTCTACCTTCCCCCCCCTGCCCTCAGCTTCCTTCCTTTTTTTTAGTCTGTAAAACTTCGGACAAAAAAAGAGGAAATCCTAAGGTGGAAAACAGAAGATCCTTGTTCTTCTGTTTCCGTGTAAGAGAGCATGTGTTGGTTCTGTACAGAGTTCATTACTGTAGCTATACTTACTTCTCTTCCTCCACCCACCCATATCAGAAAAAAATGAATAGCTAATTATAACTCAAGCCAAAATGCTACTACTTCATGATATCCTTTCTTCCACTTGGAATAACAAGACCCAAAAGCTGAAGTTCTTCTCATTGGGCCAGGTGTAGTTCTGTGTGCTCAGCTGTGTTGAACCAATGAGTTTATTCCTACCGCTTGCCAGGTTAAATAAGTAAAGTAAAGGTGGAGATATCTGCCTGCATGTAATTTGCCATTATCTTTGTCTTGGAAAAATGTCAGTGTTAATAGTAAGCATCTCAAGTCACAGATGCTCCAGTTGCTTACATAACTGGAAAGCTAAATTCAATAACTTAAAACCTGTTTTTTTTTTTTTTTTTTTTTTGAAATCAGATTGGAAAACAAAAGACTTATCTATTGTCTTTTCTGCATACGTTAGGCCTTTTGTAGTGATTTAATTATTCAAGGACTTTAAACAATTTCTTTCCACCAATTAATTGAAAAAGCATAGTAAGAGATACTGAAAATAGGTAAAATATCAGAATAAGTGGTTTTTTTTTCCAGGAAAATGTGTGTTCTTGCATGTGAGACAACTGTTGATTTTGGAGTTTAATCTTCTTTGGAGATGGTATTTGGAGATGTAACATGGTAAACAATGTTCAGAAGAATCTGAGGTAATGGGCTCTCCGACTTCAGAGACAGGGTAGTATGGCAATCCCTTATTCCATAGTCATCTGCAGAGGTTTTTCTTTTTAAGCTACTGTCAGTGGTTGCTTCTGGAAAACATGATTTTTTAAAAAATGAATCTTTATAAATAGTAGCTTTATCTTGACCTGAGCAATTACAATGTACTTTAAGAAGCAGTATTTAAAACTTGTTCCCTTGATGAAAAGCCTTAGCTTCCTGGCAGCACGAGAGATGCTGCTGCTGCCTGTCTGTTGTTCAGTGTTAAACCGCATCCACTGCTCTTCTGTCTTCATGCTGAAGTGCGGTCATGGTTGTTTACTTTCAGAAAACTCACTGGGAAGCCTTTAAGACTGGAAAAATGTTGGGTATTAATGTATTGGCACGCAAATGTAAGTGTTCCTTTGTTTCACTTCTGCAAAGACTCAGTTCTACTGAGTAGGCTGAGGCTTGAATAGTGATGCCTCTAAAATGTGTATTTAAGTATATTAAATCAGGCCAGTTTTGAAGATGGCTGAGATAAAGTAGGTTAGTTTTAATATTAAACATCTCTTCCCAATGTAATCAGAAAAATGTAACCTAGTAAACAATGTGCAACTGTAACATTAGAGAAATTGCATAGGTTTTCATGATGATTCTTAAAAAATGTGTTGAATTTATATTGATAAATGCTGCCTCTACTTCTCTTTTTGAGCAGCCAGTTAACTGGTGTGTAAATGTGGTGGTACAGCAGATAAGATCTGTGATCTGTCAGTGAGCTTTGCTTCTCTTTGTGGGTTCCTCAGCAAAATAATGACCAAGTAGAAAGGGACTGAACTGATGGGGAGGTGCTCGCTTTTAGAGAAGTAGAGCTCCAAAATAAACTTAGTTAGCTGATAAGTCTTGAATGGACTCTCCTAAACTAGCGAGTTAGAATCTTTTGGTTAATCTATGAAGTGGATTTATCGTTTGGAGGGCTTTTTAACGACCAGTGAGTTTTCTGAAAGTAAACAACCATGACCGCACTTCAGCATGAAGACAGAAGAGCAGTGGATGCGGTTTAACACTGAACAACAGACAGGCAGCAGCAGCATCTCTCATGCTGCCAGGAAGCTAAGGCTTTTCATCAAGGGAACAAGTTTTAAATACTGCTTCTTAAAGTACATTGTAATTGCTCAGGTCAAGATAAAACTACTATTTATAAAGATTCATTTTTTAAAAAATGCCATTTATGTTTTTACATACCTTATGCAAAACCTCAAAAGCACTCTGCAGACTACAAATAGCAGGTTTTATGTAAAAATATGGGTTTTGTGTAGGATAGGAATATGCACAGCTACAGTACCATATGTTAAAGTAATTCAGGAAACTCAGAATAACACATTGTCTTCAGTATGTTTGTGTGTGGAGGGGGAAACTTTGGCAAGCAGCATGTAATTGTCTGGGGACCAGTGTGACTGCGGTCAGGCCAGGCCAGCTCTGGCCACGCACTCCTCCCCTGCTCCCTTCTAACGGCTTTTGTGATGAACAGTTGAGAAGAGCTGATCTGGCAGAAAGCTAATCACTTTTTTTGGCCCAGACGGATTTCTACGGGATCAGCACCCTCTAGCTGGGCTGGGATCATCTGCCAAAGGGTGTATGCCAGCATGGAGAAGGTGAGGGAGGGTGCAGCTGGGTGTACAAAAGATGGCAGGACCCCAGTGCTCCTCATGTGTCTTGCTCAAAGTGCCTTGCAGCTGCAGTGTACCAGTGCTTCCTCATGCTGTGCTGGCATTGCCAAGCAGCGGGGCTTTTCGGCTCTGAATGGGAGCGGGCTGCAGGGTGAGCCCGCTGCTGTCTGACTCTGAAGGCACTGGCTTCCTGGGCTGGTGAGGAGTGACGGGCTTGCTGCTGCTAGCCTGGTGCAACGGAATCACAGAATAATTAGGGTTGGAAGGGACCTTTGAAGGTTATCTAGTCCAACCCTCCTGCAAGGAGCAGGGACATCTCCAACCAGATCAGGTTGCTCAGAGCCCCGTCCAACCTGGCCTTGAATGTTTCCAGGGATGGAGCATCCACCACCTCTGTGGGCAACCTGTTCCAGTGTTTCACCACCCTCAGTGGAAAATTTTTTTTCCTTATATCCAGTCTGAAGCTGCCTTGTTTGGTTAAATGCATGGGCACATCAAGTGAGGTGTAATAGAAAGCTATGGCCTAACGAGAAATGTAGTGGGCTTGTCAAGAACATATGGCTTGTCTTCATGTGGCAGGAACAAATCAAGAGCTGAAGTAGATGGTTTAATTGTGTGTCTTCTCATCCAGCTGTTTGATCTGGTTTCATGAGTGTGCTATTTACATGAACCCACTGTCAGGTCTAAAACTCTTTTGCAAGTTTTGAGTTACTCCTACTTGCTAATCCTTTTGGATAAAGTCTTAAGTTGAACGCTTTCACTAGCATGGCAGTAAGTGCTTTCCTATTGTAGAGGCTGCTGGGTAAGCAATTGTCCATCCTTGCTATCTCAAACTGTCTCCACATAGCAACAAGCAGAGCTGTCCAAGCATATATTTTGGACATCAAGTTGGGATTGATTCTTGTCAGCTCTGAACAGGCTGCTAGAATAGTTTGAGTGTCACAAGATTAGAAACTAAAAGCTCTGAATGTGCAGTTTCAGTTCTGTGGATGTAAAATTAGTCTAATTTTGCCGTGGAGCAAAACTCTTGGAAAAAGAACAATGGCAGAAGTGAGAACTGGTAAATGTACAGCAGGAGTTCAGTGAGATGTAAGTAATAAAGCAAAATGAGCACAGATGTAATACTTCTAACATCCTTTTGAGGATCTGTGTTTCATTGCTGCATCCAGAACTTAAATAGGTAAACTTTGTGTCCTTTCAATATAGTAATATGGGAAAGAAAAATAGACACTTCTGCCTGATACAATCAAAATACATATTTTATAATAACATATAGTGATGGGGTTGATATGAGAACTTGAATACTCTCAGAACTGCTGCTTCTTATGAAATGATGGCTCTTAAGCATTGCCATTGCTTTTCACACAGGATAGTTCTGGGGATAACTTTGAGGAAAAAGCCTTGTCACTTGTTCCTTCCAGCTGTCTGTAGCAGCTTTGCCCTTTTTTCTCCTTTGCTATGACTGTGTCTGTGATAGCCTGCTGAGAAACCGGTGGAGTGCTTGGGGCATCCTGCACTGCCACCAATCATGTTCCCTTCTTCTGGCTCTTGTCCCCATCACCCGGCTTCTTTGTCTGACTTCCGTCTGTCATTTCCTTAGGCCCAAAAACTGAGACTCAAGCTTAGAGAAAGTACTCTTTTGTTAATTATGCAACGTTTGTTTTGTACCAAAATATGTTTTGGGCATGTAACAAGCACCTTTAGCACAGGAGGAATTGTTTGATTTGCCTGTGATATATGGGGATACCAGACTTCTCCATGTTTTTTTAAATGTGAAACAGCATCCTTACAACTTCTCTGGCATGGTAGCTGTAAAGCAGGGGGATCACACATGTAATGTTCATCATAGTGGAGGCATTTTCTTGGGTGTCTTCCTCCTCCCCCTTTTTAATTAGAGTAGTTGTGAACTGACTTTTGCTGTGTTCAAAGCACTATTTAAATCTGAAACACCCCTTGGGAGCGTGTAGTGGGTGTACTTGATGTACAGAAATGTATGACAATAGGAACTGGAATATGATACATAACCTGTGTATATATATATTTTCTTTTTTTTCCTGAGTTTTGTTAAGTTGGCAGTTGCCTTGCTGCCTTCGAATTGCTGAATGTATTTTCAACCAATTTTCACACAAGCTTTTGAATTTGTGTGTCACTGCTGTTCAGCTCTACTGCAATGAACTAGGAGGTGAAGGGGAGAAAAAAGAGCTATCATAAGTCTGAATCTTTGGGATGGCTCAGATCCAGGATTTGGTTGATGAAGAGTTCCATAGCGTGATCTTAAAATATGTAACTTGTCTGAAAAAGTCAATATTTACTTTTTTTTTTTTTCCTCTGAAGTCTTGAATCCTTGAAGTACCCCTAACATTTAAGGGGTGGATAGTTGTTATAAGGCATTGGTATTACTGTTGCTTTTTGCAAAGTTAGCTTAGATAACCCTTAGC
>WHYT01017453.1:0-12771 GCA_009806455.1 Tetrax tetrax | reverse complement strand
GTATCAAGTTTTTTTTTTTTTTTTTTTTTTTTTTTTTGGTCAGTATTTAAGCTTCTTAAAGGTTTGAAGAAGCCTTGTTATCAAAAGCAGACTTTATAGCAGACAGATCTGAAGTACCTAAACAAAACAAAACTCTAGTTACACATTTTTGTCAATCAGAATAGAAGCTTGTCAGCCTCTAGGAGAGAGGAGCAAGCAGAAGGGAAGGGGAAATAGGTAAGATGAAATTGGAGTTTCTTAAAAAATGTCCAGTTATCCTAAGGTACTTCTGAAACACTTTTATTTCCTATTGATATTTCTGCTTGACATGAAGATTTCGGTAGTATCTGTAATACAGATTACAGATGTTAATTGGGATTAACACTTTCAGCAAGACCAGAGTTTTTTTAACAAAAATACTTTCATTTCTTTCTATATTTGATGCAGTAAGTCTAGAAACCTTATTTGTTGGGCTCTAGCGTGTATGTATCTTCTGTAGAAACAACTGCTTTTATAAGATTAATAGTTTGGCTTAAGTATTGACATTTCTGTTTAAATTGCTCATTTTCCTTATGTTTATTAGGGTGTCAACAGTATCCTATGTTCCAGATGGCACTGGGATTCTCTGTGCTTCAGGGTTCATATGGACAGCCTGTTAGCTCTCCCAGTTGATTTGAAAATTAGACACATTCCCTATATATACCAAAAGATTTATTGGTTTTGAGCAACATTCAACAGTTATTTCTTACACTTAACAGTTATTTCTGATGCTGATGTATGGAATAAGAGACCTTGAAGTCCATCACTATTCAAGTTCAGGTGTTTTGCATCCATTGAAACTTCCTCATTAGCTACATCCAGGACTTGTAAGTTGTACTCTGCACATAGCTTTGAGATACAAAGTGGGAACAGACTGGAAGGGAAAAGTGATGGAAAAATCTGAATTTGGTAAGATGAAGAGGGAGCAGACATTTAGCAGTGTGAGCTTAAAACTGTGTCAAGGGAGGTATTTGAGAGAGGAAACTTGGAGGCAGTGGAAAGAGGATTTGTGAAGAAGATGTATAGGGGAACTCTGCCTCTGGCAGTTAGAATCATAGAATCTATAAGGTTGGAAGAGACCTCCAAGATCATCAAGTTCAACTGTCACCATGCCTACTAAACCATGTCCTGAAGTGCCACATCTACACATTCTTTGAACACCTCCAGGGATGGTGACTCCACCACTTCCCTGGGCAGCCTGTTCCAGTGCTTGACCACTCTTTCAGTAAAAAAGTGTTTCCTAGTATCCAATCTAAACCTCCCTACTGCAACTTGAGGCCATTTCCTCTCATCCTATCACTAGTTACTTTGCAGAAGGGATCAGCACCTGCCTCCCTACAACCTCCTTTCAGGTAGTTGTGGAGAGCAATGAGGTCTCCCCTCAGCCTTCTCCTTTAATCTCAGAAGATTAAATCTTCTCCAAACTAAACAATCTCAGTTCCCTCAGCTGCTCCTTGTAATACTTGTTCTCCAGACCCCTCACCAGCTTCATTGCCCTTCTCTGGATGTGCTTCAGCACCTCAATGTCCTTGTACTGAGGGGCCTTTGAGTTGTTAAAGTTTGTTCAGGCCCACAAATGTGGGAAGATAAATGTATTGAGCATCACCCATTGACTGTGGTTTAGCACCAGCCTCTTTATTAGCTATCACCCTAACTATTCTATGATTCTAGGAATTCTATGATTCTACTCGACACAGTGGAGATGAGATATTTCCCCTTTTTCACAGAGGGAAGTAATATCCAGCCTGTTCAGCTGTCAGTGACCAAGTGGGAATGCAGATGCTCTGGTTTGTTCTCTGTGCAGGCTCTTTGTGCGCTGCTGATGTCCTGGGCTGCTGTTGCCCTTTTCAGCCCGAGCTGAGCAGGTGTGCCGAGCCCTCTTGTTACCTCTTCCCCAGTTAATCTCCAATAAGTGTCCTTGTTTCCAGTTCTCCTTGCGTGCCTTCCAGCAGGTCACTGTGGAGAGAGTCAATGACAAGGAGTCAACTGGACTGATTTGGAGAAGTGAAAGCTTGGAGTTGTGAAAGTGGAAGCATCTCAGGCAGGAGATGCAGGAGGGGAAGTGGAAACACTGATTAACAGGCAGATGCCTGTTCAGGACTCCTTGTGCTAACTTGTCTGGGTTTTTTTTCCTGTTCTGTTCACATGCTCTCACCACTCTGGTGCATGTACAGGAGCTCAGGTCTGATGCAGACGTACTCATGTTGCTTCTGTTCTGTCTTGCCTGGCAAGCATGGAGGTGTACGTGTGCCTGCCTTCCCTCAGGCCCCTCTCAGTACCGGTTTGGAAGGTGGTGAAAAGCAGTGGCAAAGGCAGGTCTTCCTAATACCTGCTTGTACCAAGAAAAGCATTTGAAATGTCTTTTGATTCAAAAAGTATGAGAAGGGTTTGAAATTAACTCAAATATAGCATATTATTTTCATATAATAGTTTTTAGAGTTCCCGGAGGACATCAATAGCAGTGACTTAAAAGCGATCATTAAATATATTTAGTGCCTAGCATGCGGGACTCCTGAGGCCTTTAGGTTCTGTTGGAGTAGAAATTACCATCTCTGTTGCAGTTTAGATATCTCCACCCTCGTCCATACCCAACATGTATGCCTTAAACTGGCCATGTGTCTTTTGTACAAGTTCCTTGTACCCGCATTCACCCTAGTCATTAGCGGACTGGTGTGAAGCATGCTTTGAGAGCTACTTCAGTTCTGTCCATCTACAAATTGTCAGAGCAGATAGTCTGGCCTGAGGCTGCATTAGGGTAATTATTGAGAAAGTTTAGGAAAAATAAACAATCTGAGTCAGGACGTGAGAGAACTGAAGACTTGAACTTGAGAATGCTTTGAGTGTCCTGTCAAAGCACTTGTATAAGCTACATGCAATCAATTCAAAATTAACTTCCACTGCATACTTGCCTATACAATCTAATAAATGGGTATATAGGCTGAGGGTGTGTGTCATGTAATGCAAATGTTGGAACATTGCTGTACTGGGAGAGGTGGGAATTTACTGGGTGAGAGTGCCCTGGTTGAGTCTTATGGCAATCTGGCATGTGAGGCATCGAGACTTACCATGGGCCATCTGACTTGTAAGAAGTGGTAACCTTTTTGTGTTTCACATAATGCAGAACAGTGTTACAATTTTCAGCTAGTTTAAATTAATTTGGAAGTGGACATAATGGGGTGAATTTTGTTCTTTATTAATGACTTGTGAATCTGAAGTAATACTACAGAAGATACTTAAGACCTTACCTAAACCAGAGAAAGAGAGGAGAACTTGGCTTTTTACTGTAAAAACAAATGTATGTAACTAACCAAAAAGCTGATATTTATTTTTAATAATTCATAGAAATAAATAGATGATAGAAACTTTGCAATAAATTTGTGTTACTTCAGGTAGATCTATTGTTTTAACAACTCATTTTGAGAAGGTATTGTAACTTCTGATTGGCAGCTTCTTTGGTAATTAGCAGACAGTTTCTTTCCTGCATAAATTGCTTTTTTGATATTAATGAATGTAATGTTAATCAAAAACACTTTAGCTCATAAAAGCAGGCTAATGAAAAGAAATAATTTCTGAGAGCTAAAAAGACTGAGGAAAATACTGTAGATTGTCAGTTAATTTTAATGACTGCTTCTGAAACTCCTGGAAAAAACGAGCTTTGAGACTTGTTTTTAAAATTAAACTGTGCCTGCATTTCTCTCCATGGACGGGATAAACTATGTGCTAGTTTTCAGAATCAGTTGTAGTGAACTTTTTTCCAGTGGGTCTAGCACTTCTTGCTGTGTCAATGTACATATAGTACTGTCATTTTTCTTGTACTGGACTTGTTTGTGCCTACAATGATTCAAGTGATTGACAAAATGAAGCAGAGTCTTTGTATTTTAGGAACAGGAACTCTGATAGAGATGAGCCCTGTTGGAGATCTTCCCTGTCTGGGTTTATTAATCTGTGCCAATATTTCTGTAAGATATGAGAATGCCTTTATCTTATGGAGGAATAAATGCCAGTCTCTGTTTTTTACAAATTCTTTGCAGAGAACAATTGTTCTGTTGCAGTAGACAGTGCTCAGTGTAATGATCTATAACTGTTCTGTATGAAACATTGAAGCTGTCCTAAATTTTTGAGCTACTCCAGAGGGAAAGTGATGTGTGATTTCTTGTTTTCCAGAACCATAGTAGAACTTAAAATGTTTAAAGTAACCACTTACCCCAGCAAATATATAGGATATCCTTTAAGAAAACATTACTTCTGTTGTCTTATTTTTTTTTCCCCTGCCATTTTCTGCAAAGAAGTGCAAGCATAGGTTAGACTTCAATGGACTTCTTATTTTCTTTCCGTTACTACATGTCTTATAAAGCTTTGTGCTTAGTGAGTGTTGACAAGCATTTTGCCATGGAAGGCTGTTTAAATGTGCGGTTACCACAGCTTGCAGCAAAAAATGTTGCAAGCAAGTTTGCTTTAGATCTTCATTGCAGTCCCTTCATCTTTGTGACCTTTTGTTGGACTCTCTCCAGTATGTCCATGTTTCTTGTACTGGGGAGCCCAGACCTGGGTACAGGTAGGGCCTCCCCAGTGCCGAGTAGAGGGGATCACCTCTTTCAACCTGCAATACTTTGTCTAATGCAGCCCAGGTTACCATTGGCCTCCTTTGCCACAGGGGCACATCCCTGGCTCATGTTCAGCTTGGCTTCTACCAGGACCCCCAGGTTCTTTTCTGCCAAGCTGTTTTCCAGCTGGGTGGCCCCCAGCACATACTGGTGCCTGGGGTTGTTCCTCCCCAGGTGCAGGACTTTGTACTTCCCCTTCTTGAACCTCAGGAGGTTCCTGTCAGCCCATTGCTCCAGCCTGCTGAGATCCCTCTGGATGGCAGCCCAACCCTCTGGCGTACCAGGCACTCCTCCCAGTTTTGTGTCATCAGAAACTTTTTGTGTACACTCTGCCCATATTGAACAGGATTGCATGTAGTATTGACCCCTGGGCTACACCGCTAGTGAGAGGCCTCCAACAGACCCAGTGCTGCTGATCACCACCCTCTGAGGCTGGCCATTCAGCCAGCTTTCAGCCACCTCACTGTCTACTCCTCCTGCCTGTACTTCATTGGCTTCTCTGGGACAGTCTTACAGGAGACGGCGTCAAAGGCCTTCCTGAAGTCCAGGTAGTCACTACCTGCTGCTCTCCCCTTGTCTGCCAGGCCGATCCCTTCATTGTAGAAGGGTATCGTGTAGCTATGTGTTTGTACAGATGCGTGTTTAACTTGTAACTCCTGAAGCGTTGCTCTGACCAGATCTGTACTATTTAGACCATTAATCTCTTCCTAGGTTTTAACACTTGAAGTTATGAACTCTTCTGTTTAAGATAGATGACTAATGCTATGCTAATTGAAAATAAATATATTTTGTTAATTGTGGACTATCTTAACAATATATTTCAAGCTGAACTTAGAAGGTTTGGAAGGTCTTTAATTATTTCTGTATTATTTTTCTTTAAAGACACATCATTAAAAGTAACTAAGAAGTGATCTGCTATAGTGATACCGTTAGTCCCCTGCTTAGTCTGATCTTATGTGGTGAAGCTTATACGATTGTAACAAGCCTTGCACTGTTCAATTCAAAGATAAAATTGCCAGAAGTTCTACCACAAATTTCTACCTTAAGACTTAACATAAGCAACTCTGAAATGAAACTTAAGCTTGGGACATCATTATGATATTTTTCTCCCATCTGTTAAAAAGCAGTGAAACCCCCCGAAGCATCCCACAATTGTCAGATTGCCATCGAAACTCACTTTCCACTGTATTGCTTCGGAAATGGATGTCTCATGTACACATTTGAACTGGTTCAGCTGCAGCAAAAGTAACGGTAAAAAAAAAAAAAAAGATGTGAAGGTAACCTTAAACCTCTGGCTTAACCATTTCTTGTGTGAATCTTTAGAGACATTTTGTGTAATGAGGTTTTTAAATTGACTTTCTGTTGTTCTTGTCCAATAGAACAAGAGTTTCTGCTCTAACTTTGGCTACCTGCTTTTCTGGAAGTTGTAAGTGAATGACAAAAGAAAAGCTCAAGTACTTTTAGATGAGATTGTACCATGCTCAGTAGAGCATTCAATGAATTTTCTTGGGTCATTTCATGGTATGGGCCTTGTTTATTTGAGGGAGTATGTCTCTTACCTGAATTTATAGGAATAAAACTAAGGAGAACTTGCTAAACTAGAACCTTTATTTTAAAATGTTTCAGGTCAGGTATTTTAATTTTGCAACAGTAATAAGCTACTGAATTTATAATGAAGTGGAAGGACACGTGAGGCAAAACTGAAAGATTTAGGTAATTGTGGAATATTCACATTATTGTGTAGAAATGAATGCCTTTTACAATTGTAGGTGAGATTGCCAAACTGTGAGTATTGGTCTGTGGCACATGGTGACATCTTCTATAGCAGAGATACAGAATGTCTCTGAAATCCCATTGCCTGAGCTTGGTCCTAAGAAGTGGTCATCAGGCACACAGGGATACAAAGTTTACCTCTTAACAGTCTTGTCCTCAGGTTTTGTGCATGTCCTTGGGAAGTGATGCGTGCATCACTGAACATCTAGTATCCTTGATTACAGAGAAGGAAATAAAGACCAAATTTCTGACCTCAGTCACTGAGAAATTTCAATGCACTTTTTTCTGATAGCACACTCAGCAAATAATGTGATGTTAGTACAGTAAAGAAGCTGTCCTTTGAAGCATCAGATGCAGAAGGGAACAAGCATTTCTGTAACTATAAAAAAAATGTTCTTTTTTAAAAAAAAAATTCATGTTGAGGGGGGGATTATCTTTTTATCCTTACCATAATGTCTTCAGTAGATGCTGCAGCCTAGGAATCACAGTGCAGAAGATGCTATGGGACAGATGCTTTCTTCAGTTCTGCTTTAGCCGATGTTTGTTGGCTCCTTCTGGAGTGTTTACATCTGTACGGGGTGATGGGCTAAGAAGAGCCTGACTTTCCTAAAATATCTACACCCAGAGCTCCTAAAGGACAGGTCTGAGGAAAAGGCTTGGGCAGGATCCTGTCAGACATCACTGTAGTTGAAATAAAGGCCAAGGAGGGAACGGGCTTGGTGTGCGTATGTCCAAGTATCCATGCAATATTTTAACACACAGATTTTGGAATTGTTTGAAGTCTTTTCCCTTTACAAACAGAAAATGTACAGGACTGATTCAGGGAGATACTTAGTTGCTCTGGGGCTCCTGATAACTGTAGACCAAGTACAGAATCGGATAATGTATGATTAATATTTAAACTTTAAAGTCCTTATTACAGGCTTCTTGTTTTAGTATTTAATGGAGGCAAGAGCTCCAGTTGCCTTTAATTTTAACAAAACCCAAATAGAGTTCTTCAGGGATTAAAAAATGTGTTTTAAGGACTTCAGCTGTGGGATTTGCATTGTTCACTTATGTCCCTTAATTACCTTCTGGCTGCTGTCAGCCACAAATCTCTTGCACTATAGTTTTAGCCATAGTAATTATGCAATAATATACAAGGTCTGGGCTATGAATAGGGAAACTGTTTCATTTCCACCTCCTCAGTTTTGTTTTATGATGTGCAGAAAATCATCAAACATCTTTGTATGCCCACTTGTTAAGCCTAGGAAGAAAACTCTGTTCTTACATTTGTGAAATACTTGAAGATACTTCAGACAGTTGACTTGTAGTGTTTGTATTTTTTATTCCTTTAAAATACTTAAATATCTCTATTTTCCTCTGAGCTTTAATAGAAATAATAAATTAAACTAACTTAATTTGTGTATTTTTGTGTAAAAGGAAGTTTGAGTTACAGGATGTCATGGTTGAGATAGTGTAAATATGTGTAGAACAAAGTTTTGAGATGTAATTGTGTGTGAAAGCAGTTATTTGCTAAATAACTGAAGTAGTAAGCAGTGTTTAGTACCTGTTAGTTCTGTTCTTCTTTTCCGTTTTTATAATATAGAAGTAAAAAAAGTTTATCCTGGTATTAAGTTTATTTAACTGCATGCACCATGGTGTCCTCTGGTTGTTTTTTGAATAGATGGAATCATGGAGGTCTCCAAGAAAAAAAATGAAATGTGATAAGTTGTTAGCATCATAATTGAATTAAAAAGCAAATTAGATTTGGTAAAAATATGTTGTATTCCCAAAGTAGGTTGTAGTTCTTCAGAGATGAACTGGTAAGTCAAAGGCTTTCTGTGGTTTTTTTATTAATTTTAGATACTTGGGCATAATGGAAGAAGTAAAAAACAAAAAACAAAAACAAACTTTCAGTACAGACCTGCTTTTCATATATTTCAGTCACTCCAGTGTAAGGCTTTAATTTCACTTTTGCTCAGAAGAAATGGAATTATTTGGTCAGAACAACAGGAGGAGATTTTTTGTGATGCCATGGAGCCTGGCTCACAGGGAGGAGCTGTCATCTGTCAAAAGTACTTAGAGAGTGCAAATCACTGCATAAAATACAGCGTATTAATGTTTACCTAGGGAGTCTATAATATTGAAATGATTGCCACGAATAGACTCCAGCTGTATGTGGATACAAGAAGTCATTGTATTTACATGGTAATTGTTTTTTTCTAAAGACTTATTTTGAAATAACAGAGTTAATTGGGGTCGACCTATTGGCTGCTGTATATGGGCACAGTTCCATTAAGATGAGCTTCTCCTGTGGTAAAGTTATCCTTTTATGATAAACATTTATGGCTCTAATGCTTTCTGTTTTTTAAAATGATTTAGCATGTGCATTGCAGTTTTGCATAGAACAGGGGATTTTCTTTCTTATTGGAAGATGTTTGATCAATGTTTGAAGAGGGGAGAGGAATTCTTAATAGGGCTACTTACATCACAGGTAAAACCCATTTAAATTTATTATCTGACTATATTCTGCCTGACTTCGTCACAGTCTTCACTGCCAGCCTTCATTTTCCCGTGGTACCCTTAAATGTGAGGAAGTAGTAGAGTGTTTTCTTGTTGCTTAATAGCTTTTTCTTTCCTGAGTCATCAATAAGAAGTGGAGTTGGGGGAAACATATGCCTCTGAATTTGATCTAACTAACAGCATCCATGATTTGGCCGCGTGACAGACCTGTGCCTCCTCACATGGCGGGGGAAGGCTGGGCAATACTCGCTTGCTTTGGTTCCACTGAGGCAAACCAGCTGTTTCAGCAAAAGGGTTCAAGGTTGTTCACTAAGTCTCTGACTGAATGTTTATTCCTGTTCAAACAAACATACTTCATGCAGACTAAGAAATCAGGCACTTGTGCCTGAAGAGAGCAAGGTGAGAGAGGAGAATAGTGCGTTGTTGTTCTATGATGTGCTATTAAATGTTTAAAAAATTCACTAGATATGGTAAGAGGCAGCATGTAGAAGTTATAAACGTACAATGCAAAGTGTATCTCCACTCTCTAAGCCTGCTCCTGTTAGGAAAACCAGAGTGAATTAAATAATGGAGTGAGAGATTTAAAACTATTACATAGTTTTAAAGACTATGTAACTTCAGGTGATGATACTTACTTTCTAACAAACTTCCTGGTTTTTATTGTGCTTGCTTTTATACTTTGAACAGAGCAATTATTGAATCATGATTTCATAACACTTCAGTCAAAACCTTTGAAAAAAGTCAAACTTTTATAGACTGATATTTGGACTATTCATGTCTGAAATAAGGAGCAGCAATAATTGTCAAATGATAAGAACAGTAAGGGAAATAAAACAATTAAATTTACTCTTAGTTAGTGGTATTGGGAGCCATTTCCTTATTTCTATAACTCATGATATTCAGCAGCATTTTAGTTTTTCAGGGAGTTACATAGGTCAGGATGTCAGTAGGCTGGTATCAGTAGAATTCCCAATATAGCTTCCATACTTTTTTTTTTTATTTAAATTAGATTAGGGGAAAAAAGCACACTGCATTATTTTTCTGTGCTTTACACTTTAAAGAATCTTTATGTGCTATGTTCTTACAAATAAAAGGTACCATACCTAGCCATTTAGTTTTCACTTTGTCCTTTGAAAATGAGAAATGTCTTTTTCCTATGAAGGATTTGGTTTCAAATGCTGAACTTTACCTTTTTAGATAAACACTTACTTGGGTTTATAACATATACTGAGTTGTCATAGAATATTAAGACTTTTTGAATTGTAGAAATTGTGTGTGGTTTCTTTATGGTGTGGTCTCGGAGATCTATTGTCCTCTTTAACATCAAACAGTGTCTGGGGGTGACAATGAATTAAGCATATATATGAAAGGAAATAGTACCCCTGGGCAATTTTTGAAGAATTACTGTCGCAGATGTTCTTGGAGAGAAGATATTTTCAAATTTTTACCACTGAGCAGTTTCTAGGACATTGAGTAAGAGTTGAGGAACACATTGAATCTTTGGCCACATCATAATCCAAAGAAAAACAATATCAAGAATGGAAGGAAATAATAAAAGGAAAGACTTAAATACATGATTTGAATCCAAGTATATGAATCGAGATACACTTTTTCAAAAGCTGCCAAGCTTAATTAAATATGGAAGTGACTTAGCAGACTAGTGCTCTTTGAAAGTAACACATCATCTCATCCATTACTTTTTTGACTTTTTCTGCATTACTTTCCTGGGTGAAACTTCACCCTATTTCCTTACCACTCATTAAGCTTATACTGAAGCTCAACATTTCTTTCAAATGTATCCATCATTTAGCAATCACTTAGCATACAGCTACTTTAACTTAGGTTTACACTTACTCTCATACTCTGCATACAATGAAAAACAAAAATCAAAGACTATAAACAGTAGCAGAAGGTTGGGCTGGATTTCTTAAAGCTACTCACTATGTCAAATACTGGTTCTGAAATACACAAGTATTTCACTTTTTTCCAGCTCAGGAAAAAACACTGCACTTGCAAGTTGGAAATATTATTCCAGTAAGGGAATTGCTAAATGCCTTTGATTGCTGATAACAATTCACGGAGGCTGGGCAGCTGTATATCTTAACTCTTCCCAACTACTCTGGCTGCTGCTTTGTTCCCTGGAGGAACTGAGCTTGTGTCTTGTCTGAGCTGTGACCGAGCTTGGGAGGAAGTGTGTGACCACTCAGGTCTTGGTTTAATGTACAGCTTGAATAAATAATCATCTAAAGGCTTTGATGCGTGGAAAAAATTACCTTGGGAAACAGATTACTGAGGACAAGTGCAGGTAGGACATTAGGATATTTACTTGGTTATGAAGCAGACTACTTCATAGAAGTGTTTTGTTTTGTTTTTTTTTTTCTCTCATTTATTAGAAAGGAATTATGACTTACTGGTGGTAAGATAGACTCTATTCCGTACATCTTGGGGAAAGTATAAAATGCCAAAATCCAGTCTATGACCATACAAGTGACATCCTGTTGTGCCTTTCCTTGCATGAAGTTCTAGCAGTAGCATATCCTTGTCGTTTCTGTGGTTTTCATCGATGTGTATAGGACAAAGTGGAATAGGCTGCATGTGGAGTTGGTAGGTAGTAGGGTGTTTTCTGAAGAACCACTTCCAGGTGTTGTTTTTGTGATTTAGGTTTAGTTTCTACAAGGACGAAACTTTAGAATGACAGCAGAATTTTCTTTTTACCTCCTCTAGGTTTTCCTGAGTGTCTGTTTTCAAATGTAGCTCTTCTATTGTGTGTTATTTATCATGACATTAAGCATGTTTAATGTTTTTAAAACAAACATTAAAATACCTTGCAAGGTGACAAAGACCAAGCCAGGCAATAAAAATGTAAGGTATGAACTCTGTGGAATAGATAGCTGGTATTATTCATGGTGTATGGGGAGATAGGAAATGAGAAACTCAGTTATGAATTCTGATGGGACTGATAACCATGACAACAGTGGCTAATACAAACTGGACTGCAGCATAACATATGGTAAAATGTATGGTGGAGGAGTTTTATTTCAAATTTTACTGGTGAACACTGAGTTGTGTCACTTGAAGTATGTAATTCTGGGTTTTATGGAAAGGTTAACTCTTTAAAATATAGTGTAATGTATAATAAATGAATCTAAGCATATAACTCTCCAAAAGTAATTTATCTTTTTTTTTTTTTTTCCACAACATCTCTGCTGCTCAGTTGAATATCTTTCAACTGCTGTTCAGTTTGTTCAGTTTGATACAAGGAGCCTTAACCTGGCTATTCATTTACAACAATCCCTTCCTAATAACTTCCCACAGGTAAGCGAAGCATTGTCTCTGATCAGTTTTGAACTGTTGGCCATAAATCTCATGTGCTGTTCCTGAGCTAAGGGTCTGGGTATTGCAACAGCAGTAAATTGCTTTAAATCAACCAAAGTGCGGAAAGATCAAGCAGCACTTAGCAGGAGTTCAGGGACTTAAATATCCATCAATGTTCTATGGACAGACTGCTTCACTTCCAAATGTAAAACATGTAGAAAACACTAAATGCTTGCATTTGTGTCCAAAACATCTGGAGTCTAAGGCTGAAAGTTTGGGAGGATTGACTTGTACAACTGTGTTCACTCTGTTACTTAGCTTCAGAAGACAATTAATCAGCTATGTTGCAAGTAGATTGTCATATGCATATTTTACCTCAGCTTCTTGATATCTTTTTCTTGTCAGCACACATAGGTAGAGAATTCAGCTTTTTCTTTGAGACTATTGTGAAAGAAAAAATTCCAATAATTATCTAATAGATTATTATTGAGGTGGTGGAATGGGTGTTAGGTTTCACAACAAAAAAAAAAAAAAAAAAAAAAAAAAAGTAAACAGC
>WHYT01017452.1:766494-795353 GCA_009806455.1 Tetrax tetrax | reverse complement strand
ACATTCTGCTACCAATTGTCTTGGCCAGCAGCGGGTCTGCCCTAGGCCCGGCCGAGTCCACTAAACAAAGGGGAGCAACTTCTAGCAGTTTCCTACAGAAGAGCTGCCACCCCCCCCCCCCCCTTACTAAACAAAACCAGAAAAACATCTAAAAAAGAGGCTGATGTCATGAGGCATAGTAGTGAAAATAGATAACTGGGAATCAAATCTCTGTCAAAGTGATCAAGGAGAACTCTTAAGAGGTTCAGTAACTATGAGGGATATATACAGAAAAAGTAATTAAATACAAGACAAAATTTAATTGTGAAGATGCCATATAAGATGATAGCAAATAAAAATGTTTTGCAATGTTTTCATGTATGACCTACCAGTTTCCTGTATGTTAGAAGGGCTTATTGAAGAAAACCGCAACGTGCAGAGACACGAAGAAAGTTTCCACAATGCACAAACACCAGCATTGCCTTCTGTTCCTTTTAAGAACCACATAGTACCTGGAACCCCATTTGTTGCAGAGAGACGTCAGTTACATCTGGAATCTCTGTATTACTGCAGTGCTAATAATAGTAAAGAGTGCCCATAGATCATAAATGTCTTGAAATATAGGAAATGTGGCTTTTTTCTTTCCAAGGAGAAGGTTTCAAATAACCCTTCAAGAGCTACAGTGGGGCTTGTTGTTTTTGATACTTGGAAATGAAGTTTCCCTGTTGCCTGAGGGTAGAATATAGAGTCAAGCAAATGATTTCTATTCATTGCTTTTTGTTATTTGCAAGACCTAGGGTAATATTACACATGAAATGTTTTCATATTCTTCCTATTTTGCATGCTTGGCCTCCATGGCTCTAATTTATTCTTTCTTTTTATTCTTTAAGCTACTTAGTGTACATGTATTCTGGAATTGAAAGTTTTTCAAAACTGTTTTGTTCTCACTTGTTTGGTGTGCTTAAGCTCAACATGACTTACTTTTGTATTTTCTTGCTGAGAGGTTTTAATTCCTTTTTCCCATAGCACTGAGCTGTGGTACTTTTATATGGCAAGCCTGTTCATTACTGGCCAACTGTTATACTTCATTTGTAAATGAATGCTTGTTCTTGTCTATGTGTATTGTATATACATACCACTACCAAATTTTTATTTAAAATAGATGTGTGAGTGGGGAATTTCAAGGCTAGAGGGGAATCTTAGAAGCATAATTCCCTTTAATCTTACATTGTAACTAGCTTGCTTTAGTTGAATTTTGAATCACGGTAAATATAGCTGTGTGAATGAGAACAAAGCATGATTGTGTGAGAGCAGAGCAGTGAACAGTTCATTTTGGTTACATAGCAGTGTCAAACTCTTCACAGCTCTGTGTTCAAAGCCTGTATGTTAAAAGCTGAGGGAAGAAAATATGAGTTTAAAGTGCTGCTTTAAACTGCATGCAGCTAGAAAGCCTCCATGTTGTTACTAAAATGCACTTGCCAATTTCCCCCACAATTAAAATTCTTTTCTGAGGAAATTATGCTCTGTATTTCTTACAGTCTATTGTTTTTTTGTTTTTTCTTTTTCTTTTCCCTAGGGAGGTTTTCAAAATGGATCACTGGAAACCGCTTCTTGTTCTTCTCTTTGTTTCCACCTTCTGCTCTATAGATGCACAACAGACTGGTAATACACTAAAGAAATAGCTCTTCTTCAAGTTGATAGTGAAATTAATTTCTTCTATTTATACCCAATGCCAGAGACAGATGAATAATTGACGACAGTGATAACTAAGGATAATGTGTTATGTTTTTATGAAACATATATTTAAAGTAGGATAGGAGAGTTCTCCTAAAAAAATGCAAAATTAAATGCAACAGCTCATTTGAACTTGTTTTGGTTCATGAGTGCTGAGGTTCTGTAATTTCAAAAGCAATGAAAAACTCTTACAGTTCTAAGACTGGCAAGAGTAAGATAAGTCACAGGATTTAGCATTTTTATTTTGGTAGTCAAGTCTTCTGGAAGATCTACTTGAGAAAGTGTTCTGTCCAGTGGCAGAATATTTTCTACATGACTGTTGGTTTAGAATAATAGCAACTGTTTCATTCATGCCCTACTATTGACATACGCTTTTGAAAGGTGTGGGAACATGAGTTTGGTTTTTACTACAAGTAAATGTGATTAGTCCTGTTTAAGTTGTTGTGAATTTTTTTTTCCAGATAATAAATATTTAGATAATAAATATTTAGTAACATATGCTTGCAGAATGGAGATCAAAGTGCATGAGTAACTTTTCTGTTAGGGTCACTTGACAGCAGGTCAACCCGTTCTTATGGTTGTGGTTCACATACAGGTGTGTGCACAGCAATTACCATGGGAGAAGAAGGGGAAGGCAGAAACATGCAACACAGTTTTAATGCATTTCATGAATGATAAAAATGATAAAATGTACAGTTAGTTCTTCCTTGCTCATGAACAAAGTTAGAGAAGAAGCTATAGTAGTTCATTCTTCTATGTGATCTTCCTTGGGCAGCTTGCAGAAAAGCCATGTTAGCAGATGTTGTCTTTTTAATGGATTGTTCAACAACTGTTGGCCAGGAAAGCTTTCAGAACATACAAAACTTCCTCTACACCTCGGTTTCAAGTCTTGATGTTGGCCTTGATGCAATCCAAGTTGGGCTGGCACAATACAGTGATGAGATTTAACAAGAATTCTTGCTGAATCAGTATTTATTGAAAAGTGATGTTTTGGAGCAGATTGAGGATTTGCCATGTAGGAGTGGACAAACTTACACAGGGAGAGCTCTGTTTTTTTTTTTTCAGCTGAGTGTATTCCTAAATTTCATCTCATTAGAGCTGATGGAGCCTTTTTTAGAAAACATCTTGTTTTGATGTAATTGAACAGTTGAACAGAGAATTATTTCTTGATTAAGCTATACTTTTGATAACTCTTAATTCCTTCAAAAACCTAGTTCAGAAATTGAATAGTCTAGAAGTGACAAAAATGAAGGGAAGTCATATTATCCCTTTCAATACATTTGCTGATCAGCAAAATTCACAGAAAATTTATTTTCCCTGTTTCTTTAAGGACTGTTATTGTTGGATGGTGAAAGGGGGAGGGATACAAAAGAGGCATGGTAGCAAAACTAAAATCAGAAAAAAAAATTGGTGTTTAAAACAATGATAAATATTTAAAATGTAATGTAGTTATAATTTAGAAAGGAAAATTTATTTTTTCTGGTTTTGCAGAGGTCAGTGTGGATACCATCACTAGTTTTTCACAGTTCATAGAAAAGGTTGAGAGTTAGAGACCATGCTAGTAGTTAGGCACTTGGCTTTAATCCCCTTCTCCATCATAAACTGTTACACTGAAGGATGCATTTACGTCCAGTTCAATTTGTTTTGCATTTAATGTTCCCTCCAGATATGCATATCTCTTTCCACTGACTGTAAGTGAAGTTACAATCAATTTGTTCATGTTCTGATGCCTCCTCTGATACTCGGAGGGACTGTTTGCTTTGGAACAACTCCTTGTAGAGTTTTTATGAAAGTAGGTGTATTCTGAAGTGCTCAAATGGATCCAGTTCTTAGATGCAACCTGGATTCCTGGATTACTACATGACTATGTAGAAGACCTTGGTTAATGGAGTATCAGAGGAATGGAATGGTCAAGCATGCACTTTCACTCCTGCAGTCATAAGAAGATTTGGTGGAAGAAATGTGAAACTTTTATCTACATGAATACTGTCAGATGCAGAGTTTCTCTGGACATTTTTCTTAGGGCTTTTTTGGCAGGGTTAGTTTCACTAGAATTCTTTGTTTAATTTATCAAAATACAGAATTATAACAATTCTATAGTGTGTTTACTGGTATGCTGCAGACTTAAAACTTCAGTCTAAACTTAAAATTGTGGAGATCAATGAGAAGGTTGTCATTTTCATTTAGCTTACATTCAAAGCCAGGCCTTGGGTATAGGTTGACTGTATTCCTTTTGACAACTCATCTGTCACATTTCCCCGTGCCTCTATGCAGGATTTGCAAAACAGTATGCTGATGTTATTTTCCTTCTTGACTCCACTGAGAATGTGAACCCTTCAGCCTTTGGGAAAGTAAAACATTTGATCTTCCAAATAGCTTAACAAGTATAGGGTTGGCTTAGTCCAGTTTAGTGGCATAGGACAGGTGGAGTTTTTACTGAACACACGTGAAAGTAAAGAAGAGATGCTTGACCACATTCAGCATAGCATAGCATTGCATTCACTGGAGGCCCATTGAAGACTGGAAGTGCCATGAAGTTTTTCCAGGAAAACTTTTTCATGGATGGTGCTGGAAGCTGGCTCAGCAAAGGCACTCCAGTGTTTGTAGGGGTCATCACACCCTCTGGATCCAGGGACAGTATAATGGAGGTAGCTTGGATGTGGAGGTAAAAGTTGTCTCAGCTGTTGCTGGATACTTCGATGCGAAAGAAAAGGTGAGAGCCTCCTCTAGCATGACTTCCCAGACTTACGAAGGTGAGAGCATTGACTTTCTCTGGCAAAACACTGTCGGTGATACGAAAGCCTCACTTCAGAAGCTTTATGACATTGATCCAAATGTGCCAGCAGGTACAATGTATCACCAGAGCAAAACCAGCAGCTTGAGTAGCTTGTAACTCATTGGTAAAGCAGAGCAACTTCTCAGGTCCTGTGAGGGAAGAGCAGAGTGCAAATGGCTGGCAGTTGTGCTTTTATAGAGTTGCTATATGGATGAAATATTTACCACCTTTGGTTGTGTGGTGGCAATACTTGCCTATGCACTGCTGTTGTAGTTACCTGTATTAACCAAGAGGAGCAGGGCAGTGATCTAAAGGGGCTGGCTGCACAGGAATTGCCTGTTCTGACTGACACTAAAGTTTTGCTTGAGTTTAGTTTGTAGAAAATGGCCATAGGAGAGTTTCTATTTAACCACAGAATAATTTCCCTAATACCCTGGGGTGTCCTGATTAGCAGTCACTCTGCAGGAGGTTGAGAAAAGAATTTATCTAGCAGACCTTCCTGTAGTGTGGGCAAGGGGCCAGTTACGGTATGGTGTTTATTTCAGGGATTCGTTTTACTGTGAAAATCATTATATAAATCTCTGCTCTTCAGCACTGATAGGGATTTAGATTTCATGTTTTGTTGTAGCACCATCTTGTGTATTACCCTTGAGATCGTCCTTTTTGTAGCTACCTATTCTGATTAGCCCACCAATTATCCCATGGTATGATCTACATTAATCTTATCTTCCTTATGTTTACTTTGCTTTAGTGTGTTCCAGTGTGACTGTGGAAGATACTGTCTTTCTTATGGATGAATCCAGGAAAATTGGGTCAAAATTTCCAGCTGATAAGGGCTTTTCTGTTAAAAATTGTTAATGCCCTAGATATTCATCCAAGTAATGTAAGAGGTGAGCTAGTGCTGTACAGTAATGAGCCAAGGCTAGAGTTCACCCTGGACACATTCAAGCATAAATTTGAAATCCTCAATTACTTGAAGAACTTCCCGTATCAAGTGGGGCAACCGTACACTGGAGCAGCGATTGAATTCCTGAGGAAGAAGGTTTTTGCTCAAGGAGCAGACAGCAGGCAAAAACAAGAAGTGTAGCAAATTGCTGTGGTGATCACTGATGGCCATTCGTTGGATGATTACACTGAACTAGCATCTAAACTAAGACCTAAAGGTGTTACTATCTATGCTCTAGGCATCTGGAATGTCAAAGTAGCAAGCTTGATAAAATTGCAACTTATTCTCCAAGGAAACATGTCTCCACCCTGAAGCTTTTTCTACAGCTGTCAAATATTGGATGGAAAACAAAGAAACAGCTTTGTAGTCCCATTACAGTTGCGGAGGAGAGGAGAGGTTTTAGTGAGGTTTATAAAGTTCTGGTGGTGACTGACCCAAATATCATCAACGTAAGAGCTGCCCTGCTTAGAACCAGGCTAAGGGTCAGGCTCAGGCATTGGAGTCATAGTCAGGGGTCGGGGGTCACAGTCAGAGGTCAGCGTTAGGGGTCCCGTGTAGTTCATGGATCATCTGGTGTTACAGACCTGCAGTTCAGAAATGTGCAGCAGCTCATAAAAGCAGTAGTTAAGGAGTTAAGCTGGAGTGAATAAAGTTCACTTTGGTGTTTTGGTCTGTAGCTCCAAGCAGATGCATTTCTCCAACTGGTCCATTACATGGACCAGTTGGAGAGGGTCCAGAGGAGGGCCACGAAGGTGATAAGAGGGCTGGAGCACCTCTCCTATGAGGACAGGCTGAGAGAGTTGGGGCTGTTCAGCCTGGAGAAGAGGAGGCTCCGGGGAGACCTGATAGCAGTCTTCCAATACTTCAAGGGGGCCTACCGGAAAGATGGGGACAGGCTGTTCAGTAGGGCCTGTTGTGATACGACAAGGGGTAATGGGTTTAAATTAGAAGGCGGTAGGTTTAGATTAGATATTAGATATTAGATATTAGAAAAAAATTTTTTACAATGAGAGTTGTAGAGCACTGGAACAGGTTGCCCAGAGAGAGAGGTGGTGGATGCCCCATCCCTGGAAACATTCAAGGCCAGGCTGGATGAGGCTCTGAGCAACCTGATCTAGTCAGGGATGTCCCTGCTTCTTGCAGGGGGGTTGGACTAGATGACCTTTGAAGGTCCCATCCAACTCTAACCATTCTATGATTCTATGATTCTCCCTGAATTCATACTCCTCCGAGTCTCAGAGTAGAGAAGCAGTATTCAACTTGAAATCTCTACCAGGCCAGCAAGAGCTTTGAGCTTTGCGAGGCAGAGATTTGACGTGAGCTAGGGCGGACGTGCATCTTTCCTTGCCTGTCACCAGGATCCTTATTCTTACTGTTGAACCAGATGTAGCGTCAGATAGAGCCAACATTCCCGTGGCCATAAAAGCTTTGAAGGGAGGTGGAATCAACTTAACTGCTGTTGGAGTGAACAAAGCAAGCAGAGCAGAACTTGAAGAGGTTACTGAAGGTCAAGAAATATTACTCTTTGCACAGAGCTCTGATGCAGTGCCAATAAAAATGTTAGGGAACTTGCTTCTACAATGAAAATAACAGGCAAGAATCCTCTTCACTTCAGGGGTACCAACACGCTGTCTTTCTCCACAGAAGTCATATGCTTCAAGTGGTTTTTTGTTTCCTCACAGTGACCCTTCAGATAGCGTGGTAAGTGGGGTAGTTAATCTGATTTAGGTTCATTGGTTGGTGAAGTCTGAACCTTCTTCAGCTGAGACTTTGACTTTCATTACAAACTGTCATGTTATGACTCTCCTAGCTGATCTTTTAACTGATGTGTGAAGATCTGTGATTTCTTCTTCAAATTAATAGTGGAAAAGAATGAATTTTATCTATGCATGGAAGGTCTCTGGGTTGAAATAGGATAGTTGGTGGCTTGGCCTTGCTGTGAACAGCTTCTGTGACTAAAGGTTTACACGGCAGAGAAAAAGGAAAAGATTAAACACTGCAAAGGTTATGTTCCTCATTAGTTGGGATTTTTTTTTCTGTTTGTTTGTTTTCCCCTCTGCTTTTTCCCTAAGTTTGTGGTAGTCAAGTGGCAGATCTTTTATTCCTGATAGAGGGATCAGAAAGCATATCCAAAAGTAACTTTTCTGTCATGAAGACCTTCATGATGGAAGTTGTGAGCAGCTTTGTTATTCCTAGGGACAAAGTACATGTTGGAGTAGTCCAGTACAGCCAAGAGCCCCAGAAACAACTTTTATCTTAGTGAGTTCTATACTGACACCATGATAAAGGAATAAAATTGAGCAATTGCAGTCCTCTACATTCACTGGCAAAGGGCTGAGGCTTTCACAGAGCCATTTTCAGCCTGCCAATGGAGGCCACAAGAGCCAAAGAGTCTCACAGAACCTTGGAGTGATTACAGGCAGGTACTCTGCTGACAGGGTGGAGGATTCAGCAATGGTTGGAGAAGCGATGGGATCCATGTCTTTGCAGTTGGCATAGGGATTATAAATTGCTTTGAGCTGCTTTTAATAGTTGGTGATGCAAGGAGATTACTCGTCTCGATGGTTTTCAGTGCATCAAGGTTTTCCACCATGAACAATTAGGTTTGTGAATCCAAACATCTTCCTAGGCAGGGTAAGTAACATAAACATTTTGTTGGGTGTATAATGGTGAATATCCACATGGCTACATGCAGTCCCTGATAAAAGCACCTGAGGTAGGTGGACAGCAATGCAGTTGTTATACCAAAGAATACTACTCAGGTTTCTCAGTCTTGCAGCTTTCTAGACTTGCACTTTGCTTCAGGCAAGAACTATTATGCTCTTCGTATGGTAATAGCTTCTGAGATAAGATGGTGCTTCACATCTAGTATTTGTACTCGTAGCTCCTCAGTGTCTGAAAGAAGCCGGAGCAGATATGCCCGAGGTATCCTAATCAGAAAAGAGAAACAGACGTTTCAGCGATATTTTTAAAAAAGCCTTCCAAAAAACTAACTTGTCATCTACACCTGACCATACTGCTTCAGTGGGACTGTCAGCAGCATCTGTTGACAAAACTTAAGTCTCGCAGAGGCACTGTGGAGAGGTGGTGTGAGAAAATCCATCCTTGGATATGTGGGAGGTATTGGCAAGGTGCGAGCAGCAAATCCACAGTAGTGCTGAGATGCTACCCAAAAGCTTTCCCTATGTAAGAAACAGAAGGTGGTATCTCTTACTACATCTTCTTGGTGGCAACAGTAGCTTGGATCCCACATAGCCTGAGAGGCTCCCAACCCCAAACAGAATGAAGTAGCATTGATTAACGTAGCAACTTTTGTCTGATGTCAGGTGCTGCTTTTGTATCTGAGTTTATTGCAACTTGGTGCTGCAGTATCAGTCACCTTGTCATATGGGAAGACTGAAGCAGAAGACATACACAATTGCTCTTGAAAATTATGTATTTGTGCTGGTTATGTAGTAAGATAATACGGTAGATGTGTTTGTTAGGTTGCAAAAAGAAAAATGGAGTGAATGACAAATCAAAAAGCTGACCTCTTCCTCCGCTGAAGGTGAGGGAGACCTGCTGTGGTGTAAGTGGATGGCATTGATTGGGGATAGCAGGAAGAGGCAGTGGCGGAGCAGTTCTCTCTGCTCATCCTTACAGGGATCGTGACTGTCCTTTAAAGCTTGTTGTTGTCTTTCCTGTGTTTTCACCATGTAAGTGATGTCTTACATGTGTTAGATACATGCTCTTTGTTCTCTTTGTGTGCCAAGAAACTGATCCTGTCCAGTTCTCCAGGTTTCATTCCCTTAGTGACCAGAAACTTGGTGTGGGAAAGGAACACTGGAATGACCACAACTGCTTATCTAAGGGTTTTTGTAAGAACAGCTGAACAAATAGATAACTTTGCCTCTCCTGTATCCTGGGCTCATGAGATCTTAAACACAGCAAGACTGGCTGGTGTTTGCTGGGGTGTTGGGGGCCAGAATGAAGAACTGAGCCTTCCCTCCTAAAGCCAGAAGCTACCCTCTGTGTGAATTATGTCTGCTCAGGTGGTTTTCAGAGAGGAGGACAGCTGGACCTGTTTCAGTATGAGCTCTGCACCCCCACCCCCTCTTTTCACCATCGACAACTGAGCAAACCTGCATCTGAAAAGGCATCCCCTGGCCCCTGAAAGCAGAGAGGGGATTGCCATGGAACAATGTCACCATGGCTGATGCAGCAGCACCTCCTGGTGTTTCATAGCCAGAGAACAGGGAGATTTAATGGGACCTACAGCAGTAAAATTAATATATATACAGGCACGCTTGTTTAGAGAGAGAGAGAGAGAAGTTATGAAAAGCGTATTGGCTTTGATCTCACTAATGTGTGTATTTCTTGTTAAGTTCTGCATAAATTTGTCTCATAAAATAAAGATCAACTTTGTTTGAAGCCTGTTTTATCTTGTTCTGTCATCTGTTTTCCTGTATTTACTGACCCTCTTTCCTGTAGTAAATCTATTAATTCCCCTTTCTCCAGTCGCCTTCTGTTAAACTGCCAGATTTTTCAAATTTAAAAACCCACGTTCAAGGTACGAAAAGTCAATACAGGAAAAAGATACCTTTGCAGCAGTAAGACAGGACAATTTAACAATGTGGATGTGTGTGGGAGAACAGGTGATTAGAAAAAGAGGTTAGCTACACAGAGGTGTTATTCTCTGCAAATGAATACAGATTATCAAAAAAGTACCTGCCAGAAGCTGTTTCACACGTTCTCATGCACAACACAGTGGCACAAAAGTGAATGATTATTACTGGTTTGGTATTACTGCTGGTACGCTGGGGAGTTGGCAGGGAATGTTTTAAGAGCTAGGTAGGGTGGTTGCCCTTTGCACTCTCTCCAAATTAAGTGGTTAAAAAGACCCAAATCTCAGAAAAAATTCATTGTGAAAACATATTCTGTGTGCTGGACAGGAACAGAAGAAATATCCAATAACGTTTATGTTCATGGAAATGTTTAATCAGAAACATCTCTCAGTTAGAAAAATGCTGTTCCCTGAACTGATCATGGCCTTTGCATCACAGGTGTTCTGTGATTCTTAAAATCAGATGTGCAGCCCTACAACCTGGCTAAGGGGCTTGACTAAGGGGTGTGTGTAGACATATATGTGTGTATAGACATATTTAACTGTTTAAGAAGTTTTTTCTTGTGCACTAAACAAAAAAGCTTTACGGATTTCTTATGTTGCTCTTAGGCCTGGGTGTTGGAATTTTTAGCCATAAAACCAAATTCAGTGTGACCTTTTACATGTTAAGATTTTAATGCTGCTTACTAGCAAATCATACCCTCCAGGGGGCAGTTTGTACTGCAAGTGAAATACTGATAACACATCTAGGGTCACAATAAAATTCAGCATGGCACATGATGAATCAAGGTACGAAATAAATAAGCCAAGTGGTTTATCTGCTTGATGAGGGCAAGATATTTGTGGAGGGAGTAGGAATTAACCACATCACAGTATTTGCTGTTATTATCAGGACCTGTGCAAGCAATTCCATAGCTGAGGTAGCCCTCACCTTACAGCAGCTGCTGCTACTCACAGTGGGTCTATGACATTGCATGTGGGCAATGCTGCCTCTTTTTCTCACATTTGTTTCTCTGGCCAGTTGTTCTTCATCTGTATGTATCATCTGGTCTTGTGACAAAGTGATAAAACACAGTCAGCTGTCAAGCTTCCCGTTGCAATTGCAATATGTGTTGCATCTTCTCAGTTGGTAGCAAAGCTCATGGAAACATTTGCCAGATTAGGCCCTTTGAGGACATTTGGCAGCTAAGGAGCAGTGACCAGTAATGTAAACCTTAGTATCTGCAAGTTCACGTAGCCCCACTGAAACTGGTGAGCTGATAGGTTTTCCATAAATATAAAATACCACCTCACTGATTCTGACTTCTGGTTTTAAATCTACCGTATTGAATTTTGTTCCACTTCCATTGATTCTGACAGAAGATCACAAATAGCGCATGTTTATAGTTTCCTGTTTCTTCTGCTTTTTTCAGATTGTGACATAGATCTTTCTATAGCACTTGATATTTCAAGGCGCATGCAGCCAGCATCCACAGTGCTTCTGAAACACAAATTGCAAGCGTTCCTCCCCAAGCTTTTACTCCAGATGAAATCACTACCAAATACCAGTTGTAATGCTGGCTTTCCAGTCAACATTAGATTCAAGTTCCAAGTATTGGCACAGACCAAACAATTAATCTTTGATTCTGATTTCGAAGACTATAATGAAGAGAACATCCAGAAGTTCTTAGATGCACAGACCGCTGTGGACACCTACCTGAATGCAGACTTCTTACAGGCACTTCAGGAGAAGTTCTTCAGTGCGACCTCTGCTAAAGTAAAGGTAACTTAATGATGTGAACGTATGTGTTGGAAAAATTATGCAATTTGATGTTTACAGACTGATGCTGTGTACTCCAGGGAGACAAAAAGGTAGTTCAGGAATTGGTTAATCCAATAAACGGAATCAGAGGATGGTTGAGGAACCTCTGGAAGTCACTTTGTCCAACCTCCTTGCTCAAGGACAGTCAACTACAGCAGGTGCCCAGGAGTATGTCCAGATGACTTTTGAGTATCTACTACAATGGAGACTCCACAACCTCTCTAGGCAACCTATGCCAGTGCTCAGTCACTGTCATAGTAAAAAAGCGTTTCTCTTATGTTTGTGTAGAACCTCCTGTTTTTTTCATTTGCCTTGATAAAACCGCATACATCAGTTCCAATTCCCTGAGCGAGCTTGCAGTGAGATGCTACCCAGAGCATTTGGGTTAATACATATGATAGTGAGTATTAATACAGAAAACCTTATGTATACTGTGGAACGTCTTTGTATTTTGAGTAGTGGAAACAGTTCTCTCCCAGAAACTCTAAATCCTAATCCTGAGTCTCTGTCCAGAATCATGACAGCTCTAAGCAGAAGTCACAGAAAACATCATCCAAGAAAATTGTTTACAGAAGCTTATTTGTGTCATTAACTTGTAAAATAATTTCAAATAACAAAATTGAGTTCTGCTCAGGGATAACTCTGGAAAATCTGCATAGATGCTGCAGTTAATTAATATATATTGAAGTGAGAAGCATAAGGCTTGCTCTAATCTCTTCTGAAGTGAATGGGGAATCTTTCCAATTAGGTGAAAGAAAATTAGATCTCATTGGAGTGTTTCAGGGTCATTGCCCTGACATTTTATTTTTTTTAATAAGGCACTGTTTTAGTTTGGCCCTGCTCAGGACCAAGCTACACAATCTCTTGCTCATTCCCCCCACCTTCCAGTGAGGCAGGGAGGAGAATTGGTAAAGAAAAGAAGATAAAACTCGTGGGTTGAGATAAAAAAAAAAGTTGAAGAGAATAACAGAAGAAAACAGAACAGAGATGGAAAACAAACAAACAAAACTAATAACAGAAAATACTGAAGCATGTAATTTACAGTACAACAGCTCACAGCAGATCCTGATGTCCAGCTTCCTCCTGAGTAGCAGGAGCATCCCCTCAAACCCCTCCTCACTGATATACTGACCATAATGTCACAGGGTATGGAACAGCCCTTTGGCTAATTTGGGTAAACTATCCCAGCTGTTGGCTAATTAGTTACCTATCCCAGCTGTGTGCCCCCACAGGTGCCACCAGCTCCAGTTCTTCTCCCAGCTTAGGTGAAAATTAACTCTATCCTAGCCAGAACTAAGGCAGGCACTGACTCAGTAAAGCACAGAACATGTGCTGTAGTAGATGTTTGAATATTGTCACTTACTAAGGTTTCCATGCAGGAAGATCTTCCTACTGAGGAAGGACAGGTTGGGCCTTGCAAAATACATAAGGAGTTTCTTCTATGAGCCTTATTTTAACTTTTATAAAATGTTAATTTTAATCTGATGTGGAGTGAGAAAGCCATATTTTCACAAATTCCCCTGCTTTCAGGTGAAAGTTGGAGTTCTGGTTTTTTGGGGTTTTTTTTTTTGTTTTTTGTTCCAGCATTTGCATAGATATGACTTAAAATTTAAGTTGTAATTTGGAGCATAGTTAATACTGTTTTTTTTTCCCAAAGATTTCTTAAAATGTCACTTTATTCTGAATGGGGAACATGACCACATACGATTTTGCTTCTTTTGGGCCTCAGTAGAGAGAACTTGTATGACACAGAAGTAAAAGCAGTGCTTTTTTTTTTCTCCTGATTGCCAGTTCTGTTAGATCCTTGTTGAAGGTTAGAGTTAAGCAAGGATTCTTTCTGCATATGCGTTATTACTAGAAATAAATATGCTGCATATCTCAGCACTTTACCAGTGGATTAATATCCCTTTCTGATAATGCTTGTGTGCAAATTGAAAATACAAGACTTTAGAATGTACATGAAATCACAATTTAATCTCTCTAGGATCCTGAGCAATAACATGCTTGTTCTGTAAACATTATTAGTTGTAAACCTCATCAGGCATCATGATTCTCTGCTGTTTGCGTTTCTTCTTTTATTTATTATTTGGTTTTTTTTTCCAGCAAAAGAGTTGGACCTAATTCCAGCATTTTTGACAAAGGAAGACTCAGATGTGTTCCAACAAGATACTTATATAAATGAAAGCTTTATAAACATGTATAATGCCCAAGCTAACACCTCACATTTCCCCCTGCCATGTTTTTAAAATGAAAAGATTGAAAAAAAAATTAAAAAAAAAAGGCCAAACATCAAGCCTAGGCCTACAGTGTTGTTTCTAACAGTGTGTGACATGTTTCCCCATCTGTAGTCCACTGTAACACCCTCTGCTTGAGCAAATCTAGAATCAGTACCAGTGCCTCCATATTGGGTGTTTTGCAACTTTTCACCACCAAAACCAGTTAACTGCCCACTCTTAAATTCTGGTCTCCTTGCTGCTTTAGCGCAGAAGTAGAATGTTTGGTGTGGAAGTCACTTCATTTGCCTTTGTCACCTGTGGAAAAATTTGCCTTAACAGAAGTAATTCTTTAGAGTTCGCATTGATTGAAGTTGTGCATTGTACAGGAAATCTAAAATAAGAAGGATGGGAAGGAAGGAGCTCTAGCTGTGCTTGTCCACTTGTTGGTCAAAGAGTTTATGAGGACTTAAAATCATTACTGTTGGGAGTAGGAGACAGTTTACCCGTGCACCCTCTTTCTGCAAAACCTAATCCTCTGGGGCCTGAGAAGACTTCTGCTGGTTCGAAGGCAGAAGATGAGGAGAGAAATGGGAAGGGACTGGTAGCTTGGAGAACTGTAAGAAATTGGGCTTTCCTATAGCCCTGAAAGAGGCTTAACTACAGCTCTTTGGCCTGGAAAGGTGGGAATATAGCCAATACAAAGGGTCAGGATTAGTGCCTGAAATGAGCCAAGCCTTATGTTTTAACAAGGAAAAATGTGGCAGAGGGTGGAGCAGAGTGGTGCACTACCTATATGGGAAGGGCAAGCGGACATGAGCATCTGGGGGAGGAAGGATTGGACCCAGAGAGGATGAACTTCCTGGAGTGGCTCATCTGACAGCCAACTGGAGTTGCTCTTGCAGAAAGGAAAAATTTCGTTTGCTGTAAGTTCTTCTCCACATTCATACATAGGAGAACTCTTCTAATCTTCTCCACATTCATACATAGGAGAACTCTTCTAACATCAGAGAAAGCTCTTCAGTGGATAAGTCACAGCAGAATCAGCCTTCCACCTAATGTACTAAGAAGATGACAAACATAATTAGTAGCAATGCTATGACCTGGTCAGCATGACAAATCCCTCAAATGGGAGTGCAGCCAGGGAAGAGAGGCTTTTGTGTTCTGTTCGCCTCACTCCTCAGCACTTTTCCCAGCACACGTTTCAGATCTACCACAGTGTAGTGCAATTTGACCACCTCAAAGCCAGGTTTCAAAGCAAACTGTACTTTTTACAATGGCTCAACTTTTAGTGTCTTCTCAATTGACTTGACATTACTCCCTTTCCTGACAGATTCTGTTAGTGTTTTCAGATGGGCTGGACGATTCACTGGAAGATCTCAGAATGACAGCTGACTCCCTTCGCTTTAAAGGTATTACAGTACCGCACTAATCCTTCAGCCTCCCGCTACCAATGGCCCAATGTGTTGGTCCCCCACTGCAACTTCTCCACATAACATTCTTTGTGCTTATACGGCGTTCCTCAGGAGTCACTAGGAGAGTGTTTGCTTCTCCAGGTGAATCAGTGTACATGATGGCTTGTCACTGGTTGGCAGATGATGCCAGAAACACACACAGAGGTGTAGAGGGCCTGGGATGGTTCTGGTTTTTGGAGCCCAGCTCCAACAGCTGGAGCAATTCAGGGCAGCCCTTCTCACTGATGAGTGCAACACCAGAGGTTAGACCCAACTCTGACTTCTGCAGGAGAAAACATTTTTACACTTTGCTTTGGGCACTGAGTAGCAGTCTGATCTGACAGCTGGGAGAGAAGTTAATGGGGAAATTACTGATCTAGATTTTTCTCTTATACGTTGTTCTCCATAGCTTGATTTCTTTTAACATACTATGTTGAAGCCATAAAATCTAAGAATCTTTTAGAAAGTTGCTGTTACTCACAATGATATTGTTGCTTAAATAATTAGTTCAGGCATTCATTAATTTAAATCTATGCTTACGTTGAAGGTCTTGATGCACTTCTATTAGTTGGCCTGGATAATACACAGAACTTGACTGAACTTCGGGAAATAGAATTTGGCAGAGGGTTTGGATACAACGAGCCTCTGAGTGTTGGGTTTGCCGAGGTTGCAAACGTCTTGCAGAGAAACCTTGTAAGTCCTTCTGTAATATAAACAAAAGGGGGGGGAAATCAGTCTTTGTTTTATGATTAGTATATGTACATTAAACGTTGCTTGTCATTTTTCAGGATACTGTTGCAGAAAGGAAATGCTGTAAGGTTGTTTGTAAATGCCTTGGAGAAAATGGTGATCTTGGTGGTCAGGGAAGTCCTGGAAGAAAGGTAGGAGAGTTAAGATAGGAATTACCTAAGAATTGGTTTATTTTTTTGAAGTGTTTTCATTTTTTGTACTATTTCAGAGCATGCATGCATGTGCCCACCATGTTTGCTGTTGTGACAGATGGAGGAACCTGAAATGTGATGATTTCTCTGCTGCATTGCAAAAATATTTTTGTAATGAAAATAATTTGTTAATATAAAAATCATTAAGCACCCTCCTTCACCAATTCAGCAGAAAATCGAGAGGGATTTAAAAATCAAGTCTGATTAACCAAGAGGCTTATTAGCTCTTGTAAGTGAGAAACTTCCAGCCAACAGAGAAAATAATCCTTCCCTGGGTGTGAGCCTTATCCTTTTGTACCTCTGTTTGTTCCAGAGACCCTCTTCTATAAGTTTATTTTGATCTAATATAGTACTAATTTACATTATTTCCTTTGAGATTTTGTATTGTCTGTTTTAAGCCTTTCAAGTATTACAGATACCACCATTTCTACAGCACACTAGTAGATTTCATTATTAGGGTTTTTAGTATATGTAGTCTCCATTTGACTACTATTCATTCCATTATTTCAACTTATTCCAGTAACATGCTAAGTAAATTACATTTGTAGTTCATACTCTTCAGTTATGTGGTTGCAGTTAAATGCATTTTTGGTTATCTCTTAGCAAAAGTATAGCCTTCTAATATATATTCATAAAACAATTTACTGATTTCTTCCATTACTGTTGTTGATTTTCTTACATCTTACTGTTTTACTGAAATATCTAGATTAACCTGCTTAGACAAAACAGCGTTCAGAATGTAGACGTAGTTGTTTTGCAGGCAGACAGACATGATGCCTAGGTTGTACAACCTACAATTGTAAAAGCATGTTTTTGCAGCCCAAGTTCATGTCTCATTTTTGTTCACTTTTATTCTTGGAAATTCCGTTTGTTCTAGTTTCTCTCTGTTAATGTTTTTGCCCTGGGGGTATGAGGTTTCTATCACTTCAAATACAACATTGCAATATTCCTAAAAGTCTTTGTAAAGTATTGCAGTATCTTTGTCCTAACAAATTTTCAACTCCTTGTATTTTTCATTTCACCTTAGAATTTCATTACTGTATAATGTTTCATTTTCCAAATCACTGAGGAAGATACTTAACTTGATCAAGTATTACAATGGGCTTTTGTTAACCCATCAAACAGTTTCTTGAAATAATACACTGAAATTTTATATTGAACGTTGTTGGTTTTGTTGGGTTTTCTTTTTTCACACCCATGTCAAGTACATAGGCCTGTGCAGAGTGTCTGTGTAAATGTAGTCGATGGAGGGATGCTGCCCTTCTCAGCATAACCAGATCCACTTTTCAGGAAATGTTTTCTATCTCAATTTGCAGAGATAGAAATAAACCCAGTGTGCTTGGAGAACACTCTTACTTATCTCTTAAGTTCCTTTTTTTCAGGGAAGTACCGGTTACAGAGGATCTCCTGGCCATCCTGGTGTGGAAGGTGGAGTTGTAAGTAAACATTATTCCTTCCTGCTAATATGTTGTTGGTTGGTGTTTGAACCTGTCTGCACTTACTTATTCATTCAGTGTTCATCAATGTTAACCTAAAATATGTATAAGCAATATGTATCTTAAGGTGAAGATATGGGCTTGATTCTCTGTGCATCTGCACCTCACCATAGTTAGTACTAACTTCTAATGCAGAAACAGAATCAGTTAGAAAGAATCCCACAACAGCATCTTGTGGTGTGTTTATGACTAAATCATACACTCATTTTTTATGACAGACTGTAGCCAGATTCTGATAGTTGTTATAGAAAAGACCATCCCTTCCCTTCTCAGCATGGGTGAATATCTTATGACTGGGTAACAAAGCTAAATTTTGTAGTGTGTTTTGGTGATTTCCAAATCCTTTACAGTGTGATATTCCTGACATAAACTGAAACATAGTGTGCATAAGCCAAAGTTCAACCCACTGGGAGTATTTCTTCGTTTTTTGCTGTCTAGAAACAAATAAACAAAAATCCTGGAAAGAATAAGACGTAATTTCCTTAGCACCATTAGCACAGAACTAGGTTTACAACACTGCACCCATGACATGAATATTACCCCTTATTACAGGTGAGAAGCCTACAAACTAAGAACCAGCCAAAGATTTCTCTCTGTACATAAGTGTAAAATCCACATTGGAATAGTTCAGTTCTCACAGGTCAGCTTGAATTTGCCTTTTGTGAGGCATCAGGGGGAAAGCCAACTGTATATTCAGAGAAAGGTGCTAGTGGAAAAGAATGGTTGTCATCTAGAATTATCAAGAAAGTGCATTGTGATGTTGATCTTACAATTTCTTTGGAAATCACTGGTTGTAACTACTTAAGCAATTTCCACATTTTTTTTCAGGTGGCCTGATTTGCTCAATAGTATAATAAAATTCCATATAAGCAATTTCCAGAATGGCTTAAAAATATTTATTTTATTCATGAATAGAACTATTTTCACATTGTTTCATAGATATGAATGACATGATTTAAGTAGGAATTATAATTCAAAATCTGAGGGTTATTTTAAATGATTAACCTTTTGAACACATTGAAATGGGATGGCCCAAATTTTTGTGCACGGCATTTTGATTTGAAAGATTTTAAATCTTGTCTTTTTTGAAGTGGTGAAGGGGTGAAAACAGTTTTGAATTTGTTTTAGTGTATGAAATTGGTTTTCTGTTTTTGACCTTCTGAGAATCTAGAATAGTCTTCTAGAACAGGTAAATTACAAAAGTCTTGTTTCTGAATTTTCTGGTCTATTCATTTCCATTTTTCTTACTGTGGAAGGACAAGTCATGTCCACACTGTCAGAAATTTCTCTACCTCCTCCGTGTGACATGTGACTTTCATGTTGTAAATTTTCCCTACTAAGACCTAAACTTTTTTCCAGCCACAAGATGAGAATTTGAAGCATCCAAAACAGTTGAATGTAGTAAATACACAGCAGAGAGCAAACAACTGAAAACAGACAACAGAAGATGCCACAAGGAAAGGAAGTTGAGGAGATAATGCTGGACAGCTTTGGTTTATTATGGTGCAGTACTCAGCTCGGGGATTAGTCTTAATGTTTCACGTAGGCAATGCAGCCAGACAAAAATGCTTAAACTTCTGTTTTTACATGTTGTGGTATGGTTCTGCAGCACCGTTGTCTAATTTAATCTAGAATGTGATCCGTGTTGCTATTTTTGCTAGTTTAGAGAGAGACCTTTCTTTAAAGAGGAGAAAAAAAAGAGAATGATCTTTGTTCTTCTGATCTCAGGCCCTTCAAGTTTGTCTTCTCTTAGAATCATAGAATCATAGAATGGTTAGGGTTGGAAGGGACCTTCAAAAGTCATCTAGTCCAACCCCCCTGCAAGAAGCAGGGACATCTCCAACTAGATCAGGTTTCTCAGAGCCTCATCCAACCTGGCCTTGAACGTTTACAGGGACGGGGCATCCACCACCCCTCTGGGCAACCTGGTCCAGTGTTCTACCACCCTCAGTGTAAAAATTTTTTTCCTAATATCCAATCTAAATCTACCTCCCTCTTGCACAGTAGTACAGGAGCTCTCGTGTTTACTGTGTGCTTGTTCTTCATTTCATTTGTCGTTGTTTACCCTTTCAGACAGCTATTTTAAGGGGATCTGCTGGGAGATGTTGCTCTCTTTCCAATTTTTTTAAGAGGTTCCATCCTAACAAACCTGGAATAGAAGGCTGTAGAGATCAGTGACTAAAGGAAAGGTATTCAATATTCAGTTAAAAAACAACCCAGCAAAAGGCCTACCTTCAAGTACAGAGATTTAAGTCAGAGATTGGTAGTGCATTCTAAAACATAGCATAACAGTGAGAGCAGAGAACGAGGTGCAGCTCAAACTAGTAATTGACTGTTCTTGCTAGTATGAAAATTGCCAGGTGACTTCCATTTGTGTCCTTAGTGCAGTGAATAGTGATATAATTCTGTCTTGCTTTAATCTTATTTGATGACTTAACCAGTAACCTTCTTTGCATGGATGAATTTGAACATTCACTTTTGTTTCTTAGGGAGAGAGAGGCCCAGCTGGTTTCAGTGGGACTCAAGGGGACAGGGGATGCCCAGGAGCCAGAGGCCATAAGGCAAGTATGTCACTTTGAAGCATTTCCTAATTTTGTTTCACGCAAACCTGTTTTCTCTACTGAGGAAAAATCCCTGTGCTAACTTCCTGAAGCATGGATGGACAGCAAGCCCCACCTGAAAAGATAGCAAACAATTTTTACTGTCTCCTTTGGAGAAGTACTTTGTGTAACCAAAGCATGGTCAGATGGCTAAGGAGATTGCTGACTCAGCAGCTTGCCAGTGACTCTTCCACCACCAACTCCAGGCTGACCTTAGGTAAAACTATAAAGATTTACAGAACAGGAATCAAAATGAAGGCTGTACTGTCTTCCCACGGGAAAGGGGTCAGTTCCATATGTGGCAGTTCGGACTACGAATACTGAGCCCAGCATGCCTCCGCACAGCAAGCTATTGTACCCTGCTTTTCAAGCTTACTAAAAATACTTTCAACAAATTTCATCTATATTTATTTTCAATTTCAGGGGGCCAGAGGCTATAGAGGAAATCAGGTACATGTTTTCAGATGTGATCAATTTTCTTTGAGAACAGTGTTCTGCTGCTTTTAAGTTTATGTTACCTTGTAAGATGAAAATATCAACAAGAAAGGAAAACAGTCTAAAAACTTCAGAGTATTTAATGTACTTTTGCTGTGGTTGTATAAGAACGGATTTAAGTCTGAGCTGTTGGGTATCACATTATTGAAAAACAGCAATCTTGTATTTTTAGTAGTCATGGTTTTGATTTAGTCTAACAGGAGAGGAATTTGTTGATAATTCTGGTCAGCTGAATCTCATATTCTAATTGTTGAGAAAGCAGAGCAAAAAGGGGAAAAAAGATTGAGATGAATATTTATTGCAGATTTGGACAGCCTTTTCACTGAATCATTACTGGCACTTTTTTAATATCCAGACTTCTCTTCAGCTGTTTTTTGTCATCCACTGATCTTGCAACTCTGCTTATTTAACGTTTCAAACTTACCTGTTCATCACGTTTCAGCTCATAAAAATACGATTCAATACTGCTAATTTAGTAAGGTTGAGGCAGTTTATTGAATTCTTCAAGGCATTTTAGCACAGCTATTTGGAGAAAAAAAAGGCAGTACTGAATATTTAATACTATGAAAGTTGTCTCAGGTTTTCTGAGGTAGGAGATAAATGAGGGAAAAATTAAGATAAATAGAAGTCCTGATTGCAAACTCCCTAAGGCTGGGATGGGTGTTTTTTGAGAAAATGGCTTCCATAAATGGTTGCAATATGGTGATTCGTTTTTTGCAAAGGGAACAGAAGAACAGTGTTTGTTTGAATGGGAATGTGACTACTGTTTATGCAGCAAGCATTGCATTGCTGAAAAAGTAGTCAGGTTTCTTTAATGAGTCCTTAAGCCTAAGATCAATCTTCTGTAGTTGTTTTAATCATGATTATTCTTTTCTAGCTTTTCAATATACCATTCACAGTATAAAATTACTTTTTTTTTAAAAGCACAATACAAGCACCTATGATGGCTGACACCAGAATTACAAGATTATCAGCATGATAGATAAGATACTAGTAGTTATATTTTGGAATATATCTAGATTTTGAAGGAGCTGCAGTGATGAAGATCTATAGTTTTAATAACCATTGTTCTTATTAAGTGTTCTTAACTACAAATTGTTTAATTAAGTCATTAAAAATCTGAATTATTAATTCCTATTTGTAATTATTATTTTAATTATTTTTGCTAGCCTTTGAAAACTGCTATTTTTATTCGAGTTTCCAAAAGTAAGGTGAATGCTTCTTCAAAAAGGCAAGTGGATGATGCTAATAGAGATTTTTTTGCTTATTGCTACAGGGTGATCATGGTGAGAGTGGATTTGATGGCACTGATGGAGAGCAGGTAATCATTGCTTTAAATGTGCAATGCAATTAAAGACACCTACCTCTGGGTTCAAATTTTTGTGCCTTCGGAAGGGCTTTAAACCTGAACAGAAATTCTGTTATTTAGTGTTTAGAGTTGCATATCTGATTTAAGTTGGATTCTGCTGAAAGAACAGCCATTAATTTTTAGTTCTGTTTTCCCACTTTGTGAGTCTAGGGAGAACGTGGATTTCCTGGATCTCCTGGAGAGAAAGGCAACATGGGAAAACGGGTGAAGTATGCTTTGTAGTAATGTTTAGATTTTATGGAAACATCTTTCCAAAGCGTAAAGCTATCCATAATGCCTGTGAGTTGTTTTTAATAGCTGCCTGTCCTCTAATATGATGTAGGTCCTGCTGTAAATCAGTGTAGCTTCGTTGACTTAAACAGATGTGTGTTCTCTTATCTGGCCACCTTCTACCACAGACACTATTTCCACCTGTACCTGAATGGCTTGTGCTCTTTTTATGAATTCAGGGCAGAAAAGGCCCCAGAGGAGAACCAGGTGATCGAGGAGAATCTGGTCTAAGAGGAGATCATGTAAGTATATTCCTTCATTTTTGTTAGGTTGCACTGATTTGTGCCTGGATTTTGTGATGAACCTGCCTGAAATATATGCAATTTGAAGAGTTTTTCATAATCCTAGATGGTGCAGTACTCTGCAAGTGTGGCATACTCCAGGTGTCCTGAATTCTTTAGATGCAGGTGGACTGATGTGTTTCAAAGCCGGTGTTTAAGCCTCAGGTCTCCTGCTTGTTCCTTACATTTTTCTTTTATTTGTTTATTTGTTTTTGCTATGGGCAACATAACTCCCTTTGGAGCTACTTAGCCCTCCCCGGTGGTTCCCACTGTGCAGAGGAATTTCTGGATCACTTGAAAACCCTTTGCACTGGCTGTTGGTTAGCAATTTATAATGATGCAAAGACATGTTAATTCTTCATGCTGACATTTTTTTCCTTGCATTCTCCAGAGTCCTATATAAATGCAGTCCCTGAGGACTGAAATTTCAGTGGAGATACCACACGGCTTGGATCACAGCTTTAGATATTCTCACACATATTTCAAATACCTTTGTTCCAAAGAGTAAAATATAGTGTTGACTCCTGTCTTCTAATGCTTATTACAGAAAATCAAGTGTCATGGTAACTTGCCTCTTTGAGATATCAGGATTTCACCTGTGTCAACATTAAGTGGATAAATGGAACTCCATTCTAGTGTAATCTCATCTGAAATTCACTAGCTAGTTATGATCTTAACTTAATTAACTCTACCCAAACAACCAGCTTCACATTTTCAAGGTTTAATTTGTTGCCCATTAGTAATAGTTATTTTCATCTCTTTGCAAAAGAAACTTCTGGACTTTGCAGAACTGCCTATATAGTGTTGTTACAAGCATCTTCATTTAAAATAGCCTTTGTATTTCTTTTTGGCTGCAGTGAGAAATCTCATTAATCCTGTTTCCATATCCATCCTGTGTAATCAAAGTACTAAAAGTGTGGTCACTGGTAATGCTGAGCTTTCTGCTTTATTTTTCCAGGGAGATCCTGGGACAAGCAATAATGTTCCTGGTCCTAAAGGTGAAAAGGGAAACCCAGCACAGCAGGTAAGCAAGTAGTCCTATATTATGGAGGGAGGATTTGCGTAATTGCTAAATTTTATTGGCTGTCCAGTGACTAAGCAGCTATTTTATTTTGTGTTTTGCATTTGGTGTATGTCTGCAATACAGAAGGCTTTGAGAAGTACTTGATATTGTAAAAAAAAGAAAACAAAAAGTTTAAATTCTAACAAAGAATATGGAAATATTCTAATAATATAGAGCTAAGGGAAGATACAGATTTAGTATCAATATATTATTTTAGCACAAATTTACATCACCACCCTGAGAGACTCCTAGTAGTGGGTTATAGGATACTGTTAAAAACCACGCTGGGAAAAATGCTTTGGGTATCAGCAGGCTGTACTCATTTTACTATATAACTGCTATTTCCTCAGGGTGGTGGATAAACTCAATTTTGACCTGAATCGAGAATATAAGAGCTTGGATATGTCCTTATATAGTGATGTCTGATTTCTTACGAAGTGTTTGAGCAATACTGCAAGGAAAGAAACAGAACAGAAAAGCACAGTTTGTTTTACTGTCACACTTTATTTGGAAAGAATAAGCAAAGATGATAAGTAGTTGGACAGTAGCATAAAAGTGGTGGTGGATGAAAGCTTAAGAGAGTGAGAACTAGCAGTGTGTGAGAGAAATCCACTATTTTAGAAGTTTGATTCTGTTTGAACAAGTAGGGTTGTGTGCATATGTTCCGACACATTTGTGCATATACGCCTGTGTAGAGTATGCTAAAAGCAGTAGAAAAACTATGAAGGTCACTCTTCAGAGAATAATTGTGTTTTGATGACTTTTTGGCAACAAACCTCTGACTTTCTCATCCTAAGTCTAACTGAAAGACTGAAGTCAACAAAAAATGGTTTCGCAAAAGCCTCAACCAACTGTCAGCTGTTAGTAACTGATGGACTGGAAATCCAAAGCAAGCATGGTCTCTCTGGTTTATAATTTTTGATTGTAAATGATTTGCAGAAAACAAGAATCAGCATTTAGCGTGATACAACTGATTGCGATGAAATTACTTATGAGAAGAAACAAAGAAGAATGTGTGAGTACGAGAAAAAGAAACAATATTTAAACATCTTGTTCATTACTTTGTTATGCAGGGAGACCCAGGACCACATGGACTCCAAGGAGAGGAGGGTGATGCTGGCCCTGATGTAAGAGTAGTGATCAATACAGGGTGGATATAACTGATCCAAGATACAATGGGATTCCCGATGAAAAAAACAATTTTTCTTTTTCCTTTTATCCCACACTTAAAACTCCTACAATGAGAAGGAAGGAAAATTTTCTGAAATGTTCATAGTGAAGACTATTTGTCTTCAAATTTAGTAATTTTTATGTATTGCAGTGTGGTGGTTTTTTTGGTTTGGTTTTTTTTTTTTTTTTACATTAGGAATTCTGTGTCCCGTTAATTTCAGTCATGAGAAGTCACAAGCCTTAAACTCAATGCAGCCTTTTCTATGAGCTCTAATAACTTCCTAATTTCACCATAGATAAATCTAGCCCTCCTTCCTTCCTCTGACTGCAAGTTCTATATGCTTACTCAAGCCTGTATATAAACTCACTGGCAGCTGAGCTGCTCTTTTTAATTCACAGGAGGCCGGAACCTGTGGAGGCACCTCTTCTAGTCTGTCAGAAAGATTCCCAGTACAAATGTCTGGAATGGTGATCACTTCTCAGCCAGGCTGCAGAAACATTCTAAAGGCCCCTAAATTATTTCAGGTTTAATATTAACATTCGCTTGTGCTGCTGAGCAGTGTGCAGTGGGAAGGGGTGCAGACCTCTTAGCTCAGAGGAAGAGAAGAAGGTTCTTGTTTTATTTTAGCCAAGGGGCAGCTAGGAGGATGTTTTCCAGAATTTTGTTGAGATGCCTTCCCTCTGCAGTCACCAAGAGTCTAAAGCCTTTTTTTTTTAATAAGGCTTACTTGTGTAAGAATTTCTGTCCCAAATCCACTGTTTTCTCATTTTTACTTTAAACTTTTATTTGGAAATAATATCTACTTTCTGTAAGCTGTATTTTATTTAATTGTTTGCGTAATGTATTTTATTATAAGCCATTGTTTCACATATTGCTCAGTGTTCTGGATGTAATCTCTCATGCCATTCCTTCCTAGGGTGCAGCAGGTCGAAGAGGCCCTCCAGGTATAAAGGTGAGTGGCTGGCACTGCTGCTAATCTGTATGCAGCTACATGTCCAGCCTCAGCGTTTGCTCCCCTTGAGGGAGAAATTCAAGACACAAGTGTTTATCAATCAAGAGTCTATTTCAAGCCAAGGCAGCCTTTGGATCTCAGGTGGATGTACCAGAGGCTTTCTTGACTTGAAGGAATTAGAATTGGAAAGGAGCTTTCATTGAAATAAAAGGACAATTACTTTTATTATTAAGGCAAATGTGGGAACATAAATAGAGGAGAGATGGTCACTAAAGATGACAGGAATGAGCAGTCAGGTTGCATTCCTGAGGCCAAAAGGTCAAAAATCTGTCAGGTTTTTTTCCTCTTTTGCTGCATGCACAGGTATGTGTATCACGCTCATACACATGCTCAAACTCAGTTCCGTAGAGAATGATTCAATTTAGTGAGGGGTGTAGCAAAGAGTTATCCCTCTAGTGTTCCTCAGAACTTTGGCTTAGCTGTCCTGTGTGGTGGTGGGTAACAGGGAGGAGACAAACTGCTGTGTTGTATCCTCATGGAAAACAACATTTTTGCTGATTACAGGAAAAAAAGAATAGTGAAAGTTTGTGTCTGGCTTTCTTACCAGCCACATTTTCAGATTCCATTAGAAGTGATTGCATTTTCATGTGTACGTTGCAGAGGAATGTTTTTCAATATATAATGCATGTGCATTATCACTATTCAGCCAAGGCTGAAAGAAATAAAATGGTGTACAAAGGGAGATTCTAGTGTCTGAGAAGAGGGATGAATGACCTTTCATTGTAAGCTTCTTAAATATGACACAAAACCAAATCCGATTTGTGTGATGCTGTAAATACTGAAATAAGTAGCTCTTTCAAGACTTGTACCTCTGGCCCAATGCACAAAAATCAGTCCTATAGAGAGTTGCCCCAAATAATATCACATTTGAATCATTGCAGTCTTTATTTGGGGAAGTTTATATATGCAGGAGAGACAAAATTAAGGCAAGTTCTAAATGATAACTAAGCTAAAAGCATGTGTTAACTGCAGCTCTGAAAACTGGCTCAAAGCACGTAAAAGAATCAAGATTTTGAAAACAATTTCATTTCCCAAGTGGATACCTAAGAGAATGTAGTGTATTTTGAATGCTTGTATAGAATGTAAGAAATAGGTCGACCCCAGTGGCTGCTGACTGGTCATTCCAGAAAGATCCTCTGCTGGAAAATTCTCTCATGTCAGTGTTAGGTGGTAGCCCTGGCTACCTAGACCTACACTCCATGGAGCCACAATGAAGGAAACTTTCCTGAGATTTAGTTGGTAAAGACATCACTGCCATTTTCTTAAATAAAGTTTTAGATAATGTTCTTGGAAAAGAAAACTTGTTTGTCCCAGGGTATAAATTGTAAAATACAGTTATCAAAGCAAATCTGAAAGCAACTATGTTCAAAAGTGGATTAGTGCAAGTAAAAGTTAAATTCTAGGAATCTGAGAAGACTCAGATTTCTTTTTTTTTTGCCTTTTAATTTATTTTTAGGACAGGGTAAACAAACATTTTCCTTTATCCACCATCCTGGCAGGAGTCTATAAGAACATCTAAAACCGTGACTCCTGTACATCTGTTTGCAAGATATATCCCTTATCTCTATCCTATTGCTTGCTTTCTCAAGTAGAGGTTACATGCAATGCGCCCTTGCGGCTCAGAAGGCCAACCGCATTCTGGGCTGCATCAAGAGGAGCGTGGACAGCAGGTCGAGGAGGTGATTCTCCCCCTCTACTCTGCCCTGGTGAGACCCCACCTGGAGTACTGTGTCCAGTTCTGGAGTCCCCAACATAAGAAGGACATGGACCAGTTGGAGAGGGTCCAGAGGAGGGCCACGAAGATGATAAGAGGGCTGGAGCACCTCTCCTATGAAGACAGGCTGAGAGAGTTGGGGCTGTTCAGCCTGGAGAAGAGGAGGCTCCGGGGAGACCTGATAGCGGTCTTCCAATACCTCAAGGGGGCCTACAGGAAAGATGGGGAGAGGCTGTTCAGTAGGGCCTGATGTGATAGGACAAGGGGTAATTGGTTTAAATTACAAGGAGGTAGGTTTAGATTAGATATTCGAAAAAAATTTTTTACAATGAGAGTTGTAGAGCACTGGAACAGGTTGCCCAGAGAGGTGGTGGATGCCCCATCCCTGGAAATGTTCAAGGCCAGGCTGCATGAGGCTCTGAGCAACCTGATCTAGTCAGGGATGTCCCTGGTTCTTGCAGGGGGGTTGGACTAGATGACCCTTGAAGGTCCCTTCCAACCCTAACCATTCTATGATTCTATGATTCTATGATCATTCCAGGAAACACATTGCTCTAGCATAAGTAGTTCACATTTGACCCATTCTCTCTGAAGAGTTGTTAACATAGATCAGGAAGATGAAGATGGTATATGTATGGTATACGCCTTGGTATAGCATTTCTCCTTTACCTTAGTGCATATAAATCCAGGGAAACATCACAATTTCATGTATGACACTGTCAGTAGCTGCAGGATGGAATGCATCTTAAAGTCTTGCCCCTGTGTTGGAGTCAGGGGAATGGGCAGAGCTTCTGAAAAAACATGCAAACCAGCATTTTGAGTAGAGGTTGTTCTGTGCAACTCTTCACTTACAGGCATGGTCAGGGCAAAATTCAGACCAGCTTTATCCCATCTCTTCTTTCCAAGTTGTACTCCAGAAGCTCCAGCGCAGTCCTAGTATC
>WHYT01017452.1:692969-737224 GCA_009806455.1 Tetrax tetrax | reverse complement strand
TCAAAATCATGGCACCAGTGGGTCAGTGAGCAGAATGGTCAGAATGTTGGAAACACCTGCAGTTCTTCTTTCAAAGAGTTTGTGTAGGGTTACAGTACTAGTCCTTTCCCATTACTTGTGAAACAGAAGTAGTCCAATGGATCTCACTGGAGACTCATCTGTTTCACTCTCCTTTTTTTTGTGGGAGAGGCAGAGTGCTGCAGAAGCTGCAGAAAAGATATGAAAGACTCCCAGGAGCCTTTCCAACTGATTAGCTCCTCTTTCTAAAATGGCTTTTATTTAAAATGACTCTTGATGCCTTTTATTATTAGTCTCTTTTCTTACCTTCTTAGCCCAAATAATTTCCTTTGATGGGAGATTTTCACAGGTCACACGTTATATGCAAGACTAGTTCTTTTAATCTCTTGGAATCTCCCACTGCTTCATTTCAGGGAACATGAGGGGAAACATTGAGGAAAAAAGGTTTCTGTTGAATCTTTTTGTCATTATTCATTGTTTTAAAGGATTGACTTAAAGACCTTCCTACACACTGATATGTCTGCCCAAAGTTTGGCATGGCCTGCATTGAATCAATTAATAAAAACAAATGAAAAACCAAGTTATCCCAGAATAGTGATCCAGAAAGAGTTGGTTTCCCCTGATAGCCAAGAGAACAGCCTTTAGTATAGGTTTTACTTAAGGTTGCTATTAATTATACAGGTTCACAGTTGCATTACACTCTTAGGTGTAATCTGGGAATATGCATGTAATTTTCTAGAAATTGTAGGGTAAAGTCATATGGTGTTTGACAAGCATGTCCACTTTCATGAGAGGAAACTCTTAAAATAAGGACATAGGTAAGTAGTGTGAATTCTGATAGTTACACTAATGTCAAGAAAAGGTACACTTCAAGTCTGATTGGTCTTTGTGAGAGTTCTTGTATTTCCTATATATGAGCAAAGAACACACAAAAAACTAAAATAACTGAAAACAATTAATGAAGTGACTTCTAATATGCCAACAAAATATTATGGTATCACTGTTTATTATGAAGGATACAACATTTTGAAACTTGATCCAAACACTAAGTTCTCAATGTTATGCTTTACTTATGATGCTGAACCTGAATTCCACTGCATGTTACTAGGAGGCCTAAATAAGTTTTGATAAAACATTTATTTGAGAAATGGAATACTCTTGAAAATTCAGAAACTGCTGGAAAATTTTAAAATGCTCTTCCTTTAGATGAACAAGGTCTTGATCTAAAATGGTGTCATTTGCGACCAGAGTAGTAGCCACTGTTACTTGAATGGGGTGGAATGCTAAGAATAATTTTGAAATTGGTTTTGGTTTAATGACATCAATCACCAAGAGATCACAAAGTTCTAGATTCTTAAGAAGTCTTTGTCCTTTCTTTTGGTAGGGAGAATCTGGATTCATAGGCTATCCTGGTCCAGAGGTATGATTAAATGGGCATATTTGCTTTCTTTTTTTTGTCTTGTTTTATATTATTCTTGTTTGGAAGTGGTTATCTGTCTCTGTCTTCTTCTTTCCTATAAAGTTCTGGATTTCATTAATTTTCAGGGAGAAGATGGGGACCCGGGCATTCCAGGAGCTAAAGGACCCAAAGGAATTAGGGGTAGAAGAGTAAGAATGATAAATCTGTTAACTTTGTGAAGAGTTCTGTAAGTAAAGGCCTTATGACTTAAGTGTTTCGTCACCAAAAAATTGTTGAAATTGGTTCCAACTCTGATCTTTTATTGTCGTATCCTGGGCAAGAGGTCTTGAGAGAATGCAGGTCTAAGTCTTTAGAGAGGTTCATTGCTAATAATTCAGTAGTCTATCTTTATTTAAATGCAGGATCATCTTTATGTAAATGCAGGATCCAACTCACAATATAGTTACAGAGGTTTTTCTCTGGTGAAATTCTGCACCTGTGTATGCAATTATGAAGAATAAAACTTGTATTTCTATTTTTAGGGTAATGCTGGCACACGAGGTTCCCTGGGAGATCCAGGGGACCAAGGGCCATCAGGACCTATGGTAATGTATTTTTCTTTAAGAAAAAAAAAATCACTCTTAGATTGCTCTTAAACTTGCTATTAGATTAATAGAATATTTAATAATGTTTCATCTGGTAAACTATGCTTAATCAGCCTGGTAGTTGTATAGAGTTATATCTTGCCTGTGGATGTGTGTGTACAAGAGCACCTGCTGTTCTAAATGGAACTGCAACAATAAAATGGCAGAATTTCTTCCACAGTATTTGATATTGTCTTTAGGCTGGGTAAATATCTAATTAAAAGACAGTACGAGAACATAGAACTGGATTGTTCTGCTGAAAGCCAATATATTTTTTCATTTAAAAAGAAAAAACATTTAAAATCAGACTTGCAATTACAGGCATTTACTTAAAGCTTAAATTGGCTGTCACCTGTTAATCCTTATGTACAAGTAGATGTCTTGATATACTTTTCTAGTGTCTGTGATCTGCATTTTATACAACAAAAAGTTTTATTCTTTATCTAAGCAGTGGAAAGGATCGTGGACTTCTGTAGCATTTAGGACTAACATTTTAGGCACTTAGGAAAATCCCTATATGTGTCTGTCTTTGTCTTGCAGCAGTTCTGCAAATCAGGTCCGTGATGACCAGAAGCAATCCCTACCATTAATTATTTTCTTGTTAAACTTTCTTAAGCTTACTCTTTTAGTTTAAGTATGGAACATTATTGATAACAGTATCTTTACCTGTATAATGTGGCCCACAGGATACGTGCAACTTAGAAAACATTTTTTTTTCTTTTTTTTGTCATTACATTGTGGTGGTCAATGAATGTACAGGTCCCACTTCATTTTATGAATCTGGGGCCAAGAATGACCAAGAGTGCCATCTGGAATGCATTGCCCTCCCTGCTGCTTGGCTGCTCACATACATTACAGACAGACAGACCTTCTGTGTTTATGAGCCAGATAGCTGCTGGCCTTGCCAGTCTGTGGTCCAAGAAGTCTTCAGAGAGATTTCAAGCTAAGATCTCATCCTCAAATGTAGAAGTGAGAGTGGAGCTTGGGAGGTGTGGGCTTGGTGGGATTATTCTACTAGCAGTGCATCGTGAAATGGGAAAGTGGGAATTCTGTGGGAAGCGGAAGAGATAGGGATGCAGGAAGAGGTAGAGGTAGTAGGTAGGGCTGGCCAAAACAGACCTGTTTTCCCCATCCTTCCTAACTTGATGGCATGATTATCAGTATGGGTCAAGTCTGCACAGCTTGGTCTCCACTAATAAGCTGCTGTAAGTAGCATTTATTAGGGCTCAGGCAATTATCAGTTAATTCTTGATGAACAGTGCTGAAGAAGAACTGGGACCTGCTGGGAAACATGAGAAGATAAAAGTATGGAATGGCTGTGATGGTGCTAGCAGCAAGACAGCAGAAGAGATGAGGAAGGTAGCTTGGGCAGGAGATGGAGTAATGGAAGGTTAATTGGAAAGAGAAGCAACAAATATGGAGATGGTGTAGTAATTTGGGGATGTAAGGAAGTATATGATTTTGGTAGACTGTAGTCTATGGTAGAGAGAGGCTAAGGTAAGGGTTCTGGAGTGTGGAGTTCAAATTTTTTTTTTGGTGTATCTCACTGCAGCCCCCTGCACGTAAGTGAAAATTTTCACTAATCTTGCAACACAACTGAATTGCACACATGATGAAAACTTTCAAGCTGCCTTGAAGAAAAAGTTATTTTGCCTGTATGTTATTCCTGTTATGAAGATTAAACAATACTTTTATTTTGAAAAAAAGATGCTTGGGATCCTGGCATTTGCCCACAGCTCTGAAGGAGAAGACTGCAAAGTAGCCAAAGCTAGACAGACTGGTTGAGCAGTCATGATGTGTGTATAGTCTGCAGGATCTCTCGAGGTAGAATTATGGGGTTTGTACCCTGCAAAGGAGAGGGCAAGCCTATCACACATCAGAAGCTGAAAAGGATTTAAGGTGCAGATAACTGAACCACAGCACAGAAACTGCTGTTTAGAAAGAATCCAGTTCTGAATTATACACGTCCTCAAGGGCAACAAATATTGAACTTTTATAAAACCAGGCAGGAAAATGGACTGAGAAACAGGTCTGAGAAGTAGTCTGCAACTCTGTTTGGTACAGGTCCACAGAAATCCATGCCAGGAACGAATGCCTCCTCATATTTCAAATTCACAAATGGTTGTCAGGGAAACACTGTATGCCTGCATTTTCTTTGGTATACAAAGTTATAGATGGAAATGGATTATCAGGGTCTGATTTTCTGGACCTGTGTTTAATTTGTTTCAGGGTGCCAAGGGACCAATGGGCACCATTTTAATGGAAGTAAGTAATTACCTTACAGCTAAATGCACACTACATGCAACTAACAGTTTTAGTCATCTTGCATTTATAAGCACTGACTGCAATGGGCACAATTAGCTGTTAGAAAACCATATCCTTTTCAAAATTCTTGTCAGAGTGCAGTGAGTTCTTCTGTTTTGCAAATAATCAAGGAACGAGAAACAAGTATGCATGTGGATTAACACCACGTCCAAACTTTACAAACTGTTGGACTGTTAATATTCCTTATCTGCTTCTTCATTCATGCCAGTTTATACACTAGCTCAGATTTAGGGTTACTTTTCACCTTCTTGTAAAGGAAGGCATTTCCTCAACAACAGCTATTTTCACTGGGAATAGCAGGACAGGCTTTCTTCGGAAACCTAATTCCATGCAAGATGAACACTTCTGAGTAAAGGCTCCATCTAACCATTGCATGGACAACTACCTACAGGCAATACTATTGCAGGTGTGTTCTATGTCCAAAGGAGATCCTCTCCTCCTTTGTGGACCTCTCTCTTCATCTATGAGTTGCTATTGAAATGCCCATTCTCCAATGGAAGTTTCATTGCCTGGTGACCTCCTAGATCAGATTATTACAGAAAGTAAAGAATGGATAAATCATTGCTTAGTACTCCAGAGCACAATTAAATGCCAACAGAGCATGTCTAAAAAACCCCTTAGTTTCTGCAGCAGAGGCAGAACCCCTGTACTATTTGAAATAGAGAGGAATGAATGTGTGGTTCAGGATTTACCATAGTGAGAGTTAGTTTAGGAGCTGGGATATGACCTTCAGCTCAAATCAATAATAAGATTCCCAGTCTGGGATGGTCTGGGATTTGCCATTAATTGATTGCTTTTTTGTTTTGCTCCTGCAGCCTTGTGAACTTGTGAATTTTACGCGAAAAAACTGCCGTAAGTAGGGAGCATCTTCTTTTACCTCTAATTCCACCTACTCAACCTTCTTAAATAGAATAACCTCAATTGGAAACCCTGTAGTTACCAGTAGACTGGTACTTTGTATCTGGGTTCTGCAAATGTCTCTTGTCCTCATTTAAGGTGAATTTGTTTGGTTTTTTTTTTTTTTTTGCATTGTGCCAGCCCAGTTTGGGGAATACTCTGAGGGAATACAATATTTTTATATCACTTGTCCTCCAAATTTGAAGTGTTCATTTTTTCTCAGACTTGTGTGCTCAACAGAACCCAGAACAATTTCTTTAATCCTCATCCAGTAAAATTGCACTATTTTGAGTGTTTGATTGTAGAAAAAGAGTGTTGTCTCTCACTGACAGATTCTGTCAGTTGACTGAGCTTTGGATCAGGCTCTTTAGTGAAAGCAAGTGAATACATCTCTATTTTAATGCATTTGAGTCCAAAATAATTTATTTGCTCTCTACCTCTTCGTTCCAGCCTGCTCATCAGGTAAGCCCATCTAGCCATGTCCATTCTTTTATAGACTTGAAGAAATTTTTGAATTGTGGAAAGGTTCTCACACATTTTTTTTTTATTTCAATATACAGACACATGTCCTGTTTATCCAACTGAAGTGGTGTTTGCCCTCGATATGTCTGAAAATGTTACACCAGCTGCATTTGAAAGAATGCGGAACATCGTTCTGTTATTGCTGAAGACCATTAAGATCAGTGAAAGCAATTGCCCAACGGGCGCTCGTGTCTCCGTTGTTTCTTTCAATATCAATACACGCTATCTGATCCGATTCTCAGAATTTCAAAAAAGCAATTTGCTCCTACAAGCAGTCCAGAGGATACCGTTAGAGAGATCCACTGGAAAACGTAATATTGGGGCAGCCATGAGATTTGTTGCAAGAAATGTCTTCAAACGTGTTCGTCAGGGCATCCTCACAAGAAAAGTTGCCCTATTTTTTGCCAATGGTCCGTCGCGGGATGATGTTGCCATCAGCACAGCTATACTTGAGTTGAGTGCCTTGGATATCACTCCAGTGGTTATTGCCTTCAGTGAAGTACCAAATGTCAGACGTGCCTTCTCAGTAAGTAGATAGACTATAGAAAATTGAGTAAGTAATCCATTTGCTTAGTACCTACTAGTATTTGAGTAAAGCGTGCTCTCAAGTCAGTAAGTTCTACAGGAACTGTCCAATCCTTTATTAGAAAGGGATATATTAAAAGTTACTGTTTTAACAAAGAAACACTGGTTCACTTAACCATAATAATCATCCTCTGACCTCTTTCTGCACATGAAGTATGTATGACTTGTGCTTTTATGCCAAATCACAGAATTTCAATAACGTTGTGTTAATTTAGCTTGGTTACCCATGAGATTTTTCATTTGAAGTTGTGACCAACAAACTGTTGAACCAACAAACTGTGGCCCTCGTTTCTAGAAGAAGTAGTAGTTGAAAGCTTCAAGTACACCAGATTCTTTTGAAAAGAAAAATAAATTGAGCAGAGCCCCTTTTGATGGCTGTATTGTCATTAGTACATGAGAAAATTAACAACTTTTGTTTTAAAGTGACTTCATATAAAAATAAACAAAAATAAGCAATCCATTTTAGCAGGTACCAAAGGAAAACAATTCTAAGTTTCTTTAAGGTTTCATAATACAGATTCCATGTTCTCTCTCTTTTTAATTTATTTTTGTGTCATCTGTGCTCAGTTTTAACTTATTCAAAATAAAATTCATTTCAGCTGCTGTTTCTTCAAAATTATCCTTACAGAAGGAAACAATGTTTAATTACATGTGACAAAAAATGCAAAACTTGGAGTCTAAGTTCTGATCCAGTAGCATCAAGTCAACCCTTTAATCTTCGTATTGTATTTATTCTCATGTAGCCTTGTATCTGTTAGTCAATTCACATATTTGCCTGGCTGAATGTTAATTTAAGAGAATGAGAAAATTCTGCTGGCATATGAGAAGTAAGCTTATAGTTTATTCACTGGATTGCTCCACAGGATAAAAAAGAGCAAGCATCGGTATTTTGTTTACTTAGTATAAGCAGATTACGAATCCAAATGTATATGACTTCTGATATTTACAAATGTGCTAGCCTTCCATAAATCATTTTTCAGAGTAGAAAAGTTTAAAAAAGCTACTTAGCAAGGGGAAAGGCAAAAAATTCACTGCCTAGCTCTCCTTTATTTTTACAGTGATGGGAAGGCAACCAGCCTCATTACGACCACCCAGGAAAATACAACCTCACTTATTCTTTCAGATGGACTTCTGCCCTTGCAGTTGAGAGACAGTTTGATCTTCATGATCCTACCAGCCTGTAGCCACAGATACTTACTGTCTTTGGTTAGTTTTCTTTTAAGAGCCTCAGTTTGGAGATTATGTAAACAGTTATTATCAATTCTAATTCCTTTGAAGAGGCCCATCTCTAACAGCCTTTACATACATTAATCAGAAGTTCATTCTGTTGTGTTGTTTATAACACACAAAAAGCTTAAGTTTAATGCAAAGAAATAATTATTTCTTTCCTAACCATTTTAGCTTATCCATATATATGGGTGATTTCCTGCAATTACAGCCATTTATATTTATCTTAGTCCACAAGGAAATGTTTTTCCCTTGGATCACATTTGGATGGGGTTGGGTGGTCGGTAAAATTGTAGGATGTTGTTGAAGCTTCCTCAGGGTTCCTTGAGCATTGCTGGGGTCAAATCTTCTACTGGGGAAGGTTATCTTTCTTCAGTTTATCACGGTAATGCATAGGTTGTTCTAATGCTAGAATTCTCTCTTCCAAGAAAATGTCTTCATTGTGGAGGGTGTCTTTTTGCCTCAGAAAGAGCTGAGATAGGAGATCTCTTAATATTTTTCACCTATGCCGAGATTTCCATTTGTACCTGTAAAGCTATCTCCTTGGTTTTTTAGAAGAAAGTATTTTTCAAGCCAGAGCATAGTGCTTTGCATTGTCAAGGGGAGAATACAGTGACCTTTACAGAAAACCTCTTGATATATGAATTTAAACCATGAGAATTTCCTTTCATTTGCATTCAATTGCAGCCCCACAATGACTCATTTTCCACCTCGTTTTTATTATAGTAGCACACAGCCACCTCAGTCAAGACCTCAGTAGCCATGTGCATACAAACAGAGAATAAAAGTTGAGTCCCTACCTAATCTAGGATCTAGGGAGAGCAGAAAGATGACATATAAAATGGATGGACCTAAGTTCAACACCATGCACAAACAATCTGAGCTAGCTTTGAATAATCTATCATGTCTGTTTTAATGCAATACTCTTAGCTAATAAGCTGTGCTAACACCAGTTGTCATTAGCAGCAACACTAACCTGGCAATCTCTGTATGGCACAGCATGGAGTTAAACCTTTAGGTACAAAGCGATTTCCTTGTAATGCTCCAGGGCAATCAGAATGCTCCAGAAAGGCAACTGAAAAAGTCTTGTACCCGTTCCATATTACAATAGCAGTGAAACCACCAAGTTAGGGATAGTATCTGTTTTAACAGAGAAACAGTAGTGACGTTGAGGATTAAGAACAAACAGAAAACACCCATATTTCATGTATGTCTTTTTAATGTTACTTTCATGTCATAGATTGATGATACTGGAAGATTTCAATTATTTGTTTGGGAAAGACAGCAGGATGAAAGTTTGGAGAGCATCACATATTGTACACTTTGCTTTGGTAAGAGATTTTACAAATTCCAGCTGTGGTATTGGTCTTTTTACCCTTTCAATAACAAATTATACAGATTTTATTTTGCAGTGTGATGTTGGGGAATTTTTATGGTACCACTTAAACACATTTGTGCTTAAATATACAAAAAAATTAATTTAATGAACAATCCTACTGCCGTAAGTGGTTCTACAAGGAGTCCACAAAGATGTGTTCAGAGCTGATTCCTTATATACGCTTGCACCAGCAGCAATCCCATGAGTGAGTGGTTGCATGGGGTGACTCAGCCCAGCTCTCCTGTCCAAAGGTGGCCCCTGAGTGCTCGAATTCCAGGATGGCTACAAGACTATGCTGTGGCTGTTCCTTGTCATCACCAAGAGAAACCCCCTTAGAGGGAGCTGTTCTGTCTCTGGCATTCCTGCTTCCAGACACTTTAACCTCTTCTGCAGTTGGGCCTTCTTGCCCTCCATGCCAGATCATTCCTTGGTTACAGATTACCACTGCTGAGAAGTTACAATTTGGATTTCACCTTCAGTAAACTGTAAGAATTAGAATCTCAAAACCACAAAGGCTGTTTAATTAGTTGCGGTCTCAGCCATGTGTAATGAATTATTATGTTTGGCCTTTCCTTTATAACAGAAATGCACTTAAAATAGTAGTATGATTCTGGGAAACCAGGCTCATTTACTGTAAATTCTGCATTTTGAGGAGAGGAGAACCTACTACATGATAATATTTCAGAATGCTGAACAATGATCTGAGATCAAACATGGTTTGTTCCAGTGTTCTTTACAATATTTAGATTTCAGCAGAAGAAAATTTTTCAAGGAACTCTTATCTGTTAAGTTTTACCTTATGAACATTTTTTGCTCTCATGCTTGAATAATTTCCTGTGGTCTCTCAAAACCTTGTTGTTCCTTACTAGAAGAACAAGATTTCAAGTAGCCAAATTGATTTTTTTTTTTTTAAATAAAAATTGAAGAAAAATAAAATAGATTAATAGGACTGTATGATTTTTTTTTTCTTCTGAACTATTCTTTTGTTGTATTACTAAATTGTTTGCTGCCTATTGGCTCCTCCTCTCTAGATAAATGCAAACCAAGTACCAACTGCAAAGTGCCCTCTTCTTCCCCTGTTCTGATGGATATGGATATCACTTACATCATGGACAGCTCTCGCAGCATCAGCAGTGAAGAGTTTCAGAGAGCCAAAGACTTTGTGAGCAACATGCTAGATCAGTTTGTCGTTTCCTCGCAGCCAAACGAATCATATGGAGGCATCAGAGTGGCACTGGTGCAGCAGGCTCCCAGGGGCTTCCTGCCTGACAGAAACCAGACCCCTGTAGCCTTGGAGTTTGATCTAGTCACATACAGCAATAAAGATTTGATGAAGAAACATATCAAAGAGTCTGTTCACCAATTGGAAGGGCCATCTGCCATTGCTTTTGCTCTACAGTGGACGGTTGAAAATGTATTCTTTAAAGCCCCCAGGCAAAGAAAACACAGGGTCATATTTGCAATAGTTGGAAGCAAAACAAGCACGTGGGACAGAGAGAAGCTGAGAGAGATTTCACTCGGAGCCAAGTGCCAAGGATTCACCTTGTTCACTCTTGCGCTTGGCAACGATGTGAGTGATGATGAGCTGATGGAGCTGTCAAGCTCCCCAACAAATCAGCACTTACTGACACTGGGCAGGGTTTCAACATCTGAGATGGCATATGCACAGAGGTTTAGCCGGGCCTTTCTAAAACTTCTACAACGTAAGTAGCATGTAATGGCATTTGCTGAAGTTATGGAAAGAAAGAGAAATGCTGTGTGGAAACAGTCAATATATATGTGTCATTACTCAGTTTCTGGTCATAATTTAGCTAGACAGTCTCATCTTTAGTTTGCTGCTGATGCTGGACACTCATGCACATGCCAGTAATGAGAGAACAGCATTATATTCTAATGAGGCCTTAGGCCCAAGTCTTAAGTAGTTGTTTTTTTTTTCCCTTAAGTTTGTAGTTAATGTGTGACTTTGACTTCACTTTCACTAAAGAAAGACCATTCTTCAGCTAGGAGAACAAAGTTATATTCCTGATTTAGGCCTACATTTCTTCTCTGACTATTGGCAGCTCCAGATTTATGGAGCTATTTATGCCTATTTAGGCTTTGGAGAAATACAAATTTAAACATATAGCAGATTTGGCATTAACCTCTCTTTACTGCAGTCATTCCTCCTCTGTAGAGAAGAGAAAGAACTTCACTTTTCAAGACACATTCATGCAGATTAGCAGATCTTAGGTGCTTTGAAATACAAACAAGATAATATCAAGAAGGAGATTGTCACTGATCTCAAATCCTCATCAGAAGCATGTACTTAGAGATGCCGAAGTTTCTATAGAAGGATAAATAGTGTATTACAGAGCAAGACAAAAGTATAAAAGGTTGGTTTGGGAGTCATTTTCAGCTAGCTGATCACTAAAATAATTTTCATTTTCCTGGACATTGTGCCAATCACTCTGGATACGGTGTGTTACTTATTGAAAGACTCCAGTTCACAACAACAAAAAAAAAAATTCACGTAGTGTTTTTTATTAAACCTACTGGAGTTTGGAGGACTTTAAAACTCAATTATGGTATGTGTGCTTTCCCCGCAGAAGAACTGAACAGTTATCCTTCACCTGAACTTGAAGAAGAGTGTGAAAACTTAGACCAGGGAGAAAACACGCAACAGCAAGTGTCTATGACTGAAAGGTTTGGAATTGCCTATTAAACTTTTTGAATGTGTATCTCTGAACAGAAGATTTCTCCCTTTGGGTTTTGGCTTAGTAGTTATATTCAAAGCAGCTTTAACAGAAACAGGATCAGGATCAAAATTTTTTTTCATGGTATTCAGAAGGAATTAACCAGATGCATTTTTTCAAGGCCACACTGGTGCTTAAATACTTTTTTTTTTTTTCCTCTCTCCTTGGAAGGACGCCTTTTCCTGGAACTGATGAAACTGTTTATGGTCATGGTTTAGAAGACATTGGAAGAACTGAAAGTAGAGTCCTGGAGAACATTAGCGAGACCACTGCAGAACCTGTATACACAATGCCAGAAATGAGATATGATTATGAAGAGAATAAGTATTTCATAGAGGAAGATGCTGAAGGAGAAAAGCCACAAGAGTATGGAGAAGCTCAGAAGGAGAACAAGGAAAGCTTAGACGCAACAGTAGAAACTAGACCTGCCTACAGTGATTATGGTATGATTTTAGAATATGAAAATATTTTTTAGTTTAGTAAAAAGATTCTAAATTATGAAGGGCTCAGTTGGATATTTACATAGTATGAAGTATTTCCCTTAATTAAATTTTCCAAAGCATTTTGTTGCCGTATGTTTGTATTCAGTCCAAATCTTTACAGTAGAGTTTGTAATTAAAGCCTGAACTGCAGGTGTCATTATGACTTTAGCTTGAATTTGTCATTTTTTGTAATAATAAAATATAAAGTTCTAATTTCCTTTACTAAAACAGCTAATAATTTTAAATTCCCAAGTTCCCAAGTTTTAAGTTCCCAACAGCTAATAATTTTAAATTCCCTGAGTTACTCCTGCTGCTAACTTAGCTCAATATGGAGAAACTATTCCTACAGTCTGTTCCTGCAGGAAGAACAGGATCCCTCAGCAGAGGTATCCTGTCAAAATATATATTCTTCATGTTTTTTACTTTGCTTCCTAATTAAGCATTTTTCTTTGCAGATTTGTCATTTGATACGCAATAGGTACGGGAAGCTGGTTGTGAGATAATTGGTCATCAACGTTCTTTTAACACTGTTGAGTGTTTTTATTGTTTAGATTACAATTGGAGAGAATTTCTGTGAAAAAAAATGCAGTGTCTGCGTAGCTTTGGGCATGCAGCTGCCATCCCTTTGTTTTTCATCGCTCTCCACTCAAAAATGAATCTGGGGATGTCTAGTAGCTCCATTCCTGATAAGAAAGGACCAATGCTTTTGCAAAACTGTTTAATATTAGGTCTTTAATTAAGAGCTAATGTACCTCTGGGAATGCCATATATCCACAGTGCATGACAGACTTGCTGAGCACAGATGGAATTGGTCCCGTCACCTAACTGGATGTGTACGGTCTTGAATCAGTGCTCATATTAACCAGTGCATGAACTCTGTGGTCACACAGAAGATTCTGAAATATCTGAAGATATCTTACTGTTTATACTTTACAAATAAAGTATTTCCTGTGAGGAAGTAGTCAGGGTCATTGCATTGATGTTGTGAGCAGTGACCTAAGCTGCTTACGGGAGACATATGAGCTGCCGCTCCCAGTTCTGAGTTGTAATTAGTGGCTCAACAGTTTACTTCTAAAAATGTGTAGCATAGTTCCAGAACTTACCATTTGAGAGATATACTTTGTACTGATCTATTGCTTGAGATTATTGTTTTTCATTTGATTCAGAGGAGAAGGTTATGTCATTTTAAATCTTTAGGCTGGGTAGTTTTATCAGTATTATGCTTTACTTCTTAGTGCTTCCCCTTCAATGTCATACAGATACCAAAGTCTATAGCTGCTCTTCTGACTTCATTTAAGTAACTCTGAATTTACATTGGTGAAAGCTGATTAGATCTGTACTTACTGAATACCAGATTGCTACAAAGTATGCTAGTCTCACCTACTTTGGGGCTAATTTATGCAATTTAAATCTATATTACTCTGAGGTTTGGCTAAGAAACTGTCGTGGATAATTTAACCATCTGTGTATGTTCATTTATGAAGTTTTACTGATGGATGCAAATAAACCAGGGAACTAGTATAACAAATTGGCATAAAGAGGAGGGACATTCTGAAAAGCCTTGTTTACTTAGTCCCTATAGACGAGATATAATCATTTATACAATAGTTTTAGTAAAAAGTCTTATGTTAGGAGACTAAAGACCTTTTAGTATTCCTTCTGTTTATGCCACTCATAATCTAGTTGTTTCAGACATTCTTTCTGGTTAAATCAATTATTAGAGAGGAGCTTCAAACTGTGCCAGCACTGTGGGTTTGTGGATGAATACCTAGTGAATCCTTGCAAGACCTTAAACACTGGCTACCTCTTTCATCTGCCAGTTTGCACTTAAAATTACAATGCTGAGAAGGGTGAATCTTTCTTTCATTTAATCTGTCTCTCATTTGCCTTTTCCAGATGCATGTGACCTTGTTCAAGATAGTGGAGAGTGTCAGAATTACGTTCTGAAGTGGTACTACGACAAAGAGCAGAAAATGTGTGGTCAGTTCTGGTACGGGGGCTGTGGAGGCAATAAAAACAGATTTGAAACGCAAGAAGAATGTGGATTCTTGTGTGTAGAGTCTTCCTAGTGCAAAGACACTTAAATTACTTTAATTCTTCAGTTACGCGATCAGGGTGATGGGAAAAAGGGATTGAAAGAAGAAGTTTTGTATAGCCGCTTGGCTCCCACATTTCAGCTGAAAGAAATATTTGATTGTGAAGTTATTATCTGTAACTCAGTAGTGTAAATAAAATTAAAACTATTTCTTAATTGATCTGATACAACATGTTGAGTACTGAAAAACTTCTGTTAGCCAATAGTGTATTGCTTAAAAGGGATAAAAGTACTGAAACTTGACTTTGTTCCATAAACACCAAAATGTGCACTTTTAAAATGTACTGAATAGAATAAAACAATACCTCAGAGATTTTAATGAAATAACATTGAAGGCAAGACACTAATGTCAAAAAGTTTTGATGTATTTGCTTGCATTTATCCTGCTTATAGAAAATACCAAAAAGCATTTAGCTCTCAAAGGACATAGATTTACTAGAACTTTGATTGAGATTATTTTCTACCATAAAGTCATTTTTGGCTGTTTTTTTTTTTTTTTTTCTGAATAATCCAACATGTGAATAAAATCAGTCATTCTCAAATACTTCACCACTGCTTAGTTCTTGAAATAGATGTAAGCATGTTCTTGTAGTTTGGCTTCTTAAATGTATATAAGCATTGATCCCTCTTCCTTGTTACCAAAGGTTAGACAAGTGCATTAATTTTAGAACATTAGATTTTCTTGGTTGCTCTAGATGGAAAGAAAAAATACCAAGGACATCCTCTGATTAAAGATAATAAATGCAACGCCCTGCTGAGGAAAGGTGGGACTTATCTGAGCTTTCACACTCTGCTGACTTGCCCAAGCTCTGTTGTCGCCCATTTTACATCCGTAGAAGTCATGATGTATTTAACTTTGTCACCTTGGTCCACTCTTTATAGAGATGGCTGTACTCACCTGGGATTTTGTTCTTCTCTGTATTTGTCTACAACATGGATATCTTGACAGATTTACATGGACTACTGGCCAAGAGTTCCTCAACAAACTTCTAAGGAACACAGATGAACTTGGATTTCCAGAACCTAGCATTTTGTAAAGGCAGATAATTTCATGCTTGGATGTTGTCATAGTCCAGATCTTTGTCAGGTCTGTCAGGTGAGAGCACTGTCCCAGCCCCTGGAGATGGTGCTAATGTTTTATCAGGCTGTCAATCAATAACAAATCCAGAAGTTTTCAGGAACTGAGGAGCTGATTTGATAGAGTAACACCACTCTGGAGTATTTAGTCAAATGAGGTTTCTCTGCAGATACAAATTCATCCAGGTGCCACCTTCTGCTCATTGGTATCACCTCTGCTTTGTGCAAGGTCAATGTCTGCTAACTGTCTATTTTGTCTTCCCAGACTGATCATTTTACGGTTTTCTACATGGTATGCGCTCTGCTCTTGGGACCTGCTCTTTCTCATGAAATGAAAGAAGAGAGAAGGAAGTGTTCAGACAGTGACTTTTTGAGATGTCCACCTCACTATTTCATTACAAAAATCCAGTGATAAAGAAGCTGCCTAAATTCTCAGAATATATGCCACAGATCACTGATGATGATATCCAAGAAAACATCAGTGGCCCAATAAGCATACCTGATCACAATTACATAGCTGTGCAAGAAAGGAAGCTGTTCTATTTCATGTCAGTCCCATAAAGAGTGATGATCATTTTCAGCATTCTAATGAAAAAAAAAATCCATCGAAAAAAAATGGACTATATTGGATTGTATTTCCAAATGTTAAGATAACTTTTGTGTAGCATTAAAAAAGAAACATCAGTTAGCAAATATTTCATCTGGGCTTGTGGCTAGGTATCAGGTTCTGAACACTAGTTCAATATTGCATGTGGGGTCTGTAAAGTACGTTGTATGGTCTGTACAGAGAGGCAGATGGAAGAGAGAGAAAAAGAAAGAGCACAGGATCACTTGTGGGCTTTTCCTTGATGAACTAAGCTCCTTACCATTTCTGGACCAAGGCAGAAAAATTGGGAAGATTGCTTGTAGTCTTAATATTTTCTCGCTCCTCTTTAGACTCCTCGTACTTTTTAAGTGTGTGTATTGCATTTATGAACTACAGTTTTTCACATATGCAGTAGACTCTGCTCTGGAGCGTTAGTGCAAGCCATATTTCTTCCCTAACTGCATCCTCAGCTGAACCAACAGGCATACAGGCTCTTGAGTGGCACAGTGCTTAGGATCAGACTTTGCTGATGTAGAGAACTTCTTACAGATACTATGACAGTGCATAAATTTCATATTTCAATTTACACTGCTAGAGTTCCATAGGAACTCTCATGCATTTGCTGGGAATTAGAAGAAATTACTCTGAGATTATGGCAGCTTTTTATTACTTTTTAAATACTTGTCAGATAAGGTGTCCTAAACCATGCATTCCTTGCATGGAAAAAACATTATTTTCCTGGAGTTTTTCTACCATCCAGAGTGACACTAGGAACGGAAGGAGGGGAAGAGTTATAATTTGTTACAGGAGAGAGAGAGTGATCACGCCAAGTGATCTCATGTCCCATTTCAGGCAACCCCTGTGCAGTTTTGCTGCTTGGGGGCAGTGCAACTTTTAGTGCTTGGAGCATTTCTGACTGGCAGTTGTTTCATCCAGTTATCCAGTTGCCTAAACTCTCCTTGGTTAAGAGTTACAAAGTAAAAGAAATTTTTAGCTATATGCAAATTTCCTAAATTTAAATAAAACTTTTATGGGATAAAGCAGTTTTCCCACCTTGTCTGAAAGGGCTACACTAGACAAAGGTTGTGTAGGATTTCCTTGAAACAAAAATCACTGAACTTTTTCAGCAGAAAGTCTCAAATAACTCTAAACATGGTTAGTGACACTGAATTCTCCTGTATTAGGCAAACAACTCACAGAAAGAAAGTTAAGGTCACCAAAACGATCACTGCAAAGGTAGGAAAGCATAAACTGAAAGTTTCCTGAGCAGTGTTAACTTGTACTCCCTCTTGCATGTTAACCACAGGCTTGTCTTTAATGCCTTTCTAATTTTTCTGATGTGAACTCCGTGTCATGCAGAAACAGAGTGTACAGGTGACAAAATTGGTGCTAACAAGCAGTTCTCAACCTGCCAACTTCCAAATGATGGATTTTTCAACTGTGTTTTATTCCATTCTTTGAAAAATTAGTTTCCATTTCTGTATTAAGGCATCTATGAAGAATTAGTTGGAGCAGAACTCCTGTGCTAGGTTTTGACATGAAATATTAAAAAATGTGAAATATTTTGAAATATGCACTGAATCCAGGTCTTTGATATTTGTAACAGAAAGAAGGCACAGGAAAGAAATTGATTTAAAGAATTGAAATTCTGCTGTAGATAGGCACAGCATATCCCTGAAGTAGGATTCTAGAACTGACATGTGCAAAAGTCAAAATAAGACGGTTTTACAATTTAAAGTAATTCTGTAGAAAAAATATTTGCTAAATGGTAGCTTCTTGGCCAGTATTCACTGAGAAACAAGCAAAGGTTGTGTTGCATGAATACTTCCATCCCCAGTTTATTCCTTACAACCCTATAAATCGTTAATGAAAAAATGTGCTTAAGTGTGACCCACCAGTGTGCAGAGTGTCCATTTGTACCTGACTATCATTTGGCTCACCTTTTTCTGCAAAAGAAGTTTCCTGCCTCACTGAAATGAAGATAAAATTTTCAGATTTCTCGGGCTCCAAAACTTGACTAGCATGAGGCTTTACTTTTTTTTTTTTTAAAAATTCCTTGCTAATCCTAAGACACTCTTTGGTTGTTTGGCTGTCATTTAATGCTGACTGACTGAATTGCAACTGATGAACTTAAGAATGCCTTTATTTAGATCTGAGAGGGCAAAGTATTTTAGTCACTGTCATAACTTATCAATGAACTAATAAAATCTAGAGTTTGAAAAGCCTTATGCTGAATTTTTTTCTTTCTTTTCTGTTTCTGAGTTTATTGTGTCTGTTTAACCTGTTTATGCTTTTTCTAAATAAAAAAGTGGAAAAACTAAGCTTAAAAATCTTTTTTTCCTTGACAGTCTACATAGAAGTGAAAACTGATGTCATGTTTCTAGTGGACAGTTCTGCAAGTATTGGAAATGAGAATTTTCTGAAAATGAAAAACTTCATGAGAGAGATGGTGAACAGAACAGATGCTGGTGCAGGCAGAGTGCAAATTGGTGTCGTCCAGTCCAGCCACAAGCCAAAGGAAGAATTCAAGCTCAATGCCTGCTCCACTGAAAGAAATATCCTCAGTGCTATTGGTAGGATATCTCCCCTTCAATCCACCACACTGACAGGAGGAGCACTGAAGTTTGTGCTTAAATACTTTCAAGCCAGTAGTGGTTCATGTCATGCAGTTAAAAAAACTTCTCATCCTGATCACAGATGGGGAATTGCAAGATGAAGTTAAAGCTCCTGCCACAGTACTCTCAGATAAAGGCATTATCATCTACTCTGTTGGAGTTTTCAATGCAAACAAAACTCAGTTTGAAGAGATTAGTGGGAAGCGTGAGACGGTATTCATGTTGAAAATTTGTATATTCTAAGCCAGATAAAACGCAGCCTCATTTTTGACATTTGCAGTAGTCCTCCTGACAATAGTACGTATGGTAACTTTCAGTGATTTATTAATGCATGAGCTATCATTGGGGTCTTTGTTCTGAATTTGTTATGATCAAGTGTTGCAGTCACAGAGCTGGCTGCCTCTCTGTCCAAGTGTTAGTTTCTCCCATGCCACTTCTCTGCTTCCCACTGCTGTCTCTGAGAGGGGCACTTCACAGGTCTCCACTCTGGGTCACAGGGCTCTGACCACTCTCTTTTCACACCCCGGGGGTCTCGCTAAGCCTGGGTGCCTCTGATTCTTTCCCTTGGATGTGTGAGATTAAACACTTGTGTGGAAATGTATGGAGCTTCTGATGACTCAGTTTTGGTTTTTTTCTGAGTAGCAGTGTTGGAAGGACTCAGACCTCACTGAATGCAGTTCTCTGGGGCCAGAGGCAGCTAGGGTGCAATCAGTGTCTTTGTCAAGAGTACCTTTGTAATCCCTCCTGAAATTTTTTATTCTTCTGTGTTCCCAGATGATGCCCTTTCTGGACAAAACCAATTAAGAATTCAAGCCATTCTCTTATTTAATTTTTTCCCCCCCTTATACAGATTAAATGAATGTAGTCATACTAAACCACACTGGCAGGCAGGCTTGCATACAGTATGTATAATCTTTACAGACCTGGTTGACTAAGTGAACTGATTTGTTTTTTTTCTTGGAATGGGAGGACGTAAATGGGGAAAGTGGTCAGGCTGCAAAAAGGAGCAGATGGGGTGACCTGCTGCTGTGAGCTCTCATGGACATCAGCCACGCTTGCAAACATGAGGCAAGATATTAAAAAACACTTGAGTAGCAGCCACGCGTTGTCTGACTCAGTTTCACTAAGGCGTATTGTATTGCTGTGACTGTGCAAAAGACTTAAAAGAGTGTGTATTTTTTTATCTCTGTCTGCTTTATAAAGCTAGAACATAGACTATCTTGCTAAAACTCGGATTCAAGAGTTGGTGCTTCGGTCATGGAAATTGCAGTCATTTAAAAGAGATGGGGTTAAGGGTTCAGTTCAGTGCCGAAGTCCACCCAGCATCCACTTTCTGAGCTTTCAAAACTCCCTTTCTTCATCTGGCGGTGAGGAAGCAGGGGGAGGGGAGAGTGGGGACAGGGACTAAGTATAAGGCATGCAAGGGTGATGTATTCGGAGTCCTAAGAGGTCCAAGCAATCTGTGTTCAGACATATGGCTATGTCTTTGCACTACTCCTCTGTGCATTTGGCTCCTTCCCCAAGTCTCGCCCTGGAATCCTGATATACCTGCATTTTCAGCTTTTCCCTGTTGTTTCTCTGAATGATCTGAGTTCACGGGGAGTGCTTCAGGCTGTTGCTACATAGGATATCTCTTTGCCTCTCGCTTTGCAACCTGAGGAAGTGTCTTGTCCAACAGGCTTACTCTAATTTCATGCTGTTGTCATTCTAGATCAATGTAAAGACATGCATTCTTACAGCAAAACTGAGCTGGAGAAACAGAGAATTCAGATCTGTAATTTCTCTGACATCTACCTCAGCTTTAGATCTGCTGTTGTAGCAGATGGAATGATGACTACCACCAATATTTGTTATTATTTTAATGTAAAAAGAAGCACAACCTAAAACTTCAATTTTTCCTAAGAGCTGAATGATTAAGTGGATATTTATGTTGACACCCAAATCAACCATATGGTCTCGAATCATTCATCATTATTCAAATAGGAAGATTTTTATGTTGAGCCTGTTATTGGCTCTTTATTGTCACTAGCACCTCATTTGAATCACTCACAGAACTGTGTACAATCAAAAGTGTGGTTTATACAGCTGGCATTCCTAGTAGGTGTCATTCACCTTCTTCATGATGCATGTATATTTAAGGTACAGAAACCATCTTTCAGTGGATTTTATATTTATATTTATTTTATATTTATTTTTGCATTTATTATAATTAGGGTTGGATGATCTTATAACTTTTGTTTTGGAAGGAGCCTCCAATTTTCAAAACCTCCTATCTATTGAGTTTGGAAAAGGATTTGAATGCAGAACTCATAAATATTGACATGACAGATACTGCTAACAGGCTATCTGAGTTCTTGGTAAGTTATTTGATAAAGAACCAATGTACACAATACAGATCTTGGGTTAAAGAACTGTACAATCAGACCATAAGTATCAAGTTTGGTAAATATGACTAACAAAGGAGTCATGCTATTAATAGAGCAGTTGTATTCTTATGGTGAGAGCTTCCAGTAAGAGCAGAAGCAGAGCCATGAAGAAATTTTTGGAAAATAAGTTTTCATCTGCGGTAACTTCTTCTTTTTAAGAACGATATTGCTGATATGACCTGCTGCTGTTTGTCTTGCAGATGTACTGGGGAAGAATGAGAAATCAGAGGTAGGGGAAAATGAGGAATAAGGGTAAGAATACATCCTAGCTTTGTATCACTAAGTTTGAGTTGTAAATGATATCAAGTTGTTTGTTTACCTATGTTTTATGCCATAATTTTGCTATCTCTTCCAAAATCACAATATACCCTCTGTCTAACAATGTAGGAGGAGAAATCAGTCATCAGTTATGAGGCTGGGGAACATTTCATAATTGGTAAGGTCATCTAAAGATTCTAATACTGGTTTTGCTTAGGAAATTGCCTGCTTTTCCCTAGAATGTGTGTCTTTCAGAGACGTTTATTCAGGACCATCAGGAAGATCCTAATGACTGCTTGTGTTCCCAGTGACTGCATTTTTTAACAGTCTTGGAACAACTTAGGGTAGCAACTGGTTGTTTATTCAGGAATTCCAGAAAGAAACAGAATCTCATGAGAGCATTGCATTTCATTTTAATAGTAAAGATTTCCATTAAAGTAAATGGAAAGATGCCAGTGAAATGCTACAGGCCAGGGAACTAAAAGCTAACCCATACAAACAAGCAAAAATACTTGTCTTTTGATTTATTTTTTTTTTACTAACTAGATGTCCAGTTAAGGAATACAACAGAATGGTTCTAAACCTCAGACATCTGTGACTTTTCTTGTGGTTTTTTTCCTTTGTTGTAGTTAAGAAATAGTGAAAAAATCTGTACGGTTCTGTTCAGTAGTATAACATTTAATTCTACTCAATTTTAAGTAACTTATTTTAACAGCTTCCATAATAATTGAGAGTTTTATCAAATACGTGTGTTCATTCTAAATAAAAACACTCTGTCATGTAGGTATTTGAAGAATATACTTTTTAAAACCATCAGGAGTGCAAATATGGTAGAAGAATGTCCCCTACATAAGTGCAACATTACTTTATATACAATCCTGATGCCCCTGTGGACAAACATGTTGACTGGTCACTCAATAATGGGTGTTGCTTCTCATCTGTATGTTTCAGCAGCCAACAACACTGTTGCTGAAGGTTTCAGATTTTCTGCCTCCAACAGATGGCAAAATGGCAACTCAGGCTTATATAGTGTTAGTTTACATAAAATTTTTGAGCAGCCATAGCTTTTGTCCTCTAGCTCTTCTCTGCTTTTCCAGAGTTAAAGAATTCCCTTGAATCTTTTCACAGTTATCATCTTGTCCTCTGCACAGCATCTCTTCTACCCTTGGTTCTTCTTTTATTATAAAAATTAAGCAAAATCCAAGATAGGTTTGCAGGTGCTCTTGCAGGACAGCTATGCCCTGCTGCTATTTCTAATCTACCGGCTCAGATGGTAAGTTCCTGCCTTGCCAGGGCAAACCACAGCCTCTGTCACCTGCCAGCATGGCATCTGTGATCTGATATTTTGCTTAATGCTGTGAGTTTTCACAGGAAACGGAGTAACTGTAGAAGAAGGTGCTCGTTTGCAGCCTCAGTTCACAACCAGAACAAACTTTGCTGCTTCAAAGGACAGAGTACAAAGCAACCCCTTGCAGGGCAGCACTTTGCGGTGCTGATGAGTAAGTGGGGTAAAATTTGGGGGATCGGGCACTGTCTCTTTTTAGTCTTCTCTCTCTCAGGAAACAGTGTAGATGAAGACTTTTTACTTTCGAAAAAGCTCTCCCAAAATATTGTGCCACGGTCAGTGCTTCCCCTGCCTGGTACCATACTCTAGGCACACAGAAGAAAACAGCTACTCACATGAAGCCCTGCCTCTGAATTCAATATAATGGCTGTTGTGCCAGGCTAGATTTTCACTCTCCAGACAAAAAGAGGCCTCTGAATTCAGGTAGGAGCTTCTTTTTGGCCTGTGAATCTCTTTTTGCACAGGGGAAGGAGAATGAGAGCTTGAAAGAATGTTCTCTCTTAATCATCTCTGCTATACAAGAAGTGTCATTTAATACAGAAACATTAGGAGCTCTCTAACAGATAAATTAGCTGCCAGCTTATGTAAACCTCACATAAATTTAAACAATTGGATTCTTCTTTTCTCTCTTTCGGGGCCCAAGAGGACCATCTGGACCACAAGGAAGACACGGCAACATGGGGTCTCCAGGCAAAAGAGGTTTAAAGGTTAAACAAAAATTCTGAAAATACTGTTTCATTGTGATTTAAAATAATCCTTCAATCTTTTTATTACATGGTTTTCCATCTTTTTTCTTTTCAGGGATTTCGAGGATTTGTTGGCAAAAAGGTACAGCATGATCTAGACAGTCTGAGTTTGTGAGTGCAGTATGCTTTAGGGCTTTGTCCTGCGCTAAATAGAGATTTTGAGAGTTTTGCACAGATGTCAATGAGTGTTAAGTCAATGGTTCTTTAGGCTACCTTGCAGATGTCTGCTGCAATGCCCAGTTTATGTTTGTGCCTAGGGAACATAAGAGGAGTGAAAGTTCAAGCATTAATTCCTGAGTTTAGTTTTTCTTTTGCCCTTTTTCTTCTGGTTGGTTTTTTTGGGGGGGATGGGGGGGTGAGTGGGTATGGTTTGGTTGTTTGGTTTTTTTTTCTTGATCTATATCACCCTGTTCTTGCTGGAGTTCGTAAATATGCACTGGTGTTTTATGTAAAAAATTCATGCCCATTATTTCAGAGTGACAATGGGGAAGATAAGACTGATGGAATTAGAGGAGAAAAGGTAGATTATTTTCTTTCTTTTGCCTTCTTGACCTCAAAGTTTCTGAGTGATAAAAATGAATTAATATACCATATTTTGTCTTTAAGGGCTCTCCTGGGGTTCCCGGAAAGAAGGGAGAAAAGGATGACTGGACATCCAGTAACATTTTGTTATCTGTTACTGGTTGTGGTTTGGATTTAAGCACAATAGTACTGCTATTTCATGAAACTGTCCCTGTGAGAAATGTCTTTAATAAACTCTCAAGCACAAGGAGTAGACCTTGTACCACAAAGTTATTTGCACATTTTTTGTTTGAATTCCTATCAGGAGAGTTATGATAGGAGTTTCAGCATCTAAAGAAGAGCAAACTTCTGATGAATAGCCAGTGGGTATTTTTGTAAATACAGTATATACCCAAAAAATAGTTGCCTGTAGTCTGTTTCTATTTAAAAGAGAATTTGAAGAATAACTAGATCTGTACCTTACAGTCTTCTAGGTGAGCATTTTCTCATATTTATTGAGAGATCAAGTAATTTCTGCATATGACTAATTTTTTATTTGGCTGAAGATAGATATGAAGCCTCCTACCTCTTTAGTACCCTGACAGGTTGACATATATGAGACAAGAGGTTTTTTTATTACTGCCAATGTCAGACAACTTGTTTTTCATAAAGCATGTTGGCAGCTTCAGTAGACAGTGGGAGAATTGACCATTTGTCTTTTCACTGATGAGACACCGTTAGGATGGCTAACTGAAGCAAAAAGCCCAGCCTGATAGACACCGAACACTTTTACTTTGTCCATGTGTTAAAAACAATCCTCAGTGGGAACCAAGGTGATAATTCAGGTGATCAGTTGCAGTTTAGCCTCCACAATTCAATGGCTGCTATTAGGGATGGCAGGCTGGTGGGTGGCCACCATGCAGGTCTATGCATGAACAGTCTGAGCTTGCAGGAGCAGCAAGTGGATACCCCTTTCAAGTATGGAAAACAATGTTCTCAAATATCTGCTTGGTACCTCACTTCCAGAAGAAACTGTCTTGCCCTTCCTGCCCTTATACAGGTGCCCAAGGAGGCACAGGGCTGATGGCTACTAAGACGACTGTTTTTTGACAGATAAGACACGTCTACATTCAAAACATTAAATGTATGTTAGCATATGCCTTTCAATGATGTGGTCTACAAGCAAAATTATTTGATATTTGGAATAATTTCTGTTTGGTTGCAATAAATATTTTGAATTTCTTCTTTACTTTTAAAAAAAAACCCAAAAACTAAAACATGAAACACAATGTAGAGCACAGTGCTGGTTTCTATATTGCTTCCTGTCAAAGAATCCCCATGTTTCTGGGGTTTTTGGGAGTGCAATTGGGTAAGAAACTGTGTGTGAGACTATTTAAATATGAAGGTTGAAAGGTTGGAACTTGGCAATTCCTGCACGAAAGTAGTGTTTCAGGTTCTTAGTGAGTTGTGTTCTGCTTTCAGGGAGGTCCCAGGCCAAGAGGACCCCCTGGTGGTCATGGCCAGAAAGGCTTTTGAGGAGATTCTGTATTTTGAAGTGCATCATTATTTTCTAGATGCAGACTGCTTCTTGTATGTACTTATAAGACTTTATACATAGTCTCCTCTCCTATGCACCAGGGCAAAACCAAGATGTTCTTCCAGTGTGTTCACACCATATTGCAATGACTGTAGCATGTCTAATACATGGGCTTTTTATTAATCCTTCATATATGTAAATCTCGTTATTGTTTTGCACTATTTAAAATATATCTCTGCTAGGGATATGAGAACTTATCACTTATCAAATATGATGCTAACAAAGGTCTGAAAGGTCTTTGATGAGAAATACCACTGGAAAGGAATGAGTACCACTGTCAGCACTAAACCCACAAGGCAATGACAAACAGCTGATCTGATTCCAACGTGCAAATCATTTAAATCTTCCAATTTTATGAGAAGATGTTAGGATAGTGACTGAGTCCTGGGACCCGGGAACTCCTCCTTCCCAATCACTGAAGCCCAGTCAAGTGCACATTAAGACCTAGGAGGTCTCTCTGTCCCAATCAAATGGATGCCACTGCTGCTGCTCCTATTTGCAGGTTTGGCAAGTAGTGAGGTTCAGCCTGTGTTCCAGAGAGTTATATACACACACAGAGGACACCAGTGCAGTCAGACAAAGCACTGCCTTTAGCAGCACAAATAATACTACCAGATATGTACATACATCTGTACAGATAGCAAAGTCCTGTTCCTCCTCTCTGGTGCAGGAACATGTGTCCTAACTGATTTACAATCACAATCTTATTCACAGATTCCTCGGATATCAGCATAGCTTCTAAATCCATCTAAGATCCATGCCTGAACTGTTGTCAAGGGGACTGAGTACGCTCCTTTCCTTTTCCTGAAATCAGCTGTGGGGGAAGCTCGGCTACCTCCACAGGAAAAGAAACAGCCCCACTTGCACTTAGAGTGAACTGTAAACAGATTTTTGTCGTCTAGACAAGACACCTGAGGAAATGGTCTGGTGTGAATCCCTCACCATTTTCAAGAAGAGTTAAAAGACTGGGTGAGCTTTTTTTTTCCTGTGATACAACAGTACCAATGCTTACCTCTTGTGCAGTGCTATCCCTCAAGAGTATGCCCTCACAAGTGATCTGTGTCATTATCCTCTCTGCAACAAAGAAAGAAATTGAGGCACAGAATAAGGAAGTAACTTGCCCAATATTAAAAAGCAGGCTAGAAGCAGAGCCAGGAATTTGCTAATCCTCTTACCCCAAGCCCTGTGCTCTTAACAAGGGCCTACAGGAATCTTTCTGAGAAGACCTGTAGCGGTATTTGCCAGTTCTTAGGTAGTGCTATCAGCCAGGGCCATTCAGAGGTGTGTAACTGGTTGCTTTTGGGGGTCAATGGTATTTATTGAAAGACTTTGACAGAGAATGTTGGTTTTGTCAGTCTTAAAAATTTGGCATGCAGAGATGGACAAAAGAAGAAACAAGAAATTACAATGATGCTAAGGAAAATAAATTTTTCATGTACAGGGTGAGAGAGGACAAAGAGGCTCACGTGGCTCATCAGGAGGTGTTGGCAACCTGGTAAGTTCCTTTAACAGAGGAAGCTTGTACACAGTGAAAATGAAAAATAGTTCTTAACTTGCTTGGGCTTGATTTAGTAGGAGAATGCTTTTTATCCTCTGCCTTGCATGCTTTTGATAGCAATATTTAATCTGGTGAGTAGCAATACTCTTATTGTTAAATAAAAATACCTTTTCCTAAGCAACATTTAGAACGGCACTTGAGGCCAAAACTGGAGTATGGTGCCTATAAGAAAGATGGGGAGAGATTGTTCAGTAGGGCCTGTTGCAACAGGATTAGGGGTAATGGTTTTAAAATAGAGAGATGTAGATTTAGATTAGATATTAGGAAAAAATTTTGTACACTGAGGGTTGTAGAGCACTGGAACAGGTTGCCCAGAGAGGTGGTGGATGCCCCTTCCCTGGAAATGTTCAAGGCCAGGCTGGATGAGGCTCTGAGCAACCTGATCTGGTTGGAGATGTCCCTGCTCCTTGCAAGGGGATTGGAGTAGATGACTTTTGAAGGTCCCTTCCAACCCTAACTATTCTATGATTCTATGATTATTTTTTTTAAAAAAGCATAAATTTTGCATTTTTTTATCTTTCAGCTGAAAAGTTTGTGACATAATCACAAGTTATTAATTTTTTACAGCATTCTGATAACACCTAACTTGGCCTCACACCATTGTTTTCTTACCTTGTGTTTGGGAATAACACGACAAAGGGGAGAGTGGGGACCAGAGAGAAGAGCTATACTTTTCATATTTCTGTCCTTTTACACATAGGAGCTTAACGAAGAATTTTGAAAAAGATAATTCAAAGTAATTGCAATTGGTACTTTTGAGAAACATTTCTTTTAATTGATCAGGAGCCTCATCTGGACTTTTATGTGTATGCTTCATGCTGTGACACTAAGACACATGCAGTAGTATGTTCCAAATATTGCACAGATAAAACTGCAAATTTTAGGTATTTATAGTTTGCATGTAAGTATCATTAGACACATAAAACTTTTCTTTTTTGTTTGTATCCATTTTCAGCATTAGGTCTTTGAAAGCAGAAGGTGCTGCTTTTACTGCTCAGCAAGTCTTTCCTGGTGACTGCAGTATTAAATGACTTTTAGTGACTCATATTGTCCACGAACAAGATTTTATTTGAAAAATATTATTACTGTTCTGGTTTCAGAACTACTGTCTTTGGGTTGTTTTCACTGTGTTGATTACTAGTTCATTCTGGGTCTGCAGTGTTCAACATGTTGAAATCAGACTGGTTGGATGGAATCTCTGGAATTTTGCTTGACATCTGTAAATGCAAGAAAATGTGTTATTCATAGAAGGAAGATGCAAAGAAAAACAAAATAGACCTTTTTAATAAGATAAATCCCAACATGTTACTGTCTGCTAGGTCACATGAGAAAATTTTAACAAGACAAAGATTTGTTGTCTTTTAAAAAGAGGGCACTCATGGACAGAGTGGTCAGTATGGCTTGTAAGGAAAACGAGGATACAAAGAACTTCAGGTAAACATTATTATTATTATTCACAAAATGAAAAAAAAAAAACCCAACACTAATGGAACTCTTTTGTACACCTCATTTTTTAGGGACAAAAAGGCCATAATGGTCAAAAAGGACAGAAAGGAAGACAATATACAATATACAATATACAATATACAATATACAGAAAGCCTGCCCTGTTTTTTAATTGTAAGGTACTGGATGTGTAACTGAGGATTGCAATCTGAATGTTTTTCATTACATTGATTTTTCAAGTTTCTTTTCAGTACCGGGTATTGACCAGAAAAGGAGATACATATTGCTAAGAAACAAAAATTTCCATAAAACTTAATTATTACTGATAAAAAATTAGCTTTCTAATAAGGCCACCTTTCTAGCAATAATGGAGAAAAAAATGAAAGTGTAGGGCACTTCTCCTGCATCAGTATTTTTTCCAAGCTGTGATAAATTCTGCAATTATACCTAATACATTGTTGTAGCTATCTATAACAAGCTATTAACAAAAGACTTTACAGTTTTATTATAATAAGCCAAGACAGAAAAAGAGAAGAAAGGTCACAGATTTGGTCATGTGGAAACTATCAAGTATGAATTAATGTGACTAATGTAACAATTATCATCATTTTAGTTCATAGGAGTTCTAGCTCTTTCATTAGTGAAAGCCGATCTTGGACAGGTTTTCTGCAGTTGCTCTTTCATCTCCTTTCTGGGTATAAATCTTTTTCCAAGTGCTGTAGCACAGGGTTGAGGTTTTTTTTTTTTGTAAGGGCTTGCTTTCAAGAGCAGTGGTGGTATGGATGTTTTGTTATGAGTGTTATTAACCTTTTGTTGTTCGTGCTCTGACATGCTACAACCTCCTGTGCACTGTCAACCAATCTGTATAATTGTCATTGCTTTACTTTAATCCCAAAGCAAAGTAAACAGACTGATTTTCACAATCCAGTGGAATAACTTGGCCAGACAGGCTAAAAGTTGGTGGTTAAATACAACAAGTAATACATATGAACTAATATCTCTCCGGTGTGTGTTCCCATAATCCCTCTTATTGGTTTCCTGATTCTAGGCTTCCCAGTAACACCCAAATCCCAGGAGAGTCCCTTGCTCACTGACTTCTTTCTCTGAAACTACCATTCTCTCCTCTGTCAGCTGCCAAACACTTCCCATCTCCCACTCAGCTGTGTGTTTTCATGAGCTCCTTTTCCTCGTACTTCTGACATTTTTAGGGGAATGTGGAGAAAGGGAAGTATAGCTGCTGCCTTTTGTACTGAGCAGATCAATGGTCATGAAACCAGCTCAACCTCCTGCTTTCTGGTCTGGTTGCCCTTGCTCTGAACTCAGCAGTAGGGCTACTGGGTGGAAAGCAGGAGAGGGCTGAAGGATGTCACTCTCTGCAGGCATTTTTTCACACAGCTCATTTGGACAGTGTAGCCCCTGCCCACAGCAATTTTCCCCTTTCCTGATCAGTAGCTGTCTGGTACGCTAAGGAGATGATGCTGAGTTGCTACCCATGGCAACCTTCCCAGGTCTCCATCTGTCCCTCACTTTGCTATTTCCTGTTATCCTTTTGAAAATAAATACTGGCAGAATTCAAGCAAATTGTTGCTTCTCAGTAAAAAAAAGAGTGAAAATACTAGTTGCTCTATATAAGGCAGCACAGGCTAAATTGCTTGTTGGAATGCCAGCCGATCAATGGCTTGTAGGAGATGAGTCTTGTTTTCATTGTAACATTATTCCCTGAGACTTTGGTGTTGAAAACAATAATTACATATGTGAAAGTGAGGGGTCATATTGATGAGAGCAGAAGGTTACTCTCTATTTCCTATCTCTGTGTTTTCTACAAAATTAACACCTGTTTTTTTTAGAACCTCATCCTATAGAATTTGAAGCTACATTTTAGGTGAAGACAACCTTGGTGCTGCCATGACATGGTCTCCATAAATCATTTTTTAGAATCAAATATAATACACAGGAACTATCACTCTCTACCCTGCTTCTGATGTGAGCACCAACTCTGCAACAGACTGTTTTTTTAACTGTAAATGTCTTGTAGATCACTTGCTATTCTGGTGCCAAATTCCAAGATTGCCATGGGAAAGAAAAACCGTTTTTACTTGTTTTGTTCAACATTCAAGCCTAGATAATATTTTTTTTCTGATATCTGCTTATCCATAAATATACTGGGGATTTTTGTCTTGAGAACAAGACTTCTAAAGCAATATTTTCTGCAGGCATGGAATGCTTGCTCTTATTTTGGAATTAATTTTCTATATGCAGTCTTCTTTAAAGATAGGTTTCCCAGCAAACAATTTGCCATGGGAACCAACTGCTTGTCTTTTTATCTTCCTCTGGCAATAGTGAGCTGAGTAGGCTTCAGTTTGACTTAAGAAGCATGTCTCTCAATTGATTTTCACTTATTTTAGTCAATTCTGTCCAAAAGGTGTCCAGTTTTCTGTATGAAGTGAAATGGAGTGGAAGCCATCTTGCTCTTCCCCAATGTGTTGCAATCCCTTACATCAGACGTCTTGTGATTCGTAACTTCTGTACTCCAAGGCACTTGAATTAACACTTGGTCAGTAAAATAAGGTGCAGACAGACACAAGAAGAGCACAAATGTAAATACTTAAATAAAAATGGTCTGTTAACAGGGAGAAGATGGTGCTTTTGGATATAGCCTACCAGGAGAAAAACAAATAAAGGTAAAACTGAAAGAGGAATCATAAGGAAAATATTATTTTCTCCATTATTTTAAAGTAATTTACAAGGGGGGAAAGCTGGGGGAATTTCATCCCAAGGCATATGGGATAGAACTCTAACCTATAAAACTACTGATTTTATTTCTAATTATCACTCACTGTGACTAATTCACTAGCTGTTCTATGTGGGCACAAGCCTGAGACCAAACAGTGAATTGCTAAAACTAGTGTGGATCACAGTGAGTTTTGCATCCTTGACCTTAGACTGTAAGGTCCCTGTGGCCAAGAGCCATCATTTGTGATGTTGATGAAGTTAGTTCATATTGTGACTCTAGAATATATCTCTGGTAGTGGTTGTAGGATGCAGAAGGCTTCACTAGATTTTTAGATAAATCTTGATGCTTTCAGAAGCAGGATTATATGATGTTTTAAAAGAAACACCAAGTTTTACATTCCTACCCTCCACTGTTTTGCAAAACAGAAGTGATGTTTATAGAAGTTTTAAATAGAACATGTTTTCCTAATAGGAAATCCATGATTGCTCAAAAAATTACAAGTGGAGGATTTCCTTCAGTTAATTTATTATTACAATAATAACAACTGAATGAAACAACAAATTTCTATACCATAGGAAAACACAATACTTCTTTTTCCTTTTTTTTTTTTTTTTTTTGGCCCCAACTCAAGATCACAAATTTAAAAATCAGTCTTTCCAGAAAAAGATTGAGCCTTTTTTTAAAAAGTGAATGTGAAGTAGAGAGCTTCAACTAATTATAAGAACAATGAAAATCCTGGATGATCAGATTGCATAAATAGGACTGAGCTGTGAAATTGGTATTATACATTATGCTTCAGCTAATAAGTCTGTCTAACATCTATATTCTCTGTGGATGCAGAGGTATGGCCACAGCAAAAGCAGAGTCGTTCTGGTGAACATCATGGCTTGGAGATAATGTGGGCAAGTTGAGTGCTAGATCTCTGACCCAAACCTTCCTGATAAATGGCCATTTGTGTACGGAGTAAAGAAGAGTAAGGAGTGCCTCGTGTTCTCACAGTTTGCTAACCCATATACATTCCCCCATAGATGTAGAAAATCTGACCAGGGCTTGTTCTTGTTGATATCACCAAACACTTTCAATGTTCTGTGCACAGAAATTGCCGGTTAATATTTTCTGCGATATTTTTACTTACACACTAATTAGGGACGGATTAGAAGTTTTGTTAGATAAATTGAACTGACAGCTCTTCACTGTTCTCTTAGGAATTCGGTGTGTGCTTTAGTAAACAAGTAAATAAATCAAAATCAAGGCATGCCCTTTTTGTTTAATGCCAACAGTGGTGATTATCTTAACCACTATTGCATCTATGACCCTTATTTCCATTTCCTGCGGAGTAGGTGTAAAACTAAGCAGTTGAAAGTTTGCCCCGCAGTAACATGGTGTTTGTCATATTTGTCCCTTTTTTTATAGGCGGTGTACGTGCTGGCATGTATGTGCATAATGTGTTGTGAACTGTTCACATGAAGGTAGGTAGGAGAAACTGAACTGAAAAAGAACATTTAAAACTCGATGCATTTCTTTCAAATCTTTTATATATCACAGATTTGCATTTGCAATAAAGGTTCACAGGCTTTCTTGGCGCCTTGGATCCTTTTGTTTCAGCAATGTTTGATCTAACCCCATTGGTAGGAGTATTGTTGGCAAAACAGCATTATTATCCTCCTTTGTAATTTTCCTATTATCTATGTTGTGGTGTTCAGTTCCTGTGCATATTCTTTTTTTTTGTTGTTTCTTTCTACTTGTCCTTGAGAGATATAGCTAGTTTTATCATTTTCTCACTCTTCGTAATTGTAATTATCTTGCTGCTTTAGCACTGCAGATTCATTTACTTCCTTGTCCCTTCTCTGACCTTCTTTCCTGTTCTTAACTTCACTCCCACCAGTTCCTCTGCTGCTTTACACAGAGCTGACAAATAATTCTATCACACCTATTCATTTAAAACTTTATCCTCTTTATTTGTTCTGATTTCATTACTGCTCTGCTTTATTTTGCTTTGTTTTTTTTCTTCCTAACTATCCTCTTTCCATTATGGCTCAATGTCCCTCAGTACTTAGTGTGTTCCATGCCCAAATGTTCCTTGTACCAGTTATGTATAGGAAATGATAATGGAATTTCTGTCTTACACTGAATTTGACTGGAATCTCCTCCCTTCATGTGTGCTTGATAAATGATCTTGTTATTACTCTAGTTATGTTACCTGCTATAGCCTATGTTTTTAAAATCACATTTTTCTTCATGCTGCAGTAGCTTATTTTCTTCAACACAATTTCTGCTTTTAGATGTAATACCATGGCTGAAGTAATTACAAGAGGAAATGTGTTTTACTCCAGAAGTGCCACATGCATTATCAAATCTTAACAGTGCTCCTAAGAATAATGAAGTACTAATAGCATCAAATCATCACCTGAGCCGCACGGCAGTACCCGAGTTAGCGTTGGCCCACCCTGTGCCCAAGAGGAGCTTTGAAAGGGAATATTGTGTGCTGGAAACACAGGATACTTCTGCACAACCCAGTGCAGACTGTTGCAAGCTCGCTCTGAGGTTGGTGGTGTGGGTTGTGTCTCTTGCAGGCGCTCCCAGCAAGGGAGGCACAGACCACAGCAGACTCCCGTCCCAGTGGTGAATGTGGAGCCTGTCAGAATTTGGACAAAACCAGAGGTCATTTCTACTCCTGACTCTGTTGTTCTGCTTGGGTGATGCTGGCAAAGCTACTCTTACTCTCTGTGCTGCAGCTTCTCTATCTGTAAAATAGTGCTGATGTAATTTAGCATTGTTTTTCAAATATCTTTGTAAAAACTCTTCAGAAGAATGAACAATTTATACTCTGCTATGCCTCACTTCAGTGTAAGTTGGGCAGTTTTTTATCTGGCTCCCTCTTCTGCTTTGTGCTGGATGTAGTTTAGCGTTACAGCATTTTCTGTATGTTTTTTATGTGCATTACTCTCCGTGTCTGAGATGCAAGGGAACGAAATAATTTGGGGCTGGTTTTTGTTCTTTTTTTCATAGGAAAACTGAAATGCCCAGTATATCCAACAGAACTGGTGTTTGCCTTGATACCTCTAGGACTCTCACTCCTGAAACATTTGACCTAATGAGAGAGATTTTTATAGTGATAGTGAGTGATGCCAGAATTAGAGACAGCAACTGCCCAACGAGAGACAGAGTCACTGTTTTTTCTTACAATTGCCTACCACCTGATCCTCTTCTCAGAGTGGATAAGAATAAGCTACTCAACTCAATAAAGAATATTTTTTACCAGAGATCCTCCAGTGAATGGGATACTGGTGGTGTAATGCAATTCATTGCCAAGAATGTTTTCAAGAGAACTCGACAAGGTTCTAATGTGAGAAAAATAGCTGTGGTTTTCAGCCGTGGACCAGCTGCAGATGCATCTTCTCTTAAACCAGCTGTCCTGGAGATGAGTGTAGTAGAAGTCATTCCAGCAGTTATTGCTTTTGAAAACACACTCCATATCTGCCAAGTTTTCCTGGTAAGAAATTTACTGTAATTTCTTCATGCTCAGTAATGTTAGTTTAAAACAAGAAACCTTAAATGTATCAGGTTGTGCTTATCCCACATATAATGCTCTTGAGCATAGCGACTCACCTGTATCAAACTTTGATGCTCATTTTGCAGACCAGTAGTTGTTAGTTAATCTTTAGTGATGCTAATGAAGGGTATGGAAATCCTGGAGATTTTATAAGAATACCTTAGCAGACCACAACAAAGATAATGTGACCTTTAAAGGTCCCTTCCAACCCAAACTATTCTATGATTCTATGAAATACATGAGTAACTTTATAGAGGAGATATTTCATGGTCAATAACTTTCTGATTAAAGCATCTGTTACGACTGCAATACTTTGGAACTGTTCCCATCTGCTTCTAATCCTATGAACCAGACCATGGAACAGCAGATTCTCAGCTCTCTAGATTATTTACTCCAAAATTGTAAGAACACACAAATGTATTTAGTAGAAAAACCTTCAATGTACCAACAAGCCTTGTACAGTAAACAGGTAGGTGCAAAGGTAGAGTCATTAGCAGAGTAAGCATTGTTGATACAAAGTCACTTGGCTTGCTCAAGTAAGATTCTGTTTCACAAAATATTCATTGTCCTTGCCTAATGGAAAATTTCCTAAAAACTAATTCATGTAAATTTCATAAAAATTTCATTCATGGATATCATTAACAGTAAACTTGTGTTTATAGATTGGATTTTCAGTATTCTAGAATATGGCAGACATTGGCTGGAGTTTTGTCACCAAAATATCTATGGCAGTTCAAAGTGTGTACTCTTTTTGATGTTTATCGTGGAGGTGCCCTAAAATGACTGAAATGTCTGTGGGAACATTTTGAGTCAGTGTGTTTGGAACTCCCTGACTAGGAGGAGTATTTTCATAAAATATTGGGTTACCAGCACTGTACTGTCTTGCTAAAGACCCTTAGGTGGATGTTTAAATACAAAATGTATAAAACAGACCAACTTTAGTGATGTACAGGGATGTATATCTCAAAGGTAGGTGTCTATCCAGCATCATCTTTCTATCACTTGTGAAGGCGTTCATGATGAAGAATGGTGTTAAATCCTTTCCTCCTTTCTTCTTTCATGGGCTTCTTGGAAGTTGTATGTATGAGGTATCATTCTGAAAAAACTTCTACAAGGGTACTCTGTCTCAAGGGTGTGTGCCTGGCAGATGTCCTGTTTTGCTTTGTGCTGCCCCATGTTGGATGAGGTTCCTTATTGTAAGGAACTGGGTGAAGAAGGTGGAGCTTCTGCTTCAAGAGGAAAACTGTAAAATGCCTCTGCTTGTCTGTTCTGGTGCAGATCCCTCTTCTTGTAAGTAGATGTATCTGTCCTGCTGTTCCCTATGGGTGACTGCACATTCACTTTACAAAATAAGTTCTCAGGAATGTGAGTAGCACTTTGCCACCTGATGTGCTCTTACTGCCCTTTCTCTGACGCTTTTCTGAGAAAATGGATGAAAGGCCAATAACTGGGCTCCTCCCATCTTGCCTTAGGAGAACAGTGCAGGGAAGGGACAGTGGGAAAAGGCATATTGTGAGGCAGTGCATCTGACCCAATTTGTGCACTGTTTTCACAAAAACAGCATGAGCATAGGAATTCTTTGGAGCTGGAAGACATAGTTCACCTGAGTAGGCTGGCTACTTAGTTGGATGTGGCCCACTTTGCAAATCTCTCCTATCCATTGTTGCAAAATCAAGTATTAGAGTTATGTAATTAAGGTAGATGGCCCTTATCACTGATGACTTCAAACTCCTCAAGCCAACAAACTGTTTCTCTTGCAAAGTATGAGGTGAATTAGTTGGTGCCCATAGAGCAGCTAATGAAAATTCAAAACCAGTTCTGAGGTGGTTTCTGCCTTTTTCTTATCTTTAAAGTAATAAAGCTCAAAATTATTAGTAGTCATGTTGTTCTTAATAGGATATTTTGTACAAGTATTGCAGGTAGAATTTATCCTCTAAAATAAATTGCTATACACTGCAAGTTCACTAATGTATGGATCAATTTTTATTATTCTGCTGTTTAGTCTCTGAAAGGATGTTGTGCTCTGATCACTTGCTGTATAGAAAAAGTGTTAGAAAGGATTTTATAACTGTAGCACTTCATTTAATACTGCCAAGTGGTCCTATAGGGAAATGTGATTTGAGTATTACAAATGTCCTAGGAAATAATGTAATTTCAATTTACACAGAAAGGTCCAAATTCCATCACATATACTTGGCATTAAAGAATATGTTATGGAGTGAGCATATATTTCTGTGGAATAATGTAAAAAAGATTGTGCAATAGCTATAAATTTTGTGTTGAGAGATCATTTTTCTGTCTGATGAGGAATGTGAGAAAGCATATGTGAAAAAAGAATTGTGAGCAAAACATGGAAGATTTTTACGTTAAGAAAATGAAGCTATGATTTAGATTGTGTTTATGTTCACCAAAAATAATACATGACGTTACAGAGATTATAATAGTGCTACATAGGAAGGATTTAATGAATTTAAAAGATGTATTTCTTCTTTTCTTCACTACTTTATGAAGTAAAACTTGTAAAATTGGTTAGGTTATGTTTCTCTAACATGCAGTTGAAACTCATGTAGCAATGTCCAAGATTATTTTAGCCTATTAGGTTTTTATTCTGACTTGCATAATTAAATAACCGTATCTGGGGAAAAGACTTCCACATCACACATAGTCAATTAAGAGACTCTATTAGATACAGCGGGATAAGTGTGGAAAACGCCAAAGGGAGACCATGTTTCTCATTGAGATTGAATTATTTAGTCCCACTCCTGTGATTTCTGTTGCAGGTGAGTTATTTGAAATGGAAAATTCTTCCTTTTTCTGAAGTGTCATGCTCACCTTAGAGGTTTACAGATCATAGAATGGTTTGGGTTGGAAGGGACCTTCAAAGGTCATCTAGTCCAGCCCCCCTGCAAGGAGCAGGGACATCTCCAACCAGATCAGGTTGCTCAGAGCCCCATCCAACCTGGCCTTGAATATTTCCAGGGATGGGGCATCCACCACCTCTCTGGGCAATTGGTGCCAGTGTTCCACCACCCTCATCGTAAAAAAAATAATTCTTCTTTTATCTAGTCTGAATGAGAGTTTAGGTGAGAAAGTGAAGCTTACGGAGTATCTCTGTTCTTGTGCATATGCCTCAGGCTACCACATGAGAGCAAGCCCAGCAGGACCTTACCTGCCACTTCTTTCAGATTCACTAGATTTTACTTATTTCCTAAAGCATTTATTGTCTTCATCCAAAAAGGTGTCACTTCTTTCTAAAACCAATGAATTAAAAAAATAACTTTAAAATCTCACTATCAAAGGTTACATAGTGTGGTTAAGGTATACATACTCTGGGATCCAGCAGAGTTAAACTTTGTTCACCTTGCAGAGTCACCGCAAGGTGCCAGTGATCACTGCTGCTGCTTCCTCTGTGTGAGAAGAGTCATCTCCTCAGCACATAGGAAGTTTACTGTCTTTCTTCCTCCTGTAAATGTGAGGAAGTTCATTTCAAGTTGCATTTGTTAGAGCAGAGTGAGTGGTGGGAGAGGGCAGACACAGGTGAAAACAAAGAACAAGTTTTGCCGTTTCAGATCTTTCTGTAAGGAAGAGCAGCAGTTGTCCAGAGACAAAGTTCATAAGCGAGGATGGAAGTGATCCAAAAAGCTGGTACCCAATGACCTTTAAACCTCCCAGGAGTTTTGGCCCAGACAGGTGATATTCTGGTCATTTTATTCCCTATATTTATGATGGTGAACTCAAAAATCCTCCCTTTGTTTATTCTGAAGAGAGGACTTGTTGGAGTAACTCCTGGAAGGTGAACTGTAGTGGAGGATACTGGGGGAGGGAGGGAGGGTGAAGATTAGTTGCTTCCCCAAACCAACCACAGCTCTTCAAAGTGTTATTGTGTGGATAAAACTGTTTGTTATCTCTGCTTATCGCTGTCCTTCCCTTTAAGCTTTGAGAGAACCCAGGCAGACATACTCATGGAGGGCTTTGTGCCTTGGCACAAGGACACAAGAAAGTGTGGAGCTTTTGTGGATTCAGACAAATCGTGCTATAAGAAGCAGTCTGGTCTCATTCCCATGAGGTGCATCAATACTGATATCTCAGAGAACCAGAGTGTCTGTAAGATAAGGGAGTTCCTTTTTGGAGGATGTCAAAGCTCTGTGCAGTTTCATGTGTACGCCAGACTTTGCTGGCAGACTTTATGACAGTTTATTCACAGTTTTGTAATATATAATAATTTATGGAAACAATACATGTGTATAAAAATATATATACACATATGTGGATGTTTATGAAATGTGTGAGATTTTTATCAATAACATGATTTGTTTTTTCTTTGTGTCCATTGGTAGCTTTAAAAACTATTTTAAGAAGCAGCAGCTATATTCAAATGCAAGTGTTGAAGTAATATTTTAAAGAGAAGAAGAAATCTTCTAGCAGAAGTGCTGCTGAGATTGTCATTGCGTAGAGCACAGCTGGTTTTTATTTGCCTAGAAATATCCCTGATCTTGAGAACTAAGTGTTTGTTTGACAAGTGCCTGGCTCCCTTTAAAGATAACTCTAGCTGACCTTCAGTGGGATCTAGGTACTTCTGCCTCATCTCTCAGCTTTGAAAGTCCAAGACCTAACTTTTTTGCTCCTGAAAACATATAAAATCTGTCTGTGAAAATGAGAATAGACTAATGATTGCCTGTATCCTCAAAAAAAAAAAGTCTGATAAATTTTGAATATAGACAACATAAAAACGCATCAGAAGTTATGTTATTCATAGACTTTGTTAATAGCTTTTAGCTAAAAACTCAGAACAACTTACTAAGGAAATGAATAAATAATATCATATAAATATAATCCTCACATTCATCTAAACTTAAGTTTGTTTAGGTCCTTCATTTTTTCATTCAAGTTAATTGCCCTTTTTCCTATTGATGGGTGCAGAATCAGACTACCATCGCATTCATCTTTCTGTAGATGTTGTTTGTTTTATGTGTATAAAATTATTGAAGTCACTTGATTTGCAGCTATTCTTGGATAAAAGGCTAAGCTTTGCCAAAATCTTCTGAATCCCATGAAACTAATGGATTTGTTACTGTCTTCTGAACAGGTGAGGACCACTACCCAGCAGAACAGGTCAAGGCAAAGTGTAAACAGAATCTGCTTTCAGAGCCAAACACCTGTGTAAGTCCATTACATAATTATTTGAATAACAGGGCATTAATGAAGAGTAAGATTTGCTTTCAGAGCACTCTCCTTAATGGATATTTTCAACAAGTTTTTTGTTTGATTAGTTAAAAGTCTGCTTGATTAGCAAAGAATGGAACTGGACTGTAATAAGCACATTAGAAATCAACAGCATACCATGTTACATTTTAAAACAAGTCTAAAATTGTTGTACAATATTCATGATATGCCTTGTATTATTTTTGTGTTTTAAACATATCTTTGTAGTCACCCAAAACTATACATTGTGTCCTACTGAAAAATTCCAAGTGCCATAATAACTTTTAATATTAAAATGCCACCTTTTTTTTTGTCACGTGAAAGTTTAAATATAATGAGAAAAGAGAAATCAAAACTGAGGAAAGTGGTCACTGATGGCAGCCAGTTTTGTGACGACTCCTACCAAAGGCACTTGGTTGGTTCTGAAATTGAATGAAAGTTCAAAGGGTTCACTTTTGATGCAGAGATTCACTAGGGAGCTGCCCCGTAGGACACACCCTGGAAAAGTGCTTCAAAAGGACTGCGAGGCCAGTGTTCAGGTCAGCAAAGGAAACTCGAAGGCGATATGAAACATGAAGACTCCAAGCCATTGTGCCTTTTAAAGCACAGAGTTGTATTTTGGTTTCTCTCAACTCCATGCTGTTTCCAAGATTTAAGTGAATACAAACTGAACTGCAGAGTAGGTATTGGAATAGTCAGTAGGTGCTTAGCTAAAAGGAGCAGACCTTGTTCTGGAAAAAGTCCCTCAAATCATTCTTAATGTTTTCTTGAATTGAGTTTCCTGAGAATGGGTTTTGCGGTTTTGCAATCAAATGTTAAATCATGTTTCATAACGTTTTCCTGAATTCTTTCTAGCTTTCATGCCCTTCTGGAGGTGTGAATACCAACCACAGATACTATGTTGTAAGAAGAAAATTGTCAGAACCCTGAAGAGAAGAAATGGCTTTCCAACGCAATTTTCTGCTATTTGTCATCCCTTAAGAAAGCATTAGCAATGTTTGCTGAAATCATAGTCTAATAATGGCTCTTTTGGAGCCTGCTAGATAAGAAGTTGTTTTTAGCAGTATCTGTTCTGAAAAAAAGATGATGAATGCAGAGAGACACTTGGTCAGTGAGAGGCCAGAAGGCAGGGATTTCAGGTCAATCAGAGAGTGATTTAGAGAGAGCATATCAGATCATATCAGATTAATTGCAGATGGAGTTTGTGGATTCTCCACTTTCCATATCCTTAGCTTTTCCATTTTTCCTTTTCTCCTGCATCCTTAAGAGGGAAAAGTGTGTTTTGTTTCATTATTAGAGACTACAACAGTCCATGGTGATGAGAGATGTTTCATTTCCATCTGCTTCCATCACAAGGTCCTACAGGAGCATTCATTAAGTCTGTGAGCTCAATCAAGCATATGAGTTGGGAAGAGATTTCCTCCACGAAATACTTGCTGTCTTAAATACAAAGAACATGCAGAAGATGGGGAGAAATAACTGAAGAAACAAATTTCTGTCTTCCTAAGGAGATGTTTTAGTTTGCTTTGCATCTCAGATGTCTGGGAAAGGGAAAAGGAATGTGCTCCCCTTAAAAAACACACAGTAACACAAAGACAGAAAGAAGCAATTCATTATTTTACTCTGGAACTGCACTGCATTCCAGACAGTTGTCTGTTTCTCTTCAATGTTTTGAGAACTAGATCGCTAGAAAGACACTTGTTTTGAAATTACAGCACCTGTCTCTCATGCCTCAGAGAGTTAAGAGGTCTCCATTGCTTTCAGAAACCAGAAAATGTACTTGAGATCTGATGTTAATACGTAGCCTCTGTACTGCACAGATGAGGCTATTGAGAATCTGCATTCTGCCACAGTGTTCAGTTCATCTGGGCTCTTTACTGATGCTAACTCATTTGCAAGGTGCCATGAATTTGTGGGATTTTTTTTTTCTATTGTTGTTATTAAGATACATCGCAGGATTTCCATTTATCTCGATGGCTCTGCTATAGCATGTATATTATTTCCTTATTAAAATGTTCTGCACAGAAAGCAGCCATAGAACAATTTATTTCAGATTAAGGAGAATTGCAAAGTAAAAACTAAATCTGGTATCATTGTGAGATAGCATGTGTATATCCTCTTTGCAATTTACAGCATCTTTCATGCCTCACAAAATGGAGTCGTCCCTCAGAGGTGCAAGAATCTGGGAAATGTGAGGGCAGAGTGCAAGAAAAACAAAATTTTCTTTATCTTCCAAGAATCCTTGTGAGGTGCTGGGCCATAATGGAGTTCTGATTCAGAAAAACAGAAGAGATTGGTAAATAGAGAACACATATGTTGCATTTGCGTTCTGTAGTTTCAAGTAATCATAAAAATGTAAAATGACTGCTCAAAAGATGCACATTTCACAAAGCTTTAGATAATTATTTTAATAAATTAACAGCTAGAAAAGAGCATGTACCATAGCTCTTCATAGCTTCTTAATTATAATATGTCCAACACAGAATACCAGCTTTTTATAGCTAAAGCTAAAAATCTCAGGAAAATAAGGAATCCATTCTGATATCATTAAAATTATCAGCTACTTCACGTATTACATTCCTTAATTTGGAATTGTGCTGTACCCAATATGACATGGAAGAATGGTTTTAATGTTTTACTCCAAAACAAAAAATATTTCAACTATTTCAGAAGTGCTGATAGAAATACCTTAGATATGTCATATAATAATGGGTTTCTTGTCGATTGAAACTTCTCTTAAAAATAAGTTATTGGACCTATTTCATGAAAGGAGTCTAACATTAACTTTGTAGAAGAGATTCTTTTTCATGTTATTTCTGTAAAAGAAGAATTGGATCTGGGTATTCAAAAAGGACTCATTACTGCTTCTTTTATTAAGCTGTAAGAAGCTGTAAGGTGAGTACGGGGGAATAAGGAATAAAAAAAAGAGTTAATACTCTAACTGAAAACAGTTGTGTCCTTGGCCAGCTGGGAGGGTAAGGTGGAAAAGGCTGGAAAGTGGAGTTCTCTCATTCTGCTCTCTGCCATCACCCTAGCTGTCCTCCTTCTACCCATAAGCATATTCTCTCCCTCTTTTCTCTCCTCTCTCTTTCACAGCACAGGTGAACACTGAATCAATTTAATTTATAGTTCCACCAGTTCTTGTTCTTTCAAACCCTTCTCTTTGCTGTACCACAGTCAAAGAAAATAATTCAAAAAATGACTCATCGTTTATAATAAGAAATTTGCATCCATTTTAACTATTTCACAAAAAACAATAAACAAACAAACAAAACCACAACAAAGTACTTGGAGACATACCAATTCTGTGCCACAGCTGAAGTTAAGTTGTTTAATTGCTCTGCTCCTATCTTTGTGAAGCTTGCCATTGATTCTTGCTCCACATCTTAGCATGTCCGGCATAGAAGCACTTGGACTTTTCTTGGCAATGATTGCACTGTAAAACAATCGTTGCAGTTGGCCAGTATGCTCACAATTCTGCTGTGGCAAGATAGACAGACAGACACAGTAACAGTATTAACCTTATCTTCATTGGAAAGAAGGCTAAAAAGAACTGTAGAAAAACGGGATCAGTGCACCCCACCCTCCTTTCTGAAAGTGGGCAAATTTTCATTGTACATGTGAAAAACTTTCTTTTAAAACTAATCCACTTCATCAGATTCTGAAGAATTTTGCGGGATGTCACATTTTTTAAACTAAACATGAAACCTAGATGGAAGGAGGAAAGGTATTTTTCAGCTAATTTTCTCTGATTAAACTGTCCAATAAAAGCTGGCCCAGAAAACTATTTCATAGTTTATGTCATACATTACTAAGCTTGTGGTTCCAGATCTTTGCTGCACTTCTGTGGGAGCAGTGTCAAGCAGCCCAGTCAGTGCTGTCTGCCGTGTTGGTCACCTCAGTATTTCAGCGGAAAAGTCGGAGAGGAACTGTTTAGCAGGCCCGTTGCAATAGGACAAGGGCTAATGGTTTTAAAATAGAGAGAGGTAGGTTCAGACTGGATATAAATAAATTTTTTTTTTTTAAATGAGGGTGGTGAAACACTGGCACAGGTTGCCCAGAGAGGTGGTGGATGCCCCATCCCTGGAAACATTCAAGGCCAAGTTGGATGGGGCTCTGAGCAACCTGATCTGGTTGGAGATGTCCCTGCTGCTTGGAGGGGGTTTGGACTAGATGACCTTCAAAGTTCCCTTTCAACTATAACTATTTTATGATTCTTACCTTGTGATAAGAAGCCTGGAAAGAAATTAATACAGATAAAAGAACAATATATCACACCATTTCAGAGAAAAAAAAAAAAAAAAAAG
>WHYT01017452.1:662553-692949 GCA_009806455.1 Tetrax tetrax | reverse complement strand
ATCCCAGAATTGCTAGAAGTAGTCATAAAAATGGATATATCCAACCCTGGTCAGTAATAAACTCAGGAGAGTGAAGAAGAGAAGACTGAACTGCATTTTGGTGGCCGCTGCTGGCAATAAACCAAACGGTTAGAGCCTGACTTTCATTTCCAACCTTTTTCTAAGCGTTCTGCCCTCCTTGGCACAAGCACAGCTTTCACCGTGATGATATAAACCCTGTCAGAATTGGACCCTCTATTCTGCCTCTCACTGGCAGATCTGGTATTTACACAGAACTGCCAGGGTAAATCTCATCTCGAGAAGACTACTAGAAAGCCCAAGCTCATGATTTTAACAAAAAAAAAATGTTGACATTCTGAAGACAGTAAAAGACTATTAGGTCCTTGCCATCACTGCTCCTGAATATGCTAAGTTCTACAATTTACTGTAACTCATGTTGATGTGTGTATTTCAGAATTCATTTCAGATTCAGTGGTCAGTATTTTAATGAGGTAAATAACTAAATGTGTTTTCTTCTTGCAACGCCACCTTTTCACACAGTGTATACACGAATGAAGTTCGTTTCATTTGCAGTTTAGCCCATCTGACCCAGTTGCCTTCAAAGACGTAATATTCTGATTGCGATCATCTGCAACAGTAACATCAACCATCCTTGATTTGAGGTTTGAGAGCAAAGTTATGTCTGTAACACAGCTTGCTTGCATAATTCTCAGTTCTTTGTCTCCTCTGTGAATTTTAGCCATACTCTTCTTGTCCTTTCTTTCCATAAATCCTTGAAAGACCACTTTCCTTGGCAGTCCCTTTATTTTCTGTGTACCTAAGAGTATTGACTTCTTTCCTCTTCATTATGCTAGAAATGTTTCTTCTGATATGGCCTCTTCCCAAGAGACTATACTACATCTCTCTGACCAAATCACTTCTAGGTAATACCCATGGAATATACTTTAATAATATTCTATTTCAGTCTCTTCTAGTTTCTGATTCTCTCCTTCAAAACCCAATTTTTACAGAAATATGTAGATGATGGTTTTGTGCATAATTGTCTCCTTTGAGGCTGACCCTTTGAAGAAATCAGAGAGCAATGAAAATAATAAGGTGAGAAAACAAGTTTCATTTCAGCCCTTACCCCTACCCTGCAATGTAGAGTATAGTTGCCCAAATGGTGTTAGCTGGAATAGAAGAGTTTCTTGGAGGCTCCAACCAGCACAGCACAACCTCGTGACAGTGGAGGATAAAAACCAATGATTTTTAACACTTTACTTCCCCCCATCCTTGATGGAGAAGAAAATCTAGACCATTACAGGAAGAAAGAGAAATTTTTCTTCTGCTTTCAGAGTTGTTGCCGGCTTTAATTTACTTGCAGTGCTAATGGTTTTCCCTGTCTTCCAGAATCGATGTCACCTGGCTGCCTTATGGCAGCTGGTCTAATTTTGACAAGGAAATTACCTGAGCAAAACTGCCTCTTTGCTTTCTCTGCCGCCAGGATATACCCCCGCTTCCCCCTCCCCGAGATTTTAAAGTTGGAAGGCAAGGGGATTTGTGATCCCAGGCAGATTTAAAAAATCTCAGAATAGTTGGGTAATTCATAATAGTCTTGAAATTGAAACACTTTTGTTTTGATGGAAGACTGAATTCCATTCAGGAACCTGTTGAAATTAAAATATAATTTTCTCTCACATTGTACAGAAACCTGTGTGCACAAATAAAATTGATATAAACTGAATAAAAAAAGTTGTCCGTTTTACTGTAACTTATGCCTTTTGAAAGGCTTCTTTTATCTCATAGTAGTCTTCTGTACACTGATGTGAATGTGATATTGAAAAATATTATCTTTGTTTAAATGTCACACGCAGTGGGATATCATCATCATGGCAGTTAAATGGAGTCTTTCATTGTTGGGCTTTGGACCTTTGCCGCCTCTGTAAATCCTTTAACACACCACAGATGGCATCACCTTAGATGGCATCACCTTTCATCTATGCCCTCTTTTGATGGGATTCTGTCTCTTCAGCCTCCCTTTTGAGTTTTGACTGTTTCTGCCCCAGGCTTAATCTGATCATACAAAGCTTTTATTGACACCAACCCCGAGGAAACGTCACTGCAAATATCACGCTCTTTCACATCCGTTCTCCGCTCCCCTGGTCTTTCCTTTAAATATTCTGCCAAAACCTAATTTTAACTGTCAGCTGTGTGGTTTCCTTTGAGTTTAAATGAAGACCATCTTTCCTGAAGAAGCTCCAAAAGTTTCCCCTTTACTCACTGAATCTCAGTTCTTCATCCTTACACCATTTTCTCATCAAAACATTGTCTCTTTCTGACAGTGTACGTGATTCTGGAAAACTATTTTGGAAAATATTATTGTGCCAGTCCTGGCCCTTTATCTCCTTTTTTAGAGCCCAATTTTTGAGTCCATAACATGTTTCCTATGGTTTAATCTGTCATAGCTTTCTGTACAATGATTCAACCGCTGGGCCCTCTCCAGACCTCCTAAGAGCCCATCTGGACACCTTGTATTATAGAATCATAGAATCATAGAATCACATGGTTGGATGGGACCTATGAGATCATCTAGTCCAACCGTCTTCCCACTACCATTGGTGCCAGAGCTACTAAACCATATCTTGTAGCTCCTCATCAAGCTGCCTCTTGAACACTGCCAGGGACGGCGACTCCACCACCTCCCTGGGCAGGCCATTCCAGTGCCTGACCACTCTTTGGGAGAAAAAGTTTTTCCTCACATCCAACCTAAACCTGTTTGCACAGCGACCAGACAAGCCACTCTCCGGTCGTCTTCAGCATTGCAAACATGGCTATCAGCTGGGGTTCCCATCCCATGCTGCTTCATCTGGGTTTGTCTTTTTGCTGCCCAGACTTCTGGGCTTCCCTTGTTTTGACTTAACTCTGCTCTTAAGGATGGAGAGAGGATGTCAGCTCCTTGCCCTGCAGTTAAACTGCCCTTTACTCGTTGGCTCACCATATGCTTTACCTGAACCATGGACATTCTCTGGCTCACACATTTACGTGTATGTCAGGACTTCCCTACCAAAGCTAACCTAACAAGGCTGCTTTCCTTCATTAGCCATTAGTGCTTCTATTTAATTAAGGATGATTAATTGTCTGTCACAATGTTCTATATCTTTGTGCAAAATTTTTGTACTTCAGGGTTTGGGAGTAGTTTAGCCAGCTGCTTAAAATGCGTAGATGTGTTTTGAACTGTGAGTGAAACACCAGGTTCCTGGGTTCCAAGATGCTTTTGATGAAATACTGATGAAATCTGTGGAGTTGTACCTGCTGTTTCTCTAGGCTCGGGAAGGAAATAGGGACTGAATCAATATTGCTGCTGTGAGAACATGGATTAAAATTAAAGACAGATCTTGAGTTATGTGGGGAAATCGGCATTTCCACTTTAGCCAGAAGCCTTCCCTGTTACAGGAAACATAGTTAGTAGGTGGAAAATCCACGTGACTAGCAGAGTAGTATTCTTTAAAGACAGAAGAGTTTTAATAGCAAAACTGTTAACCAACCAATGCAGCTGAAGAGGTGATTCCTTTCAGGTGTACGAGGACCCATTTAGGACTGCACACCAAGTGGACAGAGCAGTAGTGCAAACTTGCCTTACCACCCTTTTCCTTGCTACCCTACCAGTACAATTGGACTGAGAAAATCTACCCTATTCCTGAGTTCATCTAACATAAGGAGGCAAAATGTTTTAACATAAGGAGGCAAAATATTTAATCTCATATACAAGTATCAGCTTCTCTATACAAGCAAAGAAAAAACTTTGTTTAGCACAACAGAGAGGAGGAATTGTGAGAAGGTCTTGCACAGAAACATCACGCTGTTCTTGAGTTCACTTTCTGTTTTGAACATGTTAAACTGGAGGCAAGGTCTCCCTGCCACACTAAATTATCAAAGTGATGCAGTCTCTAATGAAAAGGAGGTGGAGTCTCTAAAAGCAGTCATCCTCTGTCAAGTTGTTTTTTTCCAGTGAATTCTGAGACTCTCTTAAAATAAGTCAATTATTTCTCACATTGTCTTTTTAGAGATCCCAATTTACCAGTTAAGACCATTCCCTGCTCCCAGCAGACACTCTATAGAGCAGTAAGCTTCCATTTTTTTCTCAGCCATGTTCAAAAAATGTTTGTCAAATTAGTGCTGTTTGTTTTCAGTGACCACCTAAGTCCATCCATGGAGAGGGGGTGAGTCATGTGGTCCCTGTAAAGCAGAACCTGGAAATGCAGATACGGAATAAGTTAGCTAACAGCATAAAGCTTAAGACAGGAAGACTGAGAAGGATTTGGAAATCTGAAAGTCTGGATCAGACAGTGGAAGAGTGGTGAGAAGTTTGCTGTCCCTGTCTGACCTCCAGAACTGCTTCTCACATGAACATGGCATGATGCAAAAAATGTTTCCTGCTGAAAGCTTGTGTTTGGGCTATTTCTGAGATCCATACAGAATGACAGAGAACACCATCCTGGTGGGGCTGCTTAAGGTTCCCAGGACAGCAGAGCTTAGTATTAGACTCAAGTTTAAAGGGAGCTGGATGAAAGCACAGCTTTTCACCAAACTAAATACAGTTGAGGATCTGACACGAAGTTACCCTGATCTCAAATTGTAATGAACAGCCCAAGGGCTCTGGCAGCTGAGACTACAGAATGACTGCAGAGAAGCAGCAGATACAAAGAGACCCAAGTACCAAACAGGGAAGCTCCAGTGGACTTTATTACAGTTATTAGAATGTACAGGGACACTAGTGCACTGTTTTTTATTTCATTTCTCAGATTCAACAGTCAGACCCTGAAGTACTTGTACCAGCTTTTTGCACCTTTTAAATGTGTGATGTGGAACATCTTTAAATAATTTTCTGAGAGATCCTTGAAGAACAATGTAGTCAAAACCAGGCTAAAGAATTTCTTCATAGACTGCTTGGTATTTCAAGGAAATGCTATAGATACCAAACCTCTGTAATAAAAGAAGTGATTAAGTAGTGCTAACAGGGTGGTAGGATACAGACTACAGATTTTATCATCATCTTTATAAAGTCCATTTTGTTCCATGATCTGGAAACAGTCCTTGAAAACTTCATAACACTATTTCTTTATTACAAATATTTACATACTATATATTAGTGCAACTTTTATTTCCACACTTTAACGATTCCATCTCTTGATGCAGTTACTATAAACCCTTGCGTGGTCTGGAAAGTTGCGATATCTGTGATAATATCATGATGTCCAACTGGGAGAGACTCTGGACCCTTCCTGGGGGTCTCATCAGTGGGCCCCAGTTTTTGCTTGTTTTGAATTTCCTGTACAAAAAAAAATTACAGAAAGGTAAGCATTTGCAAAGGGGAACTGCCACTCCAAAGACTGATCAAAATCAAAAGTGTTAAGACACTAGATTTCAATATCCCAAAAGAAACATGACTCTGGCTTCTGCATGTAAGTATTATTTGGTAAGTCTAATTCTGTTACAAACAACTGATTTTTTTTTTTTAATTTCCTGAAAATGCAATGCTGACACCATCCATAAGAGGTAAGAGCTGAGACAGTTATAACTAAAGCCATCATGCAATTAATGTAACCCACGGCACCGTCCAAGAAGCAAGCAGAATAGGTGTCTATCAAACAGAGGAAAATACCTGAACCACCTCCGTGCCCTCAATTATCTTCCTGTAGTAGGAAACAGACGGGCAATTCGAACTGCCAGCCACAACGTACGATCTCTCAGGGTAGGCTAGATCCCAAAACCTATAACACAAAGAAACAAAATAAAGTTGAGATGTTCGATTTTATCGGCTTAATACAGCGCTTTAAAAGCTGTCTTGCTCTTGTAATGAAAGTGAGTGGGCACAAATGCTATATGCTTTCCATATTTAGTAAGAGTATGGAGAGAGAATATGGGAGAAATCGGCATTCATATCAAGCTTACATGAGCTATTGTTTTGTTTCATGCAGTTCAAGAACTTTACAGAAGGGTACACATTGTGTTTCAGAGAAGCACAAAGTTTTGCACTACTTTTGCCGCGAACAATTCTCTCAGCTCACTCATGCTTACTAATGAACATCTTCAGCATTATTGTTTTGACTTCTTGGAGCTTACTTACACAATGCTTGGCACAATTTAGTACACTGGCAGGGGTGAAGGGGAAGGTGTCAAACAAAACGTTGTTGGTTTTATTACCTTATTTTCATGTCTGAGCCCGCTGTCAATAATATGGGATTACCAGATGCTGGACTACAGTATATTCCGTGGATGCTGTGAGGAGAAGGCTAGCAGGGAAAAAGGATATATAAAACTAAATGATCACCGATAGCTTCACAAAGGGAAGGCATTCTTTACCACATTCATCCACCCATCCAATTTCCAAATGTTTCTGAGAAATGCCATGTTACTTCCTTAACAGGCCACATCTTAATACATTAAGGTAAATTGCTTCTTTTTATTCCTTATGTTTCACAGAGCAATTTAACAGATTTAACTCTGCATAATGCTTTTTTTGAATCTTGGAAATTACATTCTCAATTATGGCAAATTAGAGATTGTTTCTAACAGAATCAGGCAAGCAAATAATGCTTAAGAGTGCGTGGATGCTCAAATTTTTATGCTATGAAGGCATTAAGGGACAGAGATGTAGCAGAAAACTAGCCTTAATCAGATGTTCCCTGTGTGCAAATGAACTCAATCTGCAATCTTTGTAGCATGTGCAAATTCAAGTTTAGGTAGATTCCAGATCTGCATTTACAACATTTATAGAAGCAGATGTGGTTATTTTTGTGTATGTACTTGTGTTTTAAGAGAAATCCCAGATTGCTCCTTCCTCAATTAACTCCTTGAAGAAGAGCAACTTAATGCTTTAAACTAGCAGTTAAGTGTAGTAGGGGCATTATATTACAGACAGAATGTGCAAAAGAGCAGATGCTTACAGAAGTATGCACAATCCCAGAAATAGCAAGTAACAGTAAGTTCAAGATGCCACACTATGAATTTTGGCTTGGCCGGCTCACTGGTTTTCTAAGAACATGACTGGATATAACAAGAGAGGGTTACAAGTACATTTCACGGAGTGGAAGATACCAGCTAAGATTCAAGTTACACTGCTGTTTTACAAAGGGAATTTAATTTTGAAAGCAAAACAATTATGGCACTAAAATAAGTTCCAGGGCAAGTCCCTGGTGCCAAGCCAGCAAGGCCACGGAGACAGGTAACTATACTGAGGCACAGCACGGAGTCTGAGGTTGTTTCAGCCCCGGCTACAGAACAAAAACGGGAAAACAAAAAAAAAACAGACCTGCAGTTCTGAAAGAGGTGGTGCACTGCTGGCCCACAGAGTGAAGCGTCGATCACCAGTTTCCATATCCCACATGGAGACTTCGTTATTGCCTTGAACAGCTACAGGAAAGATATTACCAATGCAAAAAAAAAAAACAAACAAAAAAAAAAACAGGTCAGCTGGCTCTCGCTACCTGTCCTACTGACATGACAGAGAGGGTATGACAGAGACACTCTCCTCTTCCTCTCTGCAGCATTTGTGTAAGTCTTGCTTTAAAAGCCATGCACTGTTTTGGCGGTTGTACCACTTAGCAGCAGCTTCACTAAAAAAGTGCCTCATTTAAGAGAGTTTAAATGAAACTTGCTTTAATCTCCAACTCTTTTTAAAAGGTATTAAAACCTCACTTTCCTCCACAGATAACTTCTCATCTTTCTTTGAGAAGGATGGATGATCTGTTCAGCATGGTCACCAGGGACTTTGGAGATTACTCCTGGGCAGGTAAGACAGCAATCCAAAGTTATAGAGTTCAGTAACTACAATGAAGTTTCACATCCATGTTTAGTGTGCACAAGCAAAGAATTCTATTCAAGGAATTGTTTACATGCCTGGCAGCAACCTAGCACGGAAGGACTTATTAATAATATTCCAAAATGAAGAATTTTATCACTGACTTATTCTTCAGCAGGGAGGAAACAGACTAGAAAGCGCAGAGAAGCTTGCTTTATTTGTATGTTTTTTCCAATAAATTTGTTTTATTTCCCAGGGTGGTTAATAACTAAAATAAGAAGCAAAGCCTAAGAAACAAGTTTAAGTAAAATATGAAACTCAAATTATTCTCATTTTACAGCAACTTTATCAGTTTTGTTATTGTAGGATTAGTTTAATCTACTTGTCCATTTCAGAATGTGTTCCTGACACAAACATTAAAAGCTTATGACAGTACCACATGCAGTGAGGACAAAGCAGTGTGAGCATACCAGATGAGGAATCCTGGGAGACTTTTGAAAGCTCTGACCCATGACACAGCTGGGTTAGATTCAAGTGGGAACTGGAATGGGGCAACCTTCAGTCTCTGCTCTACAGAGGCATTAAAGGCAGTGGCAGACTTCCCATCAAGTTTAATACATGTCACAATTTTGGGTTTTGTCTTCTACAAGTTTTTTTTTTGTCTACCACAAGTTATGTGGTAGACAGCACACAGGGAGGGACCCTCATGAGAGTTGCAGTGCTCAGATGACAAAAATTGTAAAGGCTGTCATTTTCTTACTGGCTTAGCACTACTACCCCCCACCCCTCTACCCCTCTTCTTTTCATTTCAAAGAGCCAGGAAGAGCACAGTGGCAGAACACAAGTATGAACATTCCTTTTTTTCCTCTCCTCTCCTCAAGTAAAGCACAAGAAAAACTACAAGGGAGAAAAAAAAAAAAACCCAACCCCCCCCAGGGCTTAAAGCAGAAGCTCAAACAGAAGCTGCTTTAATCAGAACTTCCAGCAATTAGGAGGTAAGTTTACGACGTCTTTTACCTGCAATTACCCAGGACTGGTAGACAGGATGCATGAGCAGGCGTCTGATTCGGGCCTTGGAAGGATGAGAATGGCTGGAGATAGGTAACTGAAACCTCATGTCCCAGCAGGCCATGGTACCATTGCTTGTTCCTGGTGAGAGAAAGCTCCCTACAGTCATAGGGATCAATGCAGGGGGTTTTGCCCATATCCCTGTGCTCTGTTCCTAGGGAGCTGGGACTTCAGCCTCAAGTACTTAGAGGGCAGAATACTTCCCACAAAGAGATCAGGAGGTATTTCTCTCCCCCTCTTTGAGAAAAGCATATACTATTCAACTAAATCAAGCAAAAGCTTGAGCTCTCTGTATTGTAGAAGAAAAGCAAAAGGGGAGGGTGGAGGGGAGAGAGAGAAGCTAACAAGAAATGCAGGCTTACCAATACACAGCCAGCACTGGTGTATGTCCACAGCAAATGAAGTGATGAGGCCTAACTTCAAATCATGTTTCAGTGTCCAAGCATTGCTGCTAGATCTCAAATCCCACCCAACCAGAGATCCGTTAACTGTAGCATAAGCCAGGACTGACTGGGCTCCCGAATTGAAGTGATGCATGTCTACCACACAGCCATCATCCTTCAGATCTAAGGACCTGGGTTAAAAGAATAAACTAATTTAGAAGCAGATATGACTCCCCCAACAAGACTCCTTCCAATAGCTAATGCCAAGTGGCATTTTCCTCATCAACTCACTTCTCAAGGCACCTTCTAGAAACAGCTTTCTGATTTTAGTACAACAGATGCTTATGGTCTCTCAAATCTCTCCGCCTATAAGATCTGGAAGCCTTCGACAGGCTAGTAAAATGCTGTCAGCAGCTCTTTGCAAACAAACACAGCTCTGTGCTCTGGGTTTCTCAGTGTGTTGGATATTTCTCTCCCATTCATGCTCTGCGTTTATCAGATATTCATCTACCCAGAGTTTAAGGGCAGGAACACCCCTCTCCATGTTATACTGCCAGCACTGTCAGTCACTTACTACGTGTGCAAATGGACACCTTCTTCAGGCAAAATTGCAGAGTATACCAAAATTTGGTTTGTACCTTCCACTTCCAGTGGATTTGGCTTATTTAATTTCTGAACTTAATCCCAAATAAGAGAGGACATTTGAGGCAGATACCTTACTGTTACTTTGTACAGAAAAGAGATCTTTGAGATGGTTGCTAGATTAGCTGGGGCCTGGATATGTCCCCCAGATATTCAAAAAACCCTCATGTGGAGATAGGTAGAAAAGAGCTAAACCATCCCCAAATACTCCCATAAATAGTATCCCATCCCATCTTTTCCACCTTACTCACACTAAAAGCCTGGGAAAAAAAAAATTACAGGCCTGCAGCCAAATCACAGGTTGTAATTTGCAAACATTTGTCTAATGACTTGTAAAAGAATCTCCAAAATTAGTTTATAGGTATTAATGTCTTAACATAGTAATTAAACTACCAATCCCAGTGCATAAATAAAAGAACTGAGAACTATTCAGAGTGACTGTTTCAAGCTCATAATGAGTCCAGTGACACAGGAGGCACCAATAACCTAGGCCTATGAATTCCCAGCCCTGCACGGTTGCCTTTCAACCCTTCTTTATGAAGCAGGATGAGATCAGAGATCACAGCCTTCCAGTACATCCTGGGCTCAGCCAGCAGGAAGCCTGGAGCAAATCAAGGGATCTAATCATGAGACATACTAACAGCTTGAGCTCTGTGGTGAAATTTAACTCTAAGTACATACCTGCTTTGTATTGGATGAATTTTAGGAGATTTAGGGAGCTTTGAAGCTTCAATACCAAGAAGCTGGATGGCACCATTATCAGAAGCTATAGCCAAGTAATGTGAGCCTTGGCAGAATGTAAGTGTCTTTACGTGTCCTCCAATCCGAGAGTACGTCAAAATTGATCTAAACAGGAGAGAGAGAGAAGGGGGGGGGGGTTGGGGGGGGAGGAACTTTTTTGTGGCACCTTAAAAAAAAATAATTACTTCTCTCAACACCTACTTAAAACCAATGATTCTTGAGAGTGCTCTCAAACCAACATTTTCTAAGTGCTCCAAAATCAGAAATCAACATAGCCTAAGCTGCCTCTGCAAGCTTTAACTCCTGATCTTTGACCCTCTAGGTTATGATAGTCTCCAACTGCAGATGCACAGAGTAAAATAAAAGTCTAACCTAGATCTGTATCAAAATAGCATACTATAGTTACTGTTATTTAACTGACACTGCAGTCCACTACATCTTTTTGAAAGTATTTTGAGACAGACATCCTCTTCTCACAAAAATATCTCTCTCACAGAGACTGTCAGCCCCATACCACCCATGTTTCAACCAGCAATACATTTTTCCTGCATGAAATATCAGTGCATGAGACAGTTAAGCATAAAGCTAATTTGTTCCAAAAATCTCAGATGGCTTTAAAAAGCAGCACCAGAATATATTTATGTCTGTATAGAAATTAAATCAAAAAGCCTGTAATTACTACAACTGCAAAGCAGTGCCTTTGCATTTGCTAGCAATTTATTTTCTTTTATTAACTAATTGAAACAGCAATCTAATATTTTATAGTTGCGTGCAAAGAGCGTATATCCTTATTGAAATCTCAGCACACCCACAAGTTATTCATATTTTGCTCCCTGCTCTAGTTTATTTTGCACTCTAAAACAGCAGCCCCCAAATCCTATGAGTTTTAAATCTACCTGGTTGTAGTGGTTTTTCCTTCCATTTTTTGGCTGTTCCAGATTTTCACTGTGCCATCGTTTGAGCAAGTGGCAAAAATGGAGTGTTCATCAGAGACCCGAATGCGGTTCACTGCAGACTTGTGTTCGTGAAGGTGAGCTACCAACAGTCCTTTGGGACGCCATCCTGCAGGGAAAAACAAAACCATAAAGTCTGGTGTTGATTTCGTAACTTAATAGGAACCTGAAAATCCCCTGATCCCATCCACCAACGGCTATATTGGGATACAGTCATTACAGCTGCAAAGGATTTTAAGGCAAAAGCCTATTTGCTCAATTTGAAACTAAATCCAAGAGTTTTCTGTTAGATGGATTCCATGTACATTCAGTGAAATTACAAAGAGCCCTTCTACACAGACTTTCTAGAGATACTAGTGCACAGTTCCCCTGTTATCAGTCTATGCAGGCTGCTGTGCTGCAAATGGCAATCCCATAAATGCCCAAAATGCACATAATGAGCAACAGATTTGAACAGACTCAAGTTCCTCGATTGTCTGTACGGTGCTTGAAGTGACACGCTCAGTGTTGCACTACATGCTACAATGCCAGCCTTACATTCCTAATAAAATGAAATAACAACACTTACGTGCCCAGAAAATTTACTACAGTCCTTCAAAAATAAATTGGAAAGTTGAGTTGCCATGCAATAACTCTTGCCAAGAAATTGCCAACATTTGTGTGACATGTTTCCTCCTCTGAAATAAGCAACGCAGAAATATCTGGCTGCACTGCTAACAGCCATCTGTTATTAACAGCAGGTGCAGGTAATGAAGGACAGACCACAGCAAATTTCAGAATAAGAACCAAACTTTAAACATGAACATTTTCCTGGCACTCACTCATTTGTGTGGCAGAGCAGGTCAGCTGCTTGTACTGGGACGTGTTATTTCATAGGTTGTAAAACTCTCTCAACAAACACACAGCTCAGCTAAACTCAGTCAAGGTTAGCTATGTTCAAACGCTTCTGGTTGGATCCTTTTCCTGATAATTTTCTACTGCTTCCCTTAAATTGACAGGGTAGCTGTATATGCTCAGGTGTGTGCATTGATGCTGGATTTACCCAAAGACTCTAGCATGACTGTGTCGATGACTGCCAGCCTAGCTGGTACAGATTCTGCTCCCAGCATCTGGAGTTTAAGTACATGAACTGCCATTACCGAGGACAGTCAGGGATCTCCATATGGGATACCCAGCAACTAGTGCTGGAGCGGAGAACACCAGCAGAAAACACAGAAATGATCTGGGTAAATCCCAATCTCAATTTGGAGCTTCAAAATTTAAATTAGGGCCATAGGAAGATGACTGCAATTTAAAACCACATGTTTTCTCCCAAAGTGGCTGCCAGTGCCCTAATTTGCAAAACCTGGGTGTTGCTCCTTTCTGGTAAAGAAAAGGGAACAAGATCTTAAAATGTCTCTCTTTCCCCTCTGAAAGCAACAGCGTCATATGGTAACACACATCATCTCTTTGTGACTGGGCACTGTGTTGCTGTCACCACTGCTGGCGGGTAAGAAAACCTGGCTAAGAGATTACAACTCACAGGATGGCTAAAAATCAGGAGCCACCCCAGGCAAAATACTCACATTTCTCACCTCCCAACACAGTGTTTCTCCCTTTGGCCAAACCACTTAGCACAGCTACAGGCTGTTACAGGATGGCAAGTTATCTGCCATGCACCCGGTTACAAATAACCTGCTTCAGAAAACTCACTGGAACAAAGCGCACAACCCGGACTTCAGCCCAGTGGTTTGGGTCTGTTACTGCAAAGGTAAAGAAAGATCTTGGTTCCAGACCCTCTGGTCACGCACATATTTTGCCAAATAGGTGTTTGGCACAGTAGGCACATTTCCTAAACTAGTAATTTCCTCTTTTCCTCATATTTTCCATTTTTTCCTTGAGATGATGATATTTTGACTCAAATTATGTTTGTTTGTTTGTTTAATAACAACCTCAGCAGCCCGTGATTTACCTGGAGGTGGGGGCTTGCTCTCCCACTCAGCATTCTCCATCATCTGCTTGGCCAGTCTCTCTGCATTACACTGTTCTCGCTTCTGCTGGATCAACTGCTGAAGTTCAGTTTTGCAAGTGGTGATGCGTAACTGGTGTGCAGATGGGGATGCTGTACTGCTCAGTACCTGCATGGTTGGTTTCCTGGGCTGAACCACTGTTCCATCAGATGTCTGAAAGAGGTAAGCACTTAAAAATATATGCCTTACATTCTACACACAGACAAATCTTGCTCTTAAGATTACTGGGTCGCACTGAAGAAATTTTTATTGAATCAATTAGCAATGAATTAGCATTAAAACAAATTTCATGCTTGCACGAAAACAAGTAAAATAGTGAAAATTATTGTTTATATAAAAGCTTAACTATGCACTTATTCTACTGTTTGACTAGTCTGTTCTGTATCCTATTTGTAAAAACTGTAACGTGCTGTGCACACCTCAATGTAATTACTACAGAAGGAGTTATTACTCTCAAGACTGACCAAATTACAGGTTAGCTTTTGAACAATCACTTGTTTATATTTGGCTTCACTGTTGAGATGTCTCCACAGCCTGCAGGGCTCCCAGTCTATCCTTCTGTAGTCAGTACTAAGTATTACAGGCATGGGATGCCTAAATGCAGCTACGATGTGATACACCAGTTCCAACTTAAAATCATAACATCTCTTCTCTTCCTCATGTACCAGGGCATGCAATTTGAGGAAAAGTCTTCCCTGCCAGAACAACTTAACTAGTAATTGGCTAATCCACAAAGCAAAGCATTTATTTGTTAGTGAAGCTCTTCTGTTCAACTGACTAAACTTACTTCCATCCTCTTTTAATTCCTATTTTAAAAATAAGAACTTGAAAGTCAGCTACTCTGCTAGAAAAAATGCCAGGGAATAGCACCAGTGCCAAATAACCTCCAAACAAAACAAGAATGACACATCCCTATAGTCCCACTTAGCTTTAAAACAATAGAATAATTTCAGCTTAAGATATGAAGATAGTATTTTTCAGGAATACCTGTGGAGAAGATGACAAAGTGGCACAAATGCCAGCTGAGGACTCTGAACGAAGTGGTTTCCCAGGCTGAATGGCTTCAGGATCAGTAGTTTGCCCATGTCCTTTGGATATTGGCTGGGAGATGTTCGTTGGTTCCAGGGACCCAAACATGCTTTTCCATTCTTCATTTACATTTGAATCTTGCTTTACATGTTTTCTAGCTATAAGCAGTTAGGAAGGAGGTAGAAGGAGAGGGGAAAGAGAAAAAAAAAACACCAAAAACCCGGACATATTATCATGACAACACTCACTCCAGCTGGTCATTACTTTCAGACTACATGCAAGTTCAATGTTTACATACCAGTTTATTATTTATATGTAGAGAAAACCCTACTGCTAGGTTAAATCAGCTGACAGGGATTTATGGGGCAAACAGAACACACATAGCAAGTGCTCTGTTTACACCTTCTTAATCCTACAGCTGACTTATGCAATAAATCATTCCAGTATAGGGAAAGTTTATATCTCAAAGACTGGAGGATTAGACTTCACGCAATAAATTTTTCTTATGAGAGTTACTTCATTACTGAGAGAGCAAAGAGGATGCTCAAACACTGTATGGAAGAGAAGAATTTTGAGGATTCAGAGAACTGGAACAGAATTGGCAGCAAGTGGATTTCAAAGTTGAACAAGGAAATAAAAGGGGTTTTTTGAGCTAAAATAGGAGCAGACAGCAAAGTAAAATGGGAGTGGGTTAGCAGCTAAAGAACCCTCAGGCCAAAAAAATCATGTACTTGATGGGCGAGCAACAGCTGGCGCTCTTCAGTGCCAGCCTGTTTCAGTAGTAGTCACACCTAGGTCACAGTTTCCTTCAGGCTATCTCAGTAAAACATCCTGGATTTTCACAGTTTAAGAGCTTATCACTTCTTGAGAGGAAAGAGAGGTAACAGAAATGTAGCCTTCATAATTTACACTGCTACCATGGGTCACTAGAGTCCTGTTTGTCATGACCAACTAAATAATCTGTGCACATTACTACTACAAATGCAGTTAAACTAATTAAATACCCTCAGAGGCAAAATATCCCCATCTTTCACTGATTCAGAGAGCATTCCAGCACCTCACACTTCAAATAGCAGCAAGCTACAGAGAAACCATGTTGGATTTTCTTACTGTAAACTCAGTGAGGATGGTGATAATTATGTAGGCTGAATTACTGAGAACACTTGCTGAGTAAATCAAAGACTTAATTCTCTGACCCTGTAAGAAATGCTATACTTTATCTCTATAGACCACAAAATATACCAACCACGTTTGTCGTCTGGCTCTTGCTTTGTTTTAACAAGATCCACTTGTCTCCCAGTTATTCCCAGAGCTGACAAGTCAATCACTCCTTTCTGACTGCTGTCATGCAGGTGGCTCTGATCCACTATATTGGCTTTGGCTTTGTTTGATTTTAGCATGAAGTCTTTCAGTGCTAACAGTTTGTCTTCTTCCTCCTCAGTCATCCCCTACAGAATAAAAGAAAAGATAATATTATTTACTTTTAAACAAGAATATGCATCAAGACATGAAGATGCAAGAAACAGTAAAATTAATGACTGGCTGAGAAGTGGAAGGAGAGAGCACATCCCCAGAATTCAAGACATCATTCTATTGCTCATACAAGACTTTGGGTAAGCTGCTGTAGTAACAACATCTTTCCTCCTCAGGAACAGGTTTAGGAACAGTGAAAGGGCAGAAGAGTGTTTAGTGTTGGATCACTGTGTGATGCAATTGGCTTAGTTGCCACCTAGGCCATGCTTAAAGCCCACAAGCCAGCGGGAAAACACCACTCCCCTGGCCCCTCCACATCAGCTGCAGTCCTTCCTCTTCCCAGTTCTCACTACTTTGTGTGAGTGATTCTTAGTGTTCTGCTCTTCACATAAGAGCCTCAACACTTTCAAGCTCCCTCTGGCTTTTGCACTGTTAGTTGCATGTCTGTCTTTTCAAGAAATGCATACTCTTCTCTCCAACACAATACATAACGCATTCTGTAACACTGATATCATCACAGATGCGCCAGAAATCTTGAGACGTACAACTGAAGTCTTTAAAAAGAGGATGTATTTGGGAAATCAAAACATGATGTTACCCTATTTCTGGCAGATCTTTTAAGAATCTTCCTTAACATCTGAACTCTTTGTCCTACAAACATATACTGAAATCAATGAAGTCAACCATTTGCAGGATCAGAACCTCAGGCTGGGAGTCACTGAGAGCAGTAACTGCAAGGTTAGGGTCTTTGGAGACAAACAGAGCCCAGGAATCTCAAGCCTGACTTTCAAAATACAAACGAAAACCAATCACTTGTGAAAGCAGTTTCTTCAAAAGCTGTGCAATGGCAGGGTCCTCTGGTGGTGGGCAGTCAGGGAGAGCACCATTCCTCTTCTTCTGACGCATGTGAAGGTGTCGGAAGAGGCTTGTGATATCCTTTGATCTTAAGACATAATCAAATATGGAACGGCTGACAGGCTCTTTAAGTACACTTAGCAGGACTATTTCTTTATCTATCTGCAATCCAAACAGAGAGATCAATCAACATAGAGGAGGATGATATCCACATAAACATGGGGAAATCTAGCAGTAAACACTGTCATCTCATGTCTACAGTGTTTGCACCTTTTTTTTTTTTTCCCCTAGCCTGAAAGTCAGTAATTGGACAACTGCAAATATTAATATGAAAATCAATCTTTTTCTCTGCAGGCATTTTCTAAAAACCAATTTCCAGCTCAGTCCTGAAGAGATGCTTTTAAACTTACAATAACAAAAAAACTTGTAGGACTTAGAAATTATTACACATGATTGTGCCAATAATCTAGATTCAACTTCTTTTTCTGTGAAAATAAGATATTTCCCCTTGTTGGTCATATCAGATTTCCTTCGTTCTCTTTCCTTGTTCTCCCAGCAGTCTCAGAACGTTAACTTGGCATTGCTAGATGGGATTAAAAATTCTACTAATAGTACAATGGTATTTCAAACTTTGTCTTTGTCCTACATTTACCCTGTAAAAATACCAGCTAGAAGAGCTCTTTCCCCATGTCAGTCAGCTTATTGGGTTTCCTCCTATGTAGACAAAGGAATAAGGATGCACAAGCATGGAATTAAGTAATATTCAAAAGCACATTGGGACATTAGTAAACAGTCATAAGAAACTGACGAGTTAAGGCATAATTTAGAATTATTAACAGCAGCAGTCCTTATAAAGATTGTTCATTACTATTAAAACAGAAAAAAACAAACAGGTTTCTACTCTCTCAGGTGGCGATTCAATCTCTGTTTGTGTCCAGAGAATGTGTCTGGACAAATGAAGTCTTGTATGCAATCCAGATTACTTGCAGCCCCCACATTCCTTTGAGCTTATACTTTTACTTTAGTACTCGATTTTTGCTTTTTTCAAGACTAGGTCTTAAGATGGTGAGGCAGAGGGCAAGACATAATAATGAAATAGGCTCCCAGTTACAATCCCACACTTAAATGGCCCAAAATTATTACATAAATGCTTGTATAAAAGTTGGAATACTCAAAGTAATTGATGGGAGATGGTGGGACTGGTACCATAATTCTGCCTTCACAACAGTGTCAGAAGACCTCATTCCATTACATGCTGCTCACAGATGTCTACGTGAAAAACAACTTCAAAATTAGTCCAAAGTGAGGACTTCTTTACTGCAATCCAACTCAATGTTACCTCCTGCTTACTTACTATATTTAGTGTTCCATAGCAAAGAAAAGATTTATATACTAAAATGAAGCAGGAAGTGAACAAGACAGAAATTTATCAATCAATGCCTAAAACACAGCCCAAGGTCTCTAGAGAGATGTGAAGAAGAAAAAATATTTTAGTGAGCTGTCACCTGCACAGTTTACAATAAAGTGTTTAACACATGATGCAGTTTTCAATTTAAGTACTGCAACTATTTCTCTTCTATTTAAACATCTGAGAGATGCATTCTATAGGTCCTAAAGTTATATGCAAAGATGCCTATATAATCATATTACCAGCATCATGCAGGTCCTTCCTTCATAACAGCAGTGCTGTTAGGAAATGACTTAACTCATTCGTGCTGAGCACTCTGCCCTTGGCAAAGGGCTGAAACACAGGAGTAGCGCTGCTGAAATCCCAAGCGTGGTAGCAGACTGCTCATGTTTTTAGAGGTCAGACCCACAGTCAAATGAGTTAGTGGGGCAGGGCTAGAATACTCAAGTCTTGTATAAAGCATAAAAATATCAAAATGCTTCTTTCACAGCCAGCCTTTCATGCCTTTTAGACTCTATAAACCAGCACAATATTGCAAGAGTTTGATTGTAAACAAGGCAGAGCTTGAACCAAAGACATACCTGTTGATTTTAGGCTTTGCAAAACATTCTGCAATTTGCAACAAATTTCAGACAACAGTGAAAGGCAATGGCCATTCTGTCAATGTCTGCCAGCAGAGATCAAAAACTATATAGCTTCTAACCTTAATTGGAAAAAAAAAATTAAAAAAAAAATCTAATATTCTTATAGCCAGGACTATGGCCAAGGCCAGACTTAAGAATTATGACTAGTCAAGACATATTCACATTAACATTATTTGAAGTATTACCTGTATTATTGGTTGTGTGATAAAAGGATGGAGGTATGGCATTAGCTTGCAGTAGACATCAGCAATATTCAAATACTGTGCTACCACAGTGATAAATCCGACGGCACCATAACGTATCCAAAGATTAGGATGGCACAGGAAAGGTGCTGAAAGAAAATCAGGCTGTTAAAATATATCATTCATATTAAAGAGAGGTCATCATCCTGTACATGGCAGCCTGTAATGTCATCTCCTTCCCTCAGAATTACCCCCAAACTGAGCCTTCCCTCCTGCAGAGCCCTAAGGTTAAAATACTCATACTGAGAAAATTACTTAATGGATTTCACTAGTGCCACTGCTGCTAAGGTTCCTTCCTGTTGCCAAAAAGCATGTTTTTCCTATTTATTCATTTCAATCTCTAATTGTCAACTCCAGATTTGCAAAGGAGACTAATCCAAAAATATATCTCAATCTTATTCTGGAAAATTATAGAGAATCCTAATACCAGTGAATTTTTTTTCTTCTTTTTAAGTAAATACTTTCTTCCTTCCTTCTTCCCCTCTCTTCCTTGAATAGTCACTACTTATACTGTAAGATTATCAGACTCAGAAGTCCACCTCAATTACATGGGTTTTAAGAAGTTGTAATCAAGGGACTGTATCTAGTCATGAGATATAATCACAGATCATCTGCTCCAAATTCTGAATGTATTTGAAAAGCTGTAACATTGGGAAGATGCAGACTACATCTCAAAAGGTCAGTTGGTATTTTCTTTTCCATAAATATCTGGTAAATCTTGAGCACATCTAAATTAAACTGGTAAGCCTGATGAGGAAGGAGAGACCAACTCTGTATATTCAAGGTTCTACTGAGTTAAATGGGTTTTTTGGTTTTAGAAATAGGATGAGAGAGGATCACGTACTGTCTTAAGGACTGGATTCCCTGCTTCCTCAAAGGCTGATAGGTAAGAGTTTGCAAGTTACGTGCCTGATCAACTTCCAGAAGTAACCAGTTTTTCTTTACAGGATGTTGGTATGCAGAACAAGGAAAGATCTTTAAGGAGAATATTTTTGGACTAGTGTTGTTTACTGCTGTCCTATACAAAATCAGAGAAGATGCTTCCAATTTGTTCCACCAAAAATATGATTTTAAGAGTTCGGAGCACTAACATGACCCAACTAGCAATAGCTCATTAACACAGTTTTGCATAGTTTCTAAAACAGTACTATAGGTTTGCATACTGGACAGCTAAGCTGACCGTGAAACTTTATGTAGTACAAAGATTTATTTTCTTAACTAGGAAAACAAGGTATTCTCCAGTATTCCAACTTACCGATATCACAAGCAAACTCATAAATATGGGGCTTTTGCAAGAGCCCCAACTGGCACATACAAGTAAGAGCATTGAGGGCTTTATAAATGACAAATTCTTCAGCATCACTAAGACCTTGCTGAAGCAGAGGTTTCAGTATTGATGAGCTTTGCCAGCCAACGTAAGCAGCAACACCTGAAACATAAAAAGAACACATAAAAATCCTAAGTAGCGCTTCCTTGCCTTTTCTCACCGAAGTTTAAAATTCCTATCCCACAGAGACATCTCAAAACAGATTATTAGTCATTAGAAAAAAAAGGAAGCTGCTTTCCATTCAAAGTTAGAGCAATTCTCTGAAAACTGTTTGATAAAAGCAAATCCCTGTCCCTGCAGAGGTCCTTACAGATGCCAAACACAGATGTCAGCACACAGCTGGCCAGCAGAAGTCTGAAACAGCAAGGCAAAACCAGCAGTGCTCCTACGGGGTAGAGATGCAGTGCCTGCATTTGTACATGGAAAGGACAAGTGAGCAATAATGAAAGGTTCTGTTAGCAGGATTTTGTCATTTAACCCAGCAGTGATTGTCATTTGAGTATCATTCAGACTCCTGAAAAGACTGAACTGATTATCAGCAAGGAAAGTCTGTAACATACATTCACTTAGCCACACAACAAAGAATTGCTAATAGTCAAAAAGGAGTTTTAAGAACAACTTTCTAAAACTCCTCCAGCCTGAAAAGGCAGCAAGATTTGTTGTTTAGTTAGCTAGTTTCAAATTATTTGCCATCATGCAGCCACTTTGACCCTAATTTCAAAAATAAATCAAATTTTAAAATAGATTTAAATATCTTAGAAAGAAGCCAAGATTAAAAGCAAAGTGAAAGTAATTCCTCTGAAGCTGCTCGACAAAGACATTATCAACTGCACTGCAGTAAAAGAAACTGCTTTCCTATTCTTCATCCTTTCCCGCATGAAAACCAGCCACTGGCCACACAAAACTGTCATTTGGAATTGCTTGTTTGGATTAGATAACCCATCTACAAAAATTAATCTCTGGGAAGTGTCAGGGAGATGGACCTTGTTGGATTTCTGATCTTTCCTCTAGCTTCACATCCATCAAGCTAAATTTCCTTCCCACAAACAACTGGACAAGTCCTCTGATCATTCTCAAGAGAAAAAAAAAAATATAATTTTTCATTGAATAGCTCAGGCTTATTGTTGCTATTGTCATGTGTGGTACACAACATAGACCATAACAGCCTCTGCTGCTAATCCAGTTATTTGGGATTGATAAATACCAGAAAGTTCAATGTCTTCCCATCAGATATGAGATTAAACATAAAACCACTTTTATTCCAATAAGGTATCTTTATTTGAATTCTTCTGTGGAGGTTTTGAACAAATACTGGGAGAGGAGGAGGAGTTAAAAATATAGGTTACGTGTCTTGACTTTTACATTAATTGACTCACATCTCTTTACATGTCTTTTGCAAGAAGTCAGGACACTGTGACCTGTGCTTTGGCTACCCAATTGCTCCTTCTAAACAAATTCTGACAAGTTACCAGCATCATTTCTTTGCAGGTTTTGCTAGCACAGCATTTTGTGGCTTTCAGTCATAATGGAACATGTGCCCTGCCAAAAGTTTGATCATGCCTGTTTTTTTCTTTCCATGCACCTAAAGTACCATTCTTCCCTCCGGGTACTGCGATAGGAAAGTTTTCTTGAGCCGCAAATCCTAAGCATTGACTCTCAGCAATAGTAATGTGGAATAATTTCCAACATATGTGGAACATTAGATATACTTAACAGCTGATGTTGTCACTGGTAAGATTTTTTAAATTGTTATTAAGTTTTCTGAGGTGACAGGAATCTTTAAGTGAGATTTTAAGGCACTAAAATTTTTTTTCAAATTATAATTTTAGCCTATACTAATGCATAACTTTCATCATATGAACAGGTCTACTGAAGTTAATGGGACCATCCACAATATATTTGAAAAATATATTTGAATTTACATTGTTTCATCTTCACTCCCTAAAAAAACATTTACACCCAATATTTCTGCAAAATCTTTTCCTATAAATTATAGGCATCTTTATAAGAAAGGACTTTTATATGACTGTTAACAGTTTCCAGGATATGCAAAAGTTAATTTATTTACATTATTATCTCTCTACTCTGTTTGGCTGAAACCAAACCCTTACCAACAATGCTGTCAAAGAAAGCTCCTCGAAGATGCCAGTCATTCTTATCATTTAAGAAAGTGATCATATGAGACAGAAGAACATCATTGGCTTTCTGACGTCCAAAAAAGACACAGAGACGTGTGATTCCATTTTCCATCAGTGTTTGTTTCACAATATTCTCCGGGTCACTTAGCAAAGTCACTACTTTCTGCTGGACCATTTCATGCAAGGCTTGCAACTCTACAAGAGACAAGAGGATGAGCACTTGGCTTGGTGAAAAACAGTATGTGCATGTGTACTACATGCTGCTAAGTGAGCTACACTGATACGTCGTACTGAAGAACACCTGACCTGGGAAGATGAACGGCACAACAGAACCTGAATAATTCCAATGACTGGCTTACTAAGGACTTCAGACTAAGCACAAGGAGGTGGCAAAGCCAAAGAGTAAAGAAGCATAAGACATTTTTACCAGAACAATGTATTGAATTTGTCATGACTTCAACTAAGATGATCCAGCTCATCATATATATAGGTGAAATGCAGATGTCAAGAAGCATCAGAATGAATCAGCAGCAATTATACAACAGTAAACAAAATGCTTCTATGTTTCATATGTTTGTTTGCCTGTCAGTTTCAAAATCTGTAACAACAGATGCCCACTATATTTTTACTTAGGTAGATAGGATACAGAGAGGAATAAACAATATTAGAAAAAGTGAGTATTTTCAATTTCGTTAAATATTAGCAGTTACCCTAACAATACCGACAAAAAAAAAATTGCAGATGACCTTTCCCATTACTTCTACTCCATGATACAACTAAAAAAATTTCTACTAAATGGAAGTAACAGAATTATTAATGCATAGGGTAACATTGAAAGCTATACAAGGGAGGTTCTCAAACAAGTAGCACAAAAGTTTCAGCTATTGCTGTCCCAGCTTTGCAGGAGTGATTACCATCTGCCTGCAGTCAGAAGCTAATTTGCTTTCTATCATTACTCTCTCCATCAGTCACAAAAAAAGTTGCCTTCTGGGTTCAAATTTCTCGTGCTTGGTTTCTAAAAGGGTAAAAGGAATAGAACTATTCAAACTTCTTTCTTCCTTGCACTATTTCTTTCAACACCGAGCTATTCTGAGGGACAGGGGACAGTATTCCTTAGAAATACAGCCCTTATGATGGCTCTTCCTCTCTCACTCCGCAGCAATTCTGAGCACCCCATGCCTTATGTCAAGGAACTTGAAAGAGATTTTTTATGTTTGGTTTTGGTAGGGTTATTTTTTTAAAGCATCATCCTGCAACTAGTTAAGAGATAATTGAAACATGCCTTTTTCCCTACCAGAGTATGTGTCAGATGTTTACCAGTTATGATGAGTCACAGATTGATCTACTTAGCCCAAAAGAGAAATGACAATTTTTAACCATAAATTCTTCCCAGCTTAGAAGACTTGCCCAGCATCGTTCTGGAAATCTACGCATCACTAAAAGGCACTGGAGCTGACACACAGGTCATTTATTACCATCCCTCCTTCCCAAGGGAAAGAAAAGAAATGCCACCTTTTGGATTTTAACTTACTCTCTGTGCTACAGTTACAAAAGCACAGATAGCAGTGTTACTGCACCCACACATTCAACATCTTCAGGCACAAACATAGACAAGAATTGCCAGGCATAGGAAGACAAAAGGAGTAACAACTGAAAAATACAGTACTGTGACTATTTGACAGGTTTTTCAAATCTAATGCTGCCTAGCGCTTCAACGGAAGCGGTGTTTGGAATGCAGCCATGTTTTTGCAGCTGACTTGTTTATGGGACTGTGTGAAGCTGGATATGCAACCAGGCAGCCGGCATCACAATCACATGCCCTGAGAACTTTTGGAGAAGAAAATTGTGCTCATTTATGTCCTTTTTTTCTCTTTCACAGTGTTCAGAAGAGAGGTGTCGGTTTCTGCACGAAGCTGTAACACATACACTTCGATACTGGCAGAGGCAACAAGCATGCTTCCCATAGGAAGAACACCAATAGGAAGGCTAAGCTTTAAGAGTTGAGGAAGATCAGTGCTAACTAGGAGCTTTGGCCCATGATTTGCCATTATAAGCAGGCAAGGTAAGGAGAAATTCCATTACCTGTGTCATAGTTATCGCTAGGGTGAGACATTTCATCCATTTCTTCACCATTTGGCTCATTTTCCATATTCAGATTTTTCAGCTGTACTAACTCCAGAAATCTCAGAGCTGTTTCTGCCAACAAGGCTATGTTTTCTGCAAAGGAAAATATTTTGGTTAAGATTTGTTCTACTTTGCCAATTTACATCAGCTTGATGATCGCCCCGATGAGAGAGTCTAACTGACAGTACCAGTCATGAGGGGCAAATGGGACTGAAATTACACAACATGCTCTGGTCAACCCACTTCTGTTGACCCTGACCCCAGCGAAGCTACTAAGTACATAAAATCACATTGTCATGTAAACAAGTGGAAAAACTGTAAGGATATCAAGTATAACAAGGACTGATTTCAGTCTTCTAGAATGAGCTCTAAATGCCACTTAATCTCAGGCTAATGACTAAATAACTTGATAGAATTTAAAGGCCAATTAACCTGAATTAACCAACATGCCCACGTGGCAGACTGCAACAAAACAACAACGAACCACCACACCAGGAGATGTATCCTAGAGAATAACAACAGGGTTACCCTTGAGTGCTGGATTCCAATTTTAGAACATTTATCCCCATGTCTATCCACTCAGTTTGGCACCGCTCTGCACTGTTTGGAAGCTGCTGAAGCAACTCAGACTATGTTATTTGGGTCAGGCCACTGCTGGCACAGGAATAATCTCGTTGAGACTCAAGTCCTACTTAAGTAGCCATTCTGAATCTTGTCCAAGATAACAGCAGCATGCCAGTGGAGCCTGTCCACAGCCCAGATCAAATCCTCTAAGTCACCAGTGTCACCACTTGCAAAAAGTGTGCTGTAGTAACACAAATTCACTCAGGTATTACACTACCTTCATTTTTATATATACATATTTATTTATCTATCTGAAACTTAAACTGTTTTCTTAAAATAAATTATATTTGAAATGAAGGTAACTTATTCAGACTCAACCATTTACAGTTCAAATATCCTTTTCAAGTTTTAGAAAATATTTTCAAACTGAGTACAGCTAAAATAAAGTCAAACCACTGAACACAGAGAGAACCTCTGTGTAAGTGGATGCAACTGGAGTCTATTGGGTATTGATACCTGTAGCTTTTTTGCACTTACAGAAAAAGAGACTGCATTTTGTCTCCTTCATTTCGGCTTATTTTAAAAGTTTTACTTTACACTAGTTCATTTAAAAAAAAAAAGAATTATGAATAGATTAGATTTTTACAAGATTTTTTTTTGCTAATCTACAAATAAAAGTGAGGCATGAGAAAATGGTTCTTTTAAAAAACCCTAAATGTGGAAGACCAAGGTGACCAAAAGCAATTGTATCTATTCAAGAACTATACACTGTCTTCACTAATGAGTTTTATCAGCTTACTTGGTAAACTGAAGAAAAATGTAACCTAGAACATTTTCAATTGAATTTTGCATTTATAACTTAAACAAACAAACAAAACAACACACTTAAAAAGTATGCTGGTCATAGCAAATAAGGGTACATGGTCATGGGCATGACTACAAGGCTTCTGTCTGAACTGGGCAGAACTCATAGATCTGAATAACGTAAGAAGAAAACGTGCTACAGTATAAGCCAGTCTATTACACAGCAAATAATGTAATTTCAGCCCCTGAATATCAAATTTATTTTTGGGAATATGCCTCTGAAGCATAACAACACACTGATGCTTTAAAATAGTTTCAAACTTATTCAATTTAATCAGGTCACTCTATAAGCAAACAATCTGAGCTAATGAAACGTCAATTAAGATAAATTAATGAAAGCAGTAAAGGGCGGGCAAGCTCAGGAAGCCCTGTTTGCATACTTAGCTACACAATAACCACTCAGACAAGTATTTTTGTTTCTTATGCTCTTGCTTCTCCAGGGAATGGAGCCAGGGCTGCTTCCCTGAGCATGAGACTCAAACTCTGACTGCTTAGCTTAGCTGTGACTAGACCTGCTGTGTGCTACATCCAGATCCTAGCCCAAAGCACACGTACACATTCTGCAAGTTGTTTTTACATGCAGATCTACAGAGAAGAATGAATGTTAATTTGAGGGGGAAAAAAGTTAATTCATCTAGCAGAGAACAAACACATAAAATGTAATTATTTACTTCAGGTACAGATCTAGACTGGAAACTCATCTGTTAGTATAAGTCAACTCATTAAGTTGCTGCCACCACCTGCACCAGTTAGCTTAAGGGAATACAGGTGTCTTTACCTGCAGTCATTTCTGAGACTTCTGGGGAGATTTACTGAAACAGAAACAGCAAGCTATGTGATGATTTTGAGCAGAAGAGAAAACAGTTAAGGAAATACAGAAAAGCCCAAAATTTGGAGTTTTGACTGGATTTCCTCTTACCAGCATATGCAAGTCTGACGATGGTGGCTTCGTCCTGGGCCAAGTGTGCAATGCCTGGCAGAATGTATTCTGGGTAAATGTTAATATCATTGCGTGGCACCTCTTTGACGAGAGCAAGAACTTTAGTTAGTGTCCTCACAGATTCTGCCCTCACCCTGGGCACAGAGTCGTTGCTGAAATGTAACAGATAAGGAGTAATACGATCCAGAAGAATCTCTACACTTAATCTCGGTGCTAAATGAAGAATCAGTTCCAAAGCAGCCAGTTTTGAATCACAGTATTTGAGAGTCTGTAAACAGGAAGTTATCACAGACACTAGAACAACCAGCCCATTCTCTTTTGTCTCTCCCTCGGCTTTCTCTGTGCGATCATGCCCACAGAGATTGTGAATGATGTTGTCCAGATCTTTACGTATGACCAATATACGCTCATCTGCCGATACAAACGTTTCCTTGGCAAACTGGGCCATGTAAGGCTGAAGGAAAGTGTAAAATATTTCAGGAAATGCATTGTTACGTTGCTGTTTCAAATAATCTTCAGCGGCTAAACGTTTATCTGGCTCGCGATGGACCATCTGAGTGACCTTGAGAAAGGCAGAAGTAGGAGGAAGCGGGAGAGAAAGATTAAAGGTTTAGACATTTGTCACGGGGAAAAAAAAAAAAAAAAACAACCAACCACCAAACCCAAACAATAAGCAATTTGTCACCAAAGTGGGTGACATGAACTAGAAACAGACCACACAAGTGCTTCTAATGCTGTAGTCCATCCTTACCAGTTCTCTGATACTGCGGTCTTCAATTTTGTTTAGGACTTGATCAGGGGAAAAGAGCCCATTTCTGTAAGCCAAAAGCTGAGATAAATCAAACAAGGGTACGCCTTCTGTGAAGAGCTCTGCTATTACGCAGCCTGGGGGAAAAATAAAAAGTCAAATACATCAGAGGATTATAAAAAGACACTTTTAACTTTGCTTTCTATAAGCAGACAAGAATAAACCCTATGCAACTTTTAGCTCAATTAAAAATAAGGCAAATGAGTTGCCAGTTTAACTTGTGAAAAGGAGACAGCATCTCAAGCTCCAAAAACTGGCTTTTACACTTGAACGCCGAAATATCTCCCAAGTATTTTATTTTAAACATGCCAACAGCAGAGGAGTTTGCAATTGGGAAACATGAGGCAGTGACTTCAGCCACCAGTCAGCTGGAAAATACACCACCAGAAAAGAAACCCACATCACTGTCACGTGGAAGAAGAGTGCCAGTAAGTCATCATGGATTGGGCAGTAGGTCAAAACTAAGCAGCCCTTTTACAGAAGGTAAAGAAATAACCTCCAGTGATGCTGGAGGACAGCATATATTCACTCACACAAGCTCGTAAGTACAATGAGAAAGAAGAAGATTGCCAAACACAGCCCCCTCCCTGTTGTGTACACGACACAGTCTCGTCACAGGTCGCACTCCTGCAGTTTGCTCCCAATGGTCAGCACCTTACTTTATCTATCAGTGGAGCACCCTGGGATTTTGACCATAAGAGCAGCTTGTAAAATGAGGTAACAATTACCTTTAAACTCAGATTTTCAATCACTTGAAAATAAAAAAAAAAAAGGGCCAAATTTATGGTTTTCAAACTGCTCAAGACAAAACCAGAGATGCAAGACAGGCTCCTGCAGTGGGACTCTTATCAAGTATTTGTGAGTGAGACTATGACAGGAGTTTACTGACTTATCCAACTTCCTCCCTGTGGAGAGAATTCAATGAGAATGAGCTTCTAAAGCCAGTGTTGATAAACTGCCCTGAAAGCTGGCTCAGTCTCCAGACAGCTGGACCTTAGGACTGGTTCCTCCTCTTGGGTCCCATGAGGCATAACGCTGTGCACCTGGAGAAGATGATGGCTTGCAGAACCATCTCTTTCCCAGGTCAGAGTTGAGCCACAAGAAAACAGTCTGTGATTTCACTCCTCAGATAACTTGGTGACGCACTTAAGTTATGTAGCTTACTTTATTGTATTTTTTCTGTGAATGAAAGGTTTGAGGTTCAGTCCTATGCTTAAAATAAGCACGTTTTTCCACGTGCTGTTCTCTAAGCCCACTGTAAAAAAAAGAACAAAAAAAAATCCCCAAATAAGCTTTTCTGCACCCCAACATGCAATCACAAACAATACATTGGTCTTTCCTGATGGCTCCAAGTACCTGCAGAAAATATATCCATTGCACGTTTTAACTCCCCTCTTGTTCGCTGATTGCTACTTGCCAAGTCTACCAAAGGAGTTGAAGGGTCCCTCATGTTTTCCAGTTCCGTCGCAAACATACTGCCATCAACAAAGCGCTCGGGAGCAATGTAACATGTTCTCCTCCGTGATGTGTCAAAGAAATAATTGAAGTCAGCGGGATTGTCTTCAGGAAGATAAGTTGGTTTAAAGCTGGCAAAGTCAGTTAGAAGAACCCAGTTCCAGCTGGTCACCATGATGTTCTCCGTTTTAATGTCCCCGTGGCGGACCCCGGATTTGTGCGCTTGGTCCACCGCAGTAAGGATCTGGAAAGCGATCCACCTTTTTTCAATGTTGTTCAGGAACGGCCTGGTACTAATTCGATCATAAAGGTTGTCCCGTACGTACTGCCTGAAAAGCATCGCAGCCTTCTCAGACAGAGTCGCCTTCTGGAAGGGAAGGCAGTTCTGCGCCGAGTGTAACCGTATCTTCAGCTCCTCCAGCTCTTGCTTGTAGCTCGTCAGGGGTAAGGTGGGATCCTGAATGGCAAACACCTTGACGACCACCAGCCCCTCCCGGTGCTTGGCTCGGGCCACCTTGAAGAAGCGGGTGCTCCCCAGGCTCTTGTCGTATTCGAAGTCGTGGATGTCTGAGAAGTAGCTGTCCACCGAGAGGATCTGCGAGGGAGCGATGCCGGCCAGCTGATTCCCCATGGCGGCACCTCCTCCCCGGCCGCAGGCACGGCACCACGGCTCTCCCGCGTCAGCCTGGGGAGAAACGCAACGCGTATTTCACACCGGCCGCAGCCACCGCTTCACCCCGCTCCCCTGGGCCCGGGCCCGGGCCCGGCCCCGCAGCCCCCCGCTTCCCCCGGCCCCGAGCGGGCCGTACCGCCGCCGCTCCCGCCCCTCTCCAGGCCCCGGCTACGCGGGGCCGAGCCCAGGGGAGCGGCGGCGGGTCCCCCCTCCACAGCACTCACCGACGCGGCCCGCCCAGCCTATGCAGAGCCGTGGACCACCCCCCTCACCCCA
>WHYT01017452.1:612373-645839 GCA_009806455.1 Tetrax tetrax | reverse complement strand
GTAGGTGTCTTGGCTGGCCATCTGCTCTGACTTCCCAGGTTTTTGCTGACCAAGAATCCCAAGGGCAGATGAATCTTCCATGTCTCAGCTGTGAGAAGAACTTCAGGGAAACATGAGCTCTTGTTGGATACCAGAGTTGATCAGCCAGGAGAGACAACTCTGTAGGAAACTCCCATTTCACTAATTCCATGGCCTATGGAGGTATTCATGTTGTTTGAAACCAAAACTGCTTTGGAGAAAAAAAAAATTAATGAATCTGGACTCTAAAGTATCTTGGAATAAGAACGAAGCTTTTGACACTCAAAATTCATATGTTTTACTGAAAAGGGCTTGGGAAGTTTTTGTTTAGATGATCAGTGTTTTGACTATTTGTTTTTCTTTTAAAACATTTATTAATATGTCAGTTTTCATTACTAATTTGTAAAGAAATTAAAAATTTGTGCATCTCACCCCTGATTAGTATGTGTAAACATTTTAAAAATGTCTGCAGCACCATTCTGCTCTATGAAAGCTTCTGACAGTCTATCCTGATGATTTAGCGTGGCTTCACCACATGCTATATGGCAGTGATCCTAGGGACTTAAATGGGTGAGAAAAAAATTTATAGAATAGTTTTTTCTAAAAGCACCTAAAGCAGGAGACTTGCCTGAAGTTTAGTCTCCAGACAAATGTACTGACAGATATGTTCCCTAGTCACGTGCTGATTGTTTTGGAATGAGAATCACTTGCACCTGGATGCTTCTACCAAAGCAGCATGTACAAAATTTATTTCACAAAACTCTGCAAGAGACCATATGGAAGAGGAAAGTGGTATTTTTCTTGAACAAAGTTGATTTCAGTCACTAACACATTGTGTTGTAGGTGTCACTCCCTTGCACTCCCACACCATGTACTCGGAAGCATCAAGATGTGTGTGATACTTTCATACACATTTTTCTGTTAATGTTTCATTCAGATCAAGTTTAGTATTCCTGATCTAAATCTCTACAAGCTACATAAGTTAAATTGTACTAGCATATATTCCCACTGTTAGGTTATATTAATGCAATTTGCTTCTGCATTTGTGGCAGCTTTTATCTTTAGGGGTTAAAAAGAGAAAGGTGGAAACTGTAAAATGAAGCTTTATAATACCCTAAATATACTTGTAAGCTGTGGATAGTGCTTATCAACCACCCCCTTGCAGCAAGAGTAGAGCAGGAAGAATGCTTTGCTTTTTGTATTACAGAAATATGGACATTCACAGCCCATTTTGAGCTTCAGGTTTGGTAACTCTTTAATCTCCAGGACTAACCTGTGTCATTTTGGCCCTTCCTACATTTCCTACATTTGATTCCTCTGCCTGAGACTCAGAAATGGCTCTTCTGTGTTAGCCACAAGTCAGGCAATGGCCATCTTTTCTTGGCCTAAGGCAGTTCCAATGCTCTTTTTTTTTCTTTTTTAAAGACTATACTATTTAGTCTTCCTCAGAAGTCCTGTGTGCTCTTAGGCAGTGCCTGCTGAATACATATTTAAGGTGTCCTTCAATAAAAATACCAGCCCTCTGCTAAATGAGCTCATCTTAGCATAGAATCATAGAATATTTTGGTTTGGAAGGGACTTTTCAAGGTCATCTAGTCCAACCCCCCTGCAAGGAGCAGGGACATCTCCAACCGGATCAGGTTGCTCAGAGCCCCATCCAACCCGGCCTTGAATGTTTCCAGGGATGGGGTATCCACCACCGCTCTGCAAAAGGTGTGAATCTGCACGTTGAGCCAGGGAGAGAGGCCAACCCCGGCGTTAGGCCCGGCCTAGGGGTTAAGCCCGGCCCCTCGATGGCCGCTGGGTGGCAGCGCTCTCCCTCCGCCTTCACAGCGGCCCGGGGCGCAGGGGCTCCCGCCCGGGCATGACCCGCCTGAAATCCAAGCGAGCAGACCCCTGCTGGAAGCTGAGGGGTTTTGTGCGTTTAATTTATTTATTTCGTATACTGAACAGCATTTAGGAAGGACTAACAGAGTAGCTAAGCACTTTCTGGAAGTCTGTATAGGCAGATTTTATGGAAAACGGAGACTTTCCAAAAACAATTGTAACTCACCATTTCCAGGGCTTTGGCTTCCCATGCCACACTTGTTCCTATTTCAGCTGGAAATAATTTTGCCAAGAGATAGAGGGGACTCTTCAAGCATCTACTGACAAAAGGCTGCGTATTATGCTGCAAATGCATGTGTGTATTTAACTATCTTTTGTTTGGTATTTTAGAGGCAAAAGAGCACAGAACTGGAGTTGAATGTAAAATTTCCAAGCAAAGAATAGCAAGCAGGTCCTGATTGCTGTGAAATCTGCATCAAATTAGATGTGATTCCTCCCTTGCAAGGCAGATGATGAGTGTGAGCTCTTCGAGAACAGATATAGTTTGGAGAAAGCCCACCGAGATAACCCGGTTGTGAAGCAGAGTCAGCCTGCCTGGCACGTGACTGGCAGGAGAATTGGAATGGCAACATCTGGGGAGGTGACACAGGGCTGGGAACATCTGGTTGGCCAGTACTGTTAATTACGGGAATGTCAGGGAAGAGGGCAGTGAAATAGTTAATGGCCAGTCCCATAACTGGGTATAACAATCGCGCTCCAGACCCATGTGTGAGAGCATCCACTGTGATATTGGGTTTGTCCCCATCAGAAAAGAGCAAGAAATGGTGGTCTCCATGATCTCCTCACGTGGACATACAGTATTAAAAATGGTTGCATCTTGTTCTTTAAATAACAGCTTCCTGGCAGAGACAGAGCAGTAATGTTTATACTGTGATATCAAACAGTGCCATTTCCCCTCCACTCTTACCCTTCCTCACTCGAACACTAAAATAGCAGGGAAATCCACTCCTGGGGTCTTCTGCCTCGCTGGAGTCAGTGATTCTGTTTAGCTCTAAATCCCAGTCGGAATACAACATCTAATATTGTCAAAGATTTTGGTTATTCAAATTTGAGAGGAAAATGGTTGACTCAGGCCCATCTTTAGTGAATGATGCCTAGGATAGTGAGACATCTTGAGTGCATAATTATGTACATCAGTGCAATATTAAGTTGTTAGTCATTCTTGCTTTATGGCAAAATACAAGGCAGTTTCTGTTTTTGATTAGCATCTCCCATTACCTGCTCTCAGTAAACAGATTTTTGGCTTATTTTTTTTAGTAAAAATTTGCACACATCTTCACCTTCCACACAATATACTTACCCAGCCCACTTTAATGTGTGCTGCAACTAATAAATGAGCAGCTGCCATGGCTACTGTGGCCATACAAATAGAAAGAAAAGCTCTTCGGCTTTTAAGGAGCGGCTGGAGGCAGGTAATTAACCACCGTTTCACTCCTTGCACACAAAGTGCGCGGAAAGAAATGCACTGGGCTTCCCTGTGGGTTTTGCTTTTGTGAGCACATTCTTCAAGGATTGCAACATCGCTGCCATTTCTGGGTGCAGCAAGAGAGTAAGAAAGAGCAAGGCCGAGTGCTGCAATGCTCAACAGAATCCTCTTCTAGCAAATCCAGTTATAATTAAGTGGGTGATAACAAAAGGGTCTTAAAAATAATAGCAGATGCACCTTTGGAGAACTTCCTTCTCCTGCTTCCCTTCCCCCATTTTCAGGCTTTTTTCCTTCGCTCTATCTCTCCACTGTTTCAAGAAAAGCACCTCTAATGCATCCAGGAGTGGGAGGGTGTTCACCAAAAGATTTTGCAACTTTTCTGAGCTCTTGGCTTTTTTTCATATCATAGAATCATAGAATCATAGACTCAGAGATGCATTGTCATTTATGCATTTTAATACTCTGCTCCTATATTTTTAAATAATCCCTGATATTATAGAGTTATTAAAAATCACTCTTTTGCAGGGTAAAGCATGTTCTCCTATGTTGCAGATTATTATTTGTCTGTCAGCTCACAGTAAGAGATCTGATTTCTGCCCACCGACTTCACTGGGAGGTTCTCAGTTGCCTATAATGAGGGTAAAATTGGGTCCAAGAGTGTTAAATTATATCTTCTCCAATATAGAAGAGCATACCCAGGCTTTCAGCCATGTGACTCTATTTGCAAACACCAGTGAAATTCTTTTTTTTTTTGGTCTCACTGAGCCATGACAACATAATAGTCTCTTAGAGCTTTTATAGATTGGATTTCAGGACAGAAATTGCTCCTACCCGCAAGTCTGAATTCTTGCAGAGAGAGGCGAAAATCCAGCCAGGAACTTGCTACAAACCTGTACGTCCTGGCTGAGCTGTAGGCCAAGAATTGCACCCTCTTTGCTCAATAACAAAAAAATTTACCAGGAAGGCTACTGGTATTGGTTTATTAGAGGATACTTTCTCTCTGTCTCTCTCTCATGTCCCATTCACAGCTTACTGTTACTAACTTCACTTGTCTCAAATTCAAACTATTAGTGGTTGCTCTTTAAAGGACAACAATAATTTCAAGTTGCTATAAAATTAATATGAAGCTTAAGTTGCATTTTCATTCATATTTGTACTGTTTTCTTTATTATATTTTAAAATGTTTGGGGCTTTGGGCCAAGCATCGGTATAAATCAGAATAAATACTTGGCTGACTTACTTGGGTATCTTCCTTCAGCAATCTGTTTCTAGCTCACAATTTGGCCTTCTTTGCAGCTGGGATACCTGTTTCTTTTCCTGCCAGCTTCTTTTTGTTTGGTTGTGGGTTTTTTTTTGCTTGTACATCTTCTGTCTGATGCCAAAAATATCTTGGTTCAGTAGTCTAACATATTACTTTGAGATTCCTCAACACTATTTCCAGTCAAGAGTCTTCAAGCTTCTTTGACGTCTGCCCCTGTGATCCACCTATTTTAAAAAAAAATATTGCTTATTACCTTACTTATACAGTTCCCTATAATTAATTTTTCTGAAACAACAAATAAGAGTATGGTGACAACTTCTGGCATTGATTCACAGTGCTGTTTGTGCCCAGCCTGCGTATCTGTTGACTTCAGTAAGGCTCCTAACGTAAGGTTTGCAAGTCTCCGTAAGAAAATATGCGCAGCTCCTTCTTATAGACGCTCTTCTTTTAAAAATCCCTGTGGGTTACAGTTCATCTCTGTTTTCTCTCCACACCCCTTCTGATTCCTCAACTATGTTTTCTGTGGCGTCGTGCCTAAGGCATATCTGAGCCTTGCATAATACCTACCTGGAGTGGAGGGAAATAGTGTTGAGAGTCAATTCCCTCAGCCAACTGGGCAACTGAGTGCTCAGGTTAAGAGAGGGACTCAGCTTTTGCCCTTTTTCTCCACTATGCCCTTCTATACCAGCATCAACTGTGGGAAGCAGGTCAGTAACTGGTGAGAAACTGCATCTGACTTGGATTGATTGATGCCTCTGGAGAGGTTCAGTTCTAGGTGACTGCTGGTCTTCTGCAGTCTTTAAAAAGGCTGACTGGGATGTTTTGTTGTCCTTCTGTTGCTTTTAACTGATTTATGTCTCTTTTAAACTTGGGGACGTTATTTGGGTAGCAAATGAAGTGAAACAGTCCTCAGCATCTTTGCAAAATAATACTTTGAAGAGCAGCAGAGAGCAACCTCGAGGGAAAATATTTCCTGTGAGACTTGCACGTTTTGGGGTGATTGTGTTTGCAGCCTTGCCTCTACAGGAACAGTGGCTGACTGTCTCAAAACATTTGCAGAGGAGCAAAGCGCAGGCAAGACCCACTCTCCACCGTGTGCTGCAGCTCAGCTGGCGCAGCAGCACTGCAGGAGGAAAATGTATTTTCTTCCTTCAGTAAAACGCCTATTGCTTTAGAAGCAGCAAGATGAATTCTACTATGCTTCCATTTTAAACAAACTGTGTATTGGGGGATACACAAGATAATTTTGAAGCAAGATTTTTCATTCCCAGCCTGCAAAAGATGCCATTTTCCAGCTGCTGGAAAACATCATGAGCTGATCCTGTAATGTAAGAATTGCCTCATTACCATTACATGTAGCCAGCTCTTAGGTTTCTGTTCAGCTTCATAAATTCCAAAAAGCAACTTAATATATTTAGGAGCTATTTTTCAGTTTTAAAAGGAACCAGAGTCTATTCCAGGACCCAAGCCAGATTCCTTACAATGTAAATGAAGACAAATTGCAATGAGCTTATTTCAAAAGATGAAGAAAAAGTTTTTACAGAGCAATTTCTTTTTGTTTTCTTTTTTTTTTCTTAAGGAACAAGAAAATGTGCTTTTTGTGTTTTTGAAGAACAGTGAATAAGCCCAGCAAAATTACACTATTGTATGTGCCCACTAGTCAAATATTAACATTATAATCCATTTTTTTTCCGTTGGCAGAAGGCAATAAATGACCAGAATCCATTCTTTCTGATTCTACATACCAACTCCATAGGGTTCAATTCACTTCAAACCAAGGTGGAGCTGCTTTGTAGGGACTAATGACAAGGTCTGGAGGTTTTCTTCCTTCAGTTGTTAATATGAATATAATCCAGGTCAACGTTGACCCCTTTAAGTCAGCTCTGTGTTGCCTGACTTCTGTAAAACAATGAAAATCTGTTTCAAATCATGATGGGTGGTTACTGCAACTTTTCACTTTTCTTGGCAGTCTGAAGTACTGAATAGGAAAAAGAGGCAATTTTCTTTTCTTACCTAGGCAGGTACAGCCAGAGCAGCACAAGACATTTGTACTGTTAATGTTGCATAGGCCCATAAGAAATAGAATGGAATTTGCTACGGGCTGCAAAAGTACTTCACAAAAATAAATTCACCAAGAAGAACATCAGTTTTGATCTGTGTACTTTCCAAATATCTGGGAAATCTGCCTGTGCAACATAGTATGTTGGATCACAGTGGACAGTGTTACATGCATGTTGGATTTAACTTATATATCTTTCCCAAAGGAGCTGGAGAATGGTAAAAAAAACCTATAATGTGGTTGGGCATTTGTCATATTCTGTTAAAAACTGGTTGCTTCCAGCATGTCCAGGCAGATTTAAACAGATGAAAGGGTCAACTGTATATGTACATAAATTAAGACATGAGAGCTTCCAGTAATTTATTTTATCTATTAAAATGCTGCTGTGATTTTGAATTTGAGAAAGGAAGTGCTTTAGAAGGATCAGAAGACAGTATCCCATGGCAAACAACCAAAACTGAATGAGTTCAAAGATGCAAGAAGATAAGTATTCAGTCTGTTCAAGGGGGAGCATACAGCTGTGTCCTAATACAAAGAAATAATTGAGTTTATTTGATCTCCTAGGGCTATTTCCTTCATAATCTATGCAAGAGAGCACTTTTTAATGCTGTGGCTTCTTTTTTTCATGTTGTCTTTCAAAACAAGGCCTAGTGTCAAGAACCCCTTTTCCAGCGTTAGCCCTGACATTTGGCTATTAGTGTGTTCATTACATAGGATCCCTCCCGAACAGCTCCTGGAGGACTGCAAAGCAGTCGGGACAGCAGACCAGGCTGGAAGGCCATGGCTGGATCTGGGCTATGGGTTTCCCATGCATATTGGGAAGAGGTATACAGAGAGGGAAAGCGCCAGGTCTGACATTACAGTGCTGGGAGAAGCTTCTAGTCTAGTTAACGCTTCCGCCAGCAGACCATTGGACTTGCTACAGGAACTTCTTTTATTATCTGAACCCAAACTGCAGTTTGACTTGTTATTTCCTGACTATAAGTAGCGTACATACAGCATGCTGAAATTCCAAGTGTAGATACATAAAAAAATGTAACCGTTGTACCCTATTTAGCGATAGAGGTGTTCCTCTCAGTTGAAAGAAAAAGTGCTTTTTCTTCCACTTTTTCCTCAGAAAACTGTTAACAATTATCATTTCTTACTGCAAGAAGGGCTGAAAAATTTGGCATCTGAACTTCATCACCTTATGGCATGTTGTATCTGAGCAAAACCTTACCCACATCCTTCACAAAAGCAGAGTCTGTGGAAGGAACAGTTATTGCATTTTGAAGTGCTATTTATGCTGTCAGTTCTCCTTCCATAAATGTTTTTAAATCAGGGATTTAAATTAAGCACTTATATTAATCACTCTCAAACTAATCAGTGAATCGACGCCAAATCTGGCAGCCAGTCAGTGTTGATACAAGATTTGCTGCACGTATACTCCCAAAATTTGTTTGCATAGTATTTTATTGCAAATACAAAAAGGCAAATGCAGTTGTCAATTATGAATGAAGCTCAAACCAGGATAAACTGAAGAACAAAACTGGTGTATATACCCTAAGCAACCTGTCAGTATGGACAAAACTGCCTGTGAGCTGGCATCTAGTACTGATTTGCTAGATCTTCTTGTAAATAATAAATCACCTTCTCTTTCTGCAAAAAACATGAACTGTGTTCATCATTTGAGATTCTTTACATTATTAACAGCTTGGGAGGGAGTTCAGAAACTCAGCTGAAGAAAATATTCAGAAGATCCTAGATACTTGATATTAAGACTCCATGCTGTTCTTTTGTACATATGCCTTCCTATTTTAGTAGAAAGTTTCCATAATTTTGTATTAGATAGGAAAATCATGCCTATCTACTTCTTTGGGGCATTTCCAGACTGTGAGTATTCTGAAACAAGATTTACCTAAGAAGAATCATAGAATGATAGAATGGTTTGGGTTGGAAGGGACCTTTAAAGATCATTTAGTCCAACCCCCTGTCACGGGCAGGAACACCTTCCGCTAGACCAGGTTGCTCAAAACCCTGTCCAGCCTGACCGTGAACACTTCAAATGATGGGGCATCCACAACTTCTCTGGGCAACCTGTTCCAGCGTCTCACCACTCTCATCATAAAAAATGTCTTCCTTATATCCAGTCTAAATCTTACTGCTTTCAGTTTAAAGATGTTGCCCCTTGTCCTATTGCTACAGGAAGGCTGGAATCTTCTTTACTCAAATAATGCACACAGTTTGCTGTGTACTTTAGAAAGTAAGACATTTCCATCAGTCCTGTTACACTTCTACAGCTTCTGGAGCTGATGTGCCAAGGTGTAAATTTTTTCTCAGAAAACTCTAAGTGACTGGAGAGCTTGAGTACAAAATAATCCTGTTCTGCCTCTGAAGACAGTACCACACAGCAATCTGTCTTTGTAGCTAAAGCTGTTTACTTTCTAGTCTTGATGTGCTTAAAAAAAATTATTTCTGTGATGTAGCCAACAATAACAGGCCATTATCTGATCAAGAGCCTCACTGAGTGAGGCGGAGCTGGGCCTGCATGTTTACTCCAACAAATGCCAAAAGACAGGATCCCCCTATTTAGGACGGAAATTCTATATCCTCACCAGAAGAGTGTAGGGGCCAAAAAGAGGAAAACAAAAAATCTACCATGAAAGAAGAAAAGAACTGTGAGGTTCAAGAAGCACAAACCAAAGTCTTGATGATGTACTCCTTTCTCCCAGTCCTTTTTGTTATCTGAAATACACCTTCACAAAGTAGAAACTTTGCTAGTAATGTTTTTTTTCTGCATTTGGATTCTATTAGGTTCTATTTTGTTATTCATTGTCCTGGGCTGTCCAAGAATACGCAGGGCAGAGCGTGCAGCACAGCCTCCTGCTTTGAAAACAGAGAAGTGAGAAATACAGAGGACTGCCAAGACAGGGAGAAAACTCACCATGAAAGGTTTGTGTTCAAGCACAGACCTCGTGCCTTTTTCTTGGAGCTGTAGCGAGCATGAGGAAGATGGCCATAGAAGTGGGGGACAAAGACCCAGGCAGGGTTTTATTGCACTGCATCCACTTCATCTTTGGCCATAGCAGTAGAAACCCTCTTGCCTCACGCTTTCCATACAAGAGCCAGGGTCAGGCATAGGTGTTTCAAGAAAGATGAGGATCATCCTGTTCTTGCATACCCTAAAAATTTCCACAGGAACATCCAGGTTTGGCTTTAGGTCTTGAAATTACACGTGGGCTGCTGAAAGTAAAGCTACTCATTAGCTGTTAATTAATTCCTTTCTAGAAGTAATTTATTATTATTATTTTTTTTTCCAGTAGACATCTCTTCCTCTGTTTTTGTGGCATGAAGATAATCTTCAGGGATAAAGGGAAATTGGGTTTGTGCCCTTACTTCTAGAGTGATTTGGATTGGTGCTGTTATCGCTGGAAAAAACAGCCATTTTACCTGCTAAGCAATTTTAATAATCATTGAGACACTTTTTCCTTATTTAGTGTGGACTTCTTTTCTTAGTTTCTTATTTTATTTTTCTTAATCTAAATATCCAGTTTATACATATATAATAATTTAATGTAAACAAAATGTAGATTTCTTCCAATAGTGATTTGTAACAGTCATATTAAATTTAAAATGAATAAAAGCAGCCTGGTACACTAAGGAACGTATAATATCTGCAACATACCTTCTTCATTGCTCTAACCTACACTCTGCAACCTAGAAGCTTTGTTTTTCTAACTGGAAGACCTGCAGGAACACCACTCCTGCACATCTGATTAGCTAAAGCTAAGCAAATCTGAACGTTAATTCAGTAGAATCCTCTGAACTGGGAGACAGCCAAGTCAATTAAACAACTATCCTGATAAGGAGAGACAAAAATGCTTCTGAAAAGACTTGCCATGGCATAAAGTACCCACTGAAGTAAAACTACAGCCATAAGGAGGTTATTCACAGCATTTTGTTTTTCTTTGGCATTTATTTCCTTATTATTACTGGAATCTCTCTTTGTGATGGAAGTGAAGTTTGGCATTTCACACTGATTTAAGAGCTTGCTTATACTTAACTCCCTGTGCCACTGAGTGACTATATCACTGTTAAGTAGTTTCACTGTCATTAAGTATAATTGTGCTAAATTAGCATCCATGGAGATGTCCTTGTTAAAAGGTTTTTATTATACTGGTGATTGTATACAAATAATATAATCCTGACGGATAAAAACCCGAGCAACAGCTAAGAGAAGGAATTTGTAGTTGCTCTTCAGAACAGCAGGCAGGGAAGTGTCCCCACACCAGTATCTCCTGGGGCAGGGAAGATGATTGCTTTTCTCAGCTAAGTCAGCAGAATGGTCATGGTCCCTGGGTATTGCTATTTGATACGGGTGTTTCTCTAAAAGAGATGCGTGACCATTGCAGACGGAGGTTTAGCAGAATCCTGATTTTCAGAGTGCTCAACTCTATTGCCGAGTGGAAATTATCTGCAATGCTGGTGTTTCTCTGGCTTCCTCTGAGCACTGTGCAGAAGAACAGTTTGCTGTACAAAGTTCTTCAAACGATCCACTTAAGAATTAATGTTGGAAGAAGGCTTTTTCCTTTTTGAGCTGTTACACATAATATCTAATTAGCCCACGGTGTCAATGCTAACATGGTAATTCTGTAGGCCAGACATGTCTCATGAGGAGTAAGGAATAATTTAAAATGGTCATTAGGAGCTGCATGGTCTTGAAAATAGAAATTCTTTTCACTTTATCTATAACTTCAGATAATTGTGCTACAGTATTCCTTCCGATTTAGGAGTTACTAGGTAAAATAACAAGCTGACATCTGTACTGTATCATATGCTCAATTACCTGTATGCAGAAAATGGCCAAAGAACAATTTCAGATAACCAAGCTATTTGATGCTTGAGGGAATTTTCAGTATAATTAATCAGCATCTGGAGACATTAACCTGTTTGCTTAAGAAGAATTTTTGGTTAATTGAGGTTCACAAACTAAGGTTACATAGAATGCAGAGCAACCTTTAGTTCAGCCTTGAAGCCTTGCACTGAAGGGTGCTTCAGAGAATTATATGAAAAAATGTTTCCACATCTAATAATTTGCCTCTTAGCCATCCTTAATTACTAGCCATTTGATTATCTTTCATCTCATGTCCAGTATGCTAAACTGACAGAAAATTGTCTTCCTTTTTTGTACAAAAGGAAAAGTAAGAGTTAGTCCTTACCTACATACAGAGAATCTTTGAGTAACAAATCTTTGTTTCCAGTAGTGCTGAAGTATGTTAAAGTTTTATTAATTCATATTCATGTGCATACAACAAACAAACATGCATTTTGAAACTATACTAATTAATCAATCTTTCACAGCCTGTTTCAGTCAAAGCACCATGACTGCGTTAGATGGGAAGGAAGAATGAATTCCAGAAGGAGGAATCTCCAGTGATGGTGTTGCTTCCCAGCCTCTAGACATTCAAACCCAGATACCCACAATCAAGAACTTCACAGCTGATTTTGACAATACAGCAAAAAGAGTGATGGACTTTCTCAGGTGACCAGGCAAGATGAGCTGTATTCTCTGGAGAGTAAGTGATTTGGTTTTATAGCACAATATTGCCTCTCAGAGAAGGCCATTTATGCTACTTCTACTGCATTGCTGCAGGAATAATTACCGTACAGCAAATTGCTTTTTCACCAGCAGCACCTACCTCCTACGTACCACGCTTTCATTTGCACTTCTTGGCAACTCTTGTGCAGCAGCATGCAGATCCCTATGTTGGCCTGGCATATCAAATGGGATGCCTTGGCTTGTGCTTAAGACTAGAAGGCACGTTTTATAACATTTTGCTGCACATTTTCCTGTGCTAGTAACAGGAGCACGTGATCCCTAATTCCTGAGGCACAGCATCACTCCTACTCCCATGCCAAGCCTTTTCTGAATAGGCTTGGCCAGCTTTGCAATTGCAACAGTCATTTTTCTCTCATACCTAAACACAGGGACTAGAATAATACTGTCAAACCACCTTTCAGATCTTGTGAGTAAAGAAAGATCTGCAAATGTTAAAGGCTAGTGTCATAGTATCTTCTAATGCCATAGTATCATATGATGCTAGTTCCTGTATATTTGATTTAACATCCTAGTACCACAGCATTTCTATAGACTTTCAGGGCAGGTTTGAGTAAAAACTGTCTCAGGAGCTAATGACTTTCATTATTGCATTCTTTTATGTTTAGTTTTTAATTATTCCTTGTTTAATTCTCTCTGAAAATAAGTGCTCTTTTCCAACGAAGAATGAAAGAACATGGCTTATATATAGTTTTTATGTTGTTATTTTCATTTTCTTAAGAAATTGCTGGATGAATGAATCACAGGGCCCACATTTTGACCTACAGATTACGCAGTCAACTTAGCCAACCACTAGACTGGTCTACGTGTTGCTCATGGAAGTTGTGTAATTTCCATCCCCGAAAGTCTTTAGTTACAGAGCAAACAAACGCTGTGAAGCATAACGTACACAAAAGTTAGGACAGAGCAATAGTCTATGTTAATGTTTCTCAGCCTTTTTTAGTTGAAGAACAAGCCCAACTTTAAGCAAAGAAAGATATATCTTATTTGGTTTTGTCGTAATTTTTTTCTTGTATAACTAAAGAACACATAAGCAGAAATGGGATTGTTCTTGCTTTCCTTTTTTTACTGTTACTTTCATTCATTTGTTTGCTTATATTTGGCTGTATATTTCCCTAACAATATGGGGTTTTAAATAATTCGGTAAATGTGCCATCTAAGATCCGATGAGCCAGTGGTGAAAAACTGTTGCGAAGCATTCAACTAGGTAACTTCTACAGGTCCTTTCTACCCGTTTTTTCTACAACTCTTTGACCTGTAGGTGTTTGCAAGTAGGTGTTCCCTGGCACCCAACTTGCAGCACTCACTCTGGAGTAGTAACAGTGAGGATGTGAGGTCCTCCGCTGCTTTCCTCTGGTCCTTTTACACACACTGTTAAACTACCAGGGCAAACAGAAATGTTTACTGCTACTACCTGCAGTCTATTCATCCAATTTTCATTCCTTCCATGACCTTTCTTGTAGTAGTTGTGTGTAATATTTGTAAAAGCAAATTTTGAGGGAAGGAATTTGTCTATAAATTCTCATTTACTTCTACCTATTTTATTCCTGATGAAAGGTCCTGATTGACAAAATTACATGTAATCCATTTAAAGACCAGCCTACACAGACACTGCTTTACAGCTGATATTTTATGAGGTTTTTGTGAACTCTGAGTCAGTACAAATATAAGCATGGGAAATATATTTAATATATTTAATCTTTCTGCACAGCTGTTCTTATCAACCTTCTCCTCAAGCATTAATAACAGCTGATAAAGCTCTCAGGGGAACTTACCATAATGCATACTCTGCTCTGGTGAGACCCCACCTGGAGTACTGTGTCCAGTTCTGGAGCCCCCAACATAAGAAGGACATGGACCAGCTGGAGAAGGTCCAGAGGAGGGCCATGAAGATGATCAGAGGGCTGGAGCACCTCTCCTATGAGGACAGGCTGAGACAGTTGGGGCTGTTCAGCCTGGAGAAGAGGAGGCTCCGGGGAGACCTTATAGCGATCTTCCAGTACCTAAAGGGGGCCTACAGGAAAGATGGGGAGAGGCTGTTCAGTAGGGCCTGTTGTGACAGGACTAGGGGTAACAGTTTTAAAATAGAGGGAGGTAAATTTAGAACAGGTATTAGGAAAAAAAATTTTACACTGAGGGTGGTGGAACACTGGCACAGGTTGCCCAGGGAGGTGGTGGATGCCCCATCCCTGGAAATATTCAAGGCCAGGTTGGATGAGGCTCTGAGCAACCTGATCTGGTTGGAGATGTCCCTGCTCCTTGCAGGGGGGTTGGACTAGATGACCTTTGAAGGTCCCTTCCAACCTTAACCATTCTATGATTCTATGATTCTCCTATCTCACACAGTACATTTTTTAAATTTCCATTAATGGGCACTCTGTGTGCCCACAAAATCCAGGGAATGAAATAACTCAGTACTGTTGAATCCAATTTTGATATGGTTAAAATAAATGCAGATGTTTCCTATAGGCAGGCTTCCCAGGTGGTTAATTGACAGTTTAGGCAAAGGTAATTTTCTTACACTGTTAATATTTTTTTAAGTGTGTCATAATACATCTATTTACAGAATCTAACATTGTATTGACAGCAGGGAGTACAGTGTGCTTTTTGTTAAAGTCAGTCTAAAGACTGTTACTTAAAGCAGAATCAAAGACTTAGGAAGAAGATAGGAACTTAGCTCCCATGAGGTGATAAGGGAAATTGCATTGAGACAACAAAGCAGGCACATCACGTCACTTCACCAGGGTACTTTCATCAGATTACAGCAATCTGGCGGTCATGGATTTCCTGCACCAGAAGTGGTGTCTTCAGGTGTAACAACCCAGATGAATTTTTCATGCATGAATTTGTCTAACTCCCCTAAGAGTATAAACTTCTGGTGCCCACAGCATCTTGTATCAATGAGCTCTCCTTCTTAGCTTTCCTCCATCTGTCAAATTCCTTTATGAATCACTCTAAAAAAGCAAAAAACTGTATATATATGTGTAGCTAAATTAGTGCTGAATTCTTATGGGTAACTGAAAACAGACTTTGATCTGGTGTAGCTATAGAAGTATCAGTTGCTTTGAATGATTTGATACTACTGTGTTCACATGTAAATATAAAATTTCAGGCTTAGAGATACTAATAAAAGGACTTTAGGGAAGAAATGAAACAATGTGTCTGGCTTTTGTAAAATCTGGCAGCCAAAATGTTGAGCTGATTAAAAAGGGAAGTAAAGAGCATGTTAGTAAAAATTTTATTGCATAGAGATACCTCCAGAGACTAAATGAGCAGAGCAATCACAGTGCCAGTGCCATTTATCACTGAGAGAAGACTCGGCGTTCCTACTATAACCTTGCATTCCTGTGGAGAAGGCCTTCTCTTGGCTTTGACCCCGTTATGATTGATATCATACAGTGAATATGCACAAATGCTGTTTCCAGACTCAATCGAGTTTTCATGATAGAGAAACAGTACACAATTTGTCAGTCAGAAAATAAAATTACCTTACAAATACTGTATTTGTGTTATTCAGAGCAGCATATACCTGGGAAATGCTCGCTGACTGACTCTGTGGATTACAGAGAGAAAGTTTTAGAAGTAATGTTGCAGAGCTGGGACAGGTCAGGACATCAGCACATGTACTCCGACCAGGTACAGCTGCTCTTATGAATCGCTTAAGGCAAACGGTGGGCCCTACAAAAAGAACCCCCAGAACTGTAACTTTTGATACAAGAACACAACAATACTCCTTCTGTTTGGCAGAAATGGGGGAGGTCAGGGCCCTGAGGGCACCCCTGAGCTCTTGTAGGGGTTTGGCTGCCTGGGCTCAGGGCCAGTCTAGTGCCCTGTGGCACAGCTGGTGGGGGTCAGTGAGGTCCCTCCCCACTTCTCATTCACCCAGGATCTGATTTTAGGCTCAGGCTCTGGCTCCTTGGGTCCCAACCAAGGTACATTGCTGCCACATGTCAGCCCGTGCTGTGGACCCTGCTGATGCATGCACTGACCCTGACCCATGCACTAGCTTCCCAGCCTGACCCTGGACCTGCCTCATCACCCATGGACTTGCCTGATGACCTAGTCTCCAGGCTGTGCCTGGCTGCCCCCTTCCAGCCTGCCATGCTCCCTCCACGAAGGCAGCAGGATGGACTCTGGCTAGGGAGGCCATGCCCTCCTGGTCCACAGATCGCCCATGGCTTACAGCTACCTATCTTTTAGCATTGTACCTCACTCCTTTGCTGTGCCACACCAATGTCTGTATCCCACTCTGAGGTCTGATATGCCATGACTGGGTTGTTGACCCAATCTGTGATCCATTGACCATTGAGCATGGAGTAGGTGATGAAAGTTGGTGTTTTGTGCACCTGTGTCTTTTATGCACCTTTAGCTGCGGGGCACAGGCACACACCTGGATGCCTCTTTGCCATGTGAATCTAGTACATGTGGTCCCACACACTGGGAGAAAAAGTGATAGGTCTGACAGTAATATTATGCTTGATCACACAGCACCATGGGTGTAATTCTGTTACATCTTCACAGCGATTCTCTTACAAGAATTTATAAGGTTGAAGGTTACGTGCCAAACACAAAGATTAGGGGTATGTATGGACATGGCTGCTCAATGAACTCCAGCAATGATGATAAAGGGACTAAGATATGTCTTGCCCAGGGTCTGTAGAAGTTTGCCATGGGGTTCTTTGGACTTCAAACAGGAGAAGATAATAAAATGGCCTGGCCTAAAACATGACTTACAGCACACTTGCGGCCATAAGCAAGGATAATGAAGATCACTCCAGCTAGCAATGGATTGTCTATCAACATATGCAAGTGTTCAGAGTTGAGAGAAGTTAATAACACAGCACACTTTGCAATTGGAATCTGTTCATCTAATTTGCCTCATGAGACAGAAAATCAGTGGCAAGTTTTCTCTTCCTGCCTTCCTTCCTCAAGAATTCAGTGTCACAGGAAGCTAGTGTCAAACAGCCCTGACAAATAATCATTTCTGTGCATAAAACACATAATTCAAATTTCATCAGTCTTTCCTGTCAACAAGTTTCAGTGCTGTTGGGGAAGGATCATTTCTATGTTACCTTTCGCCTATGCTAAAATTGAACCATGTCCAGGCAGAGGCTGAGAAAGTACATATAGCAAATCATTTGGACAAATTGCCTCCCTCAGTAAAGCATCAACTTATATTAACAAAGCTTTCAAACATTTAATCTTGCATCTGCTCTGTAATTTGTTTCACTGTAATTTTTGTTTTAATATAAAATAAATTTATTCATGTCTTCAATATGCCGCAATTCTATTTCACCCTCTTTTAACTGTGATGCATTATTCCACTCAAAAATCTGGAGCACTTGTCCTGTCTGCTTATATTTCCACCGTACTAGGCCTAACCTCAGAACCTCACTCTGTTTCTCTCTGGCTGATTAATTGATGTTTCATCCCTTTTTCTAAAGAGTAAGTTGGAGTTTTTTGTTGTAAGTCATCACATGTTGATTCATCTGTATTTTTGCTAATTCTATTCGTATTTCCTTTTGCGTCTATATCCTCCCCTTGTGTTTTGGGTCAAAAGCGTTCTAAATAAATTAACAACTCTTTCCCTGTCTGCCAGATTAACTGCTTATAAAAGTCTGGTTTCTAATTCCTTAGAACTGATGAGGGACTTGTGCCCTGAAGCATAGAGTTTGATATCCCAGACCATACCCTTTGTAATGAATGTTCCCATTATATGCTTACTTGTCCAATCTTCTTTTGAATCTGAGTAACATTTGACCTCTGAGATGACCTGCAGCAAAAAAAAAATTCCACATTTTATCACTTCCTATTTCATTCAAAAGAAAATCTAAAAACAAAAACCACCTATTTCCTGCATTTCAGATGTGCTGTGGCTTGGTTCTTCCCCTGTGTAGGGTAAAAGCAAATAAAAGCTCAGCCCTTCATCGCTGTACCTTGTTCTTCTGTACTATCTTTTATTTCCCTCTATGTCTGTCTCCTGCCTGCTCTAAAGAGTTTGCATCTTTTCAATCCTTCTTCATATAAAAGCTTTTGTATGACTATTCATGACCGTTGTCTGTCTCATATCTTTGCACTTCTGCAGCTGTTTTTTGTGAGATGATGATACGTCTAGCTATGGGTGCTCTCTGTTAGACACATCCTTAGTTCCTAAAATAGAAAATAATACTGCCTCATCTCATTCTCTAGGCATACTTTTTTGATATCTCTTCATACTGTGAGCAATACCTAGTGCTTGATGTCTTTAAAGTGGCTGTATATCCTCTGCACTAGAGATCCAGGCTATCCAAAACTGACAGCTAATTCAATCCTAAAATAATTTTTAGAGTGTGTACAAAGCAGAAAGAACAGATTGACATGCAGCTGCTAGGGAGAGTGTCCTTTGATATATAAACAGATAAAGTCTAAACCAGACACAATTTTCCAGAATACATTTTCTGAGTTCTTTTAACTTTTAAATACCATTCTTCAAGTTAGCCATTTGCCAATCTACTACATGAAATTCAAAGTCTGTTGGCCAAGCTTTTATTCTAAACTATCATGCTGATTTTCCCCCTTAGTTGTATGTAGGTTTCCAACACATTCTTCTTCCCATCTGATCAATAGAGAAATGAACTGGCATGGGAGGTAGACCTTTTAAAAATGGAGTCACTTTTAAAGTAGGGTATGTTTTTTTCAGTAGATGCTAAGCAGCTGAACTAGTAATTGCATCTGGAGTTTCAGGTGCACAGCACTTGGTCCTTACTCTCCACCAGCTTTCAAATTACACATATGCTTTCAATTAGATCCTTTATGCCCTGCCACTGCCAGGATTCACATTCTCTGCTCTAGGATAAGTCACATTTCAAGCACCCACAATATCTCCTCTCCTTGCTTGGTTACTTCACCAGCCTCAAATCTGAGATCTTCACAAAGACAAGAGAAAAAAATCTAGAATTACCTAAGATGACTCTCCTTAAACCGTAGGCTATGCTAGGACGTTTTAAGGGAGAGGAAGGGGCCCCAGGGTGTGCCCTTATAAGCCAGTATTGCAATCCCCTTCCTTTCTTCTGCGGTGTATAGCAGTCTTATCAAGGGACATGTTCCTCGGGGAATATTTGAAAGGGCTTTGGAAAAGAAAAAAAAGAAGAATTAAAGACCATGAAGAGATAGGAGAAAAAGGTTAGTCATTTTTGGTTCTCAGCTGTTGAATTATCTTGAGAATGGTAGCTACATTTAGAAAGAAAAAAAAATTTTGCATAGGTATAAGGAAACATAGCAAAGTATATTGGTGCAACAAGTTTGAGGAGCAAAGTGCTAAGTAGAAGGTGCTACTTCCACTTTAGTGAAGTGTCTGCTTACTTTCAACAAGAAAGTTGTACGTCAAATCTGGCAGAATGCATGCTGAATTTACCTTTTATCTTGCCCTAGTCTTCTGTGAAAAATATTTTGAAAAGCTAGTTCCAAGTGTTTAAGGGTGAATTGCTGGAATTGCAATTTAAGAAAGAACTTCTTGTTTAGGTGTGAAGAAGAGGAAGTTATCTCAAAAGCAAGCAGCACTTCTGGCTCTTACTATAATTCTTCTGATAAGATGTAAAAAAAAAAAAAAAAAAAAAAAGCTTTCTAAAGCCTCTTATGGAGCTCCTAGCAAGAATGAGTCTTTTAAGTGCATCTGCAGATCTCGTCCTTGATGTCCAGTATGCAATTTCTATAAAGCTTGTACTTGAATAAGAGAGGGTTTTCTTGATAATCTGACCTTGTATGTTTCTGATTACGTCTCAAATAAGTGGCCCTATTCAAGACCAGGACTGTACTGTAAGTGCTCTCTACCTGAGGTAAACCTCCTGTGAAAGTACCTTTGCATAAGACTCTTCTGAGTAAGAGATGGAAAACATTCAGATGAGTTGTCTTCAGTGCTGGAAGGTTTGTGTGTCTGAGAAAAGGAAGGCTAATGAGAAAAGGCTCCCTTCATTGCAATACTTCTTCTCCCTCACCTCAAGTATTTTTTGCTGTCTGGAAGCTTTGTGGGTTTTTGGATAGGCTACCTGATTTCCTGTGTTTGAAGGCAAATCTGAGGATAGTTACTGTGCAACAATTCTATGGGAAGATTAATTGTGTTAGGCAGACAAGACTGTGGGGACCTAATGTGTTGGACCATGGATGAGAGAGCGTTAGAGGTGAGAAGAAGCTCAGCTGGCTGCCAGGTTAACAAGCAGCAGACTTCAGCCCAGCCTTTCTAGCCCTACTGCTCTGTCAGTCATCCTAAAACTAACCCACAGTCCATCAGTACAGTGAGGAAGATGTTTTCATGCTCCTTTGAGACATGTGTGAATAATTAGTTGATCTCTTCTATTCAAAGTTAATAGTCCGCAGTATATTATGTGTTTAGTAGACAAATAAACCACGGTGGATTTCTGTTATCTAACTCTACCATGGCTTCTTGTTGCTATGTGTGGGAAGCTCCTTCAGGAAGAATTCAGTAGGAAAAAAAGCCTTTCTCTGCTTCATAATCCTGTAATATGAATACAGAATTGCCTGGGCTACTATGTCAGAATAATTAACAGTGTAACACCAGTGGCGAGGGAGCAATCGAATGGGATATCTCTGGATCAGTATTGGGTCTGGTATTAATTAATGAAAACACTAATTAAGGTTCCTGTTAAGCAATCTGGAAGATAAAATGAAGCACGCATTGATCAAATTTGCAGAGGCCAGACTGTAGCTACAGAATGACTGATCAAATGATTTTAGAGTAAGAAGCAAATTTTAAATAGAGTGAGATTTTAATTTAGATAAATGTTAAACAATGCACTAGAGGGTGACACTTTATAAAATGGAAGGCTGCTGATTAGAGATCGGTAACACAGAGAACTTAGGAGAGTGGGTAACAAATGGGGCACAAATCCCAATAGCATGGAGCTTTAAAAAGACAAATAGCTTTCCTGGCTGTACAGACAGTACAGGGGAGGTCATTTGTAGGACGGTGGCCATAACGATATCTATTCTGTGTTTCTAGTGTGGCAATGCAAGTGTAAAGCGTGAACCTCTTACCCACGTGAAATAAACTCTTTAATTATGATCTCAAGGTTGATGGTAAAGGAATAAAGCTTTGAAAATGGTGCAGAGCTGATGGACACGTGTACACAGCCTCTGAGAGGCGCATGAGCACAGTGTGCTCCACTGACAGTCCACCTCTCAGCCATGTGGCACCTCATCAGGTACCCTGCACGTGATCCATTGATGCTGACTTCTGGTGCGTTCCTGTACTTGTCAAAATGCAATGGGAGGGAGCTGCTTTCGTAATGGAAAATGTAGCAGGACGGACGTCAGCATAGAAGCCTCGGCCTCTGACTGCCATCTTATCAACCTTTTCGTACCAGCTATGAAACTGGATTCTTCTGGTTGGTGGGGAAGGCCGGTGAACATCAATAATGCAACCAAGGAAAGAAGTTTTGAGAAATGGATGCTGCTTTTAGCCTTTTTTTAGAGCTGTTGTCTTTCTTTTCTAAGAGTGACTTCATCTGGATTGAGGCCCTGGCAAAGCAGGGGTACCATTGCAGGCAGTTGCTTCTCATGACTTGGTATTCTTGGGAAATGAGATGTCTCTAGGAAGAAAAGAGGGAAGCAAACTGCTTCCTGCATGTGTAGGAGAGGTAGAAAAAAATCTTAATACTTCGGTGTCTAGGAGGAGTTACAGAGCAGTTATCTGGTCAAACAGTTCTAAGTAAGCTATTTGCAAGAAAACTTGTAGTATATATAGTTATATGTGTGAATGTGTCTACACAAGAGTACTGTGTAATGTTTGAGAAGCATTATGAAAAGTCAGGTAAGTACTTTCTTGCAGTAAAATTAAATATTTTATTGTAGCACTGCAGCAGCAATGAATCTATCAATTTAGGAATCAGTTTACCAGTGACATTTTTTAAACTGTATCTTCTTTCTTTAAAAAGCATGTATTTTTATGTAGAATCATTTATACCATTTGCATATGCTCAGAGCTTTTTTATAGTAATAGCTTGTAGCTTCACAGAATTGCAAAATAGCTGAGGTTGGAAGGGACTCCTGGAAATCATCTACAACAATACTCTTGCTCAAAGCAGAGTCAGAAAGAGCAGACTGCTCAGGACTGGATTGTAAGGTTCTGAATATCTCCAAGGTTGCAGGCTTCACAACCTTTGAGGAGCAGGTTCCAGTGATTTATCACTATTACAGTGGTTTAATAAATAAATAATTATATTTAGATGCAACTTTCTGTATTTCAGTTTGTGCCCTTTCCCTGTCCTTTCACAGGGCACTACTGAGAAGTCTGGCTTATTCTTCATTCCTACCCTTTCAGGTATTTATGCACATTAAGAAGATCCCCCTGAGCATTCTCTTCTTTGGGCTGAACAGTCTGAACTCTCTCAGCCTCTCCTCCCATGACAGATGCTCCAGTCCCTTAATCATCTTTGTGGCTCTTTGCTGGACTTGCTCCAGTATACCCATGTCTGTCTTACACTGTGGAGCCTGTAACTTAACATGGAACTAAAAATACACTGTTTCATTAAAATCTTAGAAAATCTAAGTCAGTGATGCATACTGAAAAGAGTTTGCATCATTCAAAATAAAAAAGGAACTGGATCAAGTTTTAACTAGAATTGAACTAATACATCCTGCTCATAATAACAGGAAATTAAATTAGCTGAAAATCTTATACTAACAGCTATGCTGGAATTATTATTATTTATTAACGCAGTAAGCTGGGGGGAGACAGAGAAAGAAGCAAATTCTTATTGTGACAGTACACAAGCCCAAAATGCAATACACACTCTGTGCATTTGCTTCAAGGATCCAAAAGCCATGGCTTCAGTGGGATAGAAAAGTCTTGGCCCAAAGAACTTTGAAGGGTTTTGGAAGATGAAGGTCTCTGGCTGAGATGCCAGGATGACAGGAGAAGATGACAAAACAGCTCATGATGAGCAAGAGTAACATCTTGCGACCTGTGCAGCTACTGACAGCTTTCAGAGAGGAGTATGACAAAGTCTGTATTTGTTGATCAGCTCATTATTATATCTGTTTTCAGGGTGGGGAGTTTGGTTTTGGCTGCTAGTGATATATTTTATTATTGTCATTAAAAAAAAATTATAATACAGGGCAGGAGTTGTCTAAATTCACCTTGACTGATACCGCATGCATTTAGTTGAACAAATAGGCTAATACTATTCTTGTTGATACTGGATAGTTGCCATGCCAGAGCTGAGGGGTTTAGTCTATGTTTGCTGGTCTTGGGACACATAATGAATCATTATTTTAGTATAAATTTGGTTTATTCCTAGGTAAAGCTAAAGTGTTTAAATTTATTTATTTTTCTTTTAAATATATTGTGGCATAAGCCAGGGGATTTCTTTAATGAAAACACAGGGCACAACAAGAACAAACTGTTCTTTCAGGTGTCAGAATGCCTGTTTGGAAATTTTTGTCACATTTTTTAAACAAGAGAAAATAGAAATTTTCAGAAAAACTCTTAAACTAAAGCATTCTGACAGCTGATACAGTGTGTTGAAAGCTTGTCTTTGCTTTCTTTGGCTTGTTACTGCCTTGCTTAAAAGGGGGGCGGAGAAGGGGAGAACATTAGTGATAAGTACCACTAAGTTACTCTTATTAGCGCAAGTTTTTCTAGTTAAGAAAGCCAGTTTAATAGTTCACTACTTCATCTCTGTTTCAATAAGGAATTTAGGTGGCTATTAAAGAAAATGTAGATTTCTGATATTGGCTAAGGCCAAGTTATGTGCATCCAGATGATGTCCTCCTACACTTTTGAGGCTCCAGCCATCTGGATTACTGTCTCTCTTTGTGCTCAGTAAGTACCCACATGCAGCATACAAGAGGTGGGTGTACACATGCCTGCTGAAGCACTGATGTTAGGCCAGCCTGAAACAAGCCTACCGACAGTGGTCCATTCTTGTGGAAGAGCTTGGTCATGCACTTCAGAACTTTGCCAAGAAGCATCTTCAGCCTGGGGTGACTTTTCAGTCCATGGTATAAACCATAACACTGTGATCTTAGATGAAAGTTAGAGGTTATACAAAACAAATATGTCCTAGTATTTGTCCATTTTAAATAAACTGTTACAGCAAAATGGAGCTCAATGCTTTCACCTGCTTGAATCTTACACATCTGTGGCTTGTGTCTTCAGTTTTACTATCCTTGTCCTTCTGCTTACGGTGATCCTGGCTTTGCAGAGTGTTTGCAATTAAAATTCTCATGCTATGATGTGTCACTGATCTTCATAACATTCCCATAGCTTCCCAGCAACAAGCGTACTTGGCAATTTCCAATGCTGACAACTCCAGTTTTCTTCCTCTACTGTTCAGGTGGTCAGAGCCACACAAGTGCCAACAAATTTGATAAAGCACAGAAGCAGTGTTTCTGACTCAGCAGGGCTTTGTACCAAAGTGAGGGTAGGAGAGGGATTGTTCCGAGTGCCCAAAATTGGCTGGCATCGCTGCATGGGAAGTGAAGTGAAACTGGAAGCTCACCTTGTAAGCAGGCCTGGTGCCATCCAAACAGATGGGCTGAAGTATAAGCAGCCAAGCAGTCATTTAGGAACACAAAATGGATTTGTTGAAGGCAGCTTTCCAAGTATGAAATGTCAGAATGGTTGCCTGTGTCAAGCCTCCAAACCTGAAGGGAAGGATATGCGCGAGAAGTGTGGGATGAGCTAACGCTGAAAACAAACATGAAAATCTGTCTTGGATCATTTCCTGGATCCATTAAAAGATTTTTTTCATTGCTGTAAGACCTAGAAGAGATGAGTGGAAGAAGACTCCTGCAAAACAGTGTTATTTCCCTACCACATGGATCACTTCCTACAAACTGTGCTGACAAGGTAAAGAAATTATTTCTTTTGCCTCCCACAGATGTTGATGTGCAGGAGGCCCATAACATTGCTCTGGCTGGTTAGTTTTTGGCAGCTGTATTTAATAGCTCCAGGACAAATTCTGTAGTATTAGCCAAGTTCTAAATAATTTATTATAGATAGAAATATACCTTTGCAAAGACTTAAAAGACTTTGAGTTAATCTCCAATGGCTGAGGAGTTGTAGTGAGGACTGAATTGCCTTGCTGCAATAAGAACCCAGCTGCTCTCTGGGACTTTTCTGCTTAAAAGATCAACAACAACAAAGCAGGAGGAAATAACCAACCCAAACTTCCATAACTCTAAAACTCAAGAATTTAGGATGATAATTGATGGAAATGTGCTTTGCTGCTTTTACATCCACTACAAAAGCCAAGCAAACACTTATTGCTTGTCTGCTGATCAAAGGTGCAAAGTAGAGAGGGGCTCACAGAAAGGAAATGAGCTTGCAGGTAGAAATGCCAAGGAGAAGGCTCCAGTTGCAAGCTAAGCTTTATCTGAGCTTACATTGTTATGCCCCGTAACTGGTGCCTTGCAGCTCCCGTTTAGAAAGCGGAGAATGAAAGAAAGCATTAATCTGGGTGAAATCCACATAACAGGATTGTGCGAAACAAAAGTGAAATCAGACAGTGGAGCCGGTGAAATACAGCGTGAGGAGGAGGGGGGAATATGCTAGAAACAGCAGTTTTCTAACCTCTTTACTGCAGCTGAATGAGATTTAAGAGGCATTAGGATTTATTCTTTGGAGCGAGAGGGGTAGGAAAAATCAGGACCTAGTTACTGTTTGATTTTTTGCAGCAGAATATTCTTACCAGACGTGGGGCTGTTCTGTCAGGGAAGTGATTTGCATTTGGGAGAACTGCCCCTCCGTTCTTTCAGCTCGCGCTGCCCTTGTGGCACTTTTAACACTGGTCATTTGTTGTAGGCTCCGCATTTGATGTTTTGATTTTCACCAATTGCTCTGCAGAAAAGGATTGTGCAACAGTGGAGGACTACCGATCTTTGGGAAGGGGCAGAAAACATGCATTCAGATCTCAAACTCCAGATGGGGAAGGCTCTTTAACTGTGCAGTAACAGAAATTGCTTAAATTATGGATAATCTGCTGCATAAGTCTGTCTTCTCCTATTTAATAAAGCTTCCTATCCCTGCAATTTGGAGATTTGCATCGACAGTGAAAGACAAGAGGATTCAAGAAAAGGTAAAAACAAATTAAAAAAAGAACCTCCTTCAGTTGTGACCCTGTGGGTGACCTGGCTGTATCTTAAAGGGGGAGGATCAGAAGCTTAGCTGCACTGTTTTCTAAATGTCAGTATCAAGGAATAATGGCTATATTTAAGTTTTTATAAGAGCTTTGTGACTTAGAGAAAATTGGCCCTTAGAATAAATAATTTTTGATTCTGAGGAAATTACTGGATGCTTAAAGCAATTGAGGTCTGAGACCGTGAAGCTTTAAGTATTCATTACCTGTCTGCTGAGGGTCACAAAAATCCCTATTTCACTGCTGTCATGAACTGTTTTCAGTGTAATTCCAGTTCATCTTGAATCACTCGTCTCCATCCTAGCTGGCTGAAGAAATTGCTAAACTTCCTTTTACTTTTGATAGGCTTGAATCTCCGTGTTACGCTCAGGGGGGTATATTTGAGAAACTGAATTGCTCAATATGCATATAAAATAAACCAGGCTTCCCCTCTCTTAACTCTTCTATTAGACATAAACATTATGCTCTGCTGTTCCCTGTGCTGTAAGGGCTTTGTCTCTACTAAGAGATGTTTTTTAGTCTGAGAATAGGTGTAGGGACTGGTCAGTGTTTGGGCTCTTCGTCATGTAAATCTGTGTTAAATAAAAGATTGAATTCTTGACAGTAGGGCTTGTAACTTAGTTTCTTAAATGTTTTGGTAGATCGTGATTTCTTGACTTAAAGGCAACATGAATCTCCTTAGGAGAACTGAACTGTTATCTTTCACAAGGAAATGGAAACTATTTAGCGTGGAGGGGGAGGAGTGAGTCTGGAACGGGGCCACCTCTGATGAGTTACTGTTCTTTTCCGTCCAATATGTGCTCAATATTAAGTTATGTGGTGGGAATTCAGAAGCAGCCTATAACAAGAGCTGAAATTCTGCATTCCTTTGAAACAGTTAAAACTTCTTTGCTCTTTGTGCTCTAAATGATGTTGAATAGCATACCTCTCTAAATAAGAGGTCAGCAGGCAAAGAAAGGCACATTCCTTTGACATGATCTATTTTGGAAAAAAGTACCACGGCTATAACAGGGGGTGGGGGGAAGAAATCTGCTTTTCCTGTTTTGGTATGGTGATGGTCATTATTTTCTTTCTTACTCCTAATGTTTTTACAGTGGCCAACAGCTCAAGCACTACATGCTTAAGGAAACATATTCATTCTCCTTGAGTTTGTTGGATGTTGGCAGGGCTGATATCCACCCAATACTAACATTTGCCTCTTTGACCCTACAAACCCTTATGGGCGGGTGGGAAGTGCAGTTGAGCTCAGCAGGTTGCCCTGCATGGTGTTGAGCTTTTTCTTTCTGAGGATCACATTCTTTTATCTATCAGGGTAAGTCCTTGGGATTGTTTTGCTTAATACTAGCTCAATGTCTTTTAATAAATATTGTCAGTAGATAACTGACTGCTTTTTCTTTGAGGGGTTTTTTGTTGTTGTTTTCTCAATATTTACCCGCTACTGGTCTGGACAGGTATTAAATGAAAGCTCAGGAGGGCTGATGGATCCATGCTGACAGTGCTATCATCATGTTCCATTCAGACAGTTTTTGTCTGATGCTTATAGTGCTGCTTGTACAGTCATGGAGGCAAAAAATCACAAGCAGAGGATGTATGCAGGACTAGCTGGCTAATAACTTTGAGTTGGTCAAGGTTTGTCTTGACAGCTGAACTTCTTCAGAGGATGCATAGATCAGTTATAACTTGAACATTAAGTGGTGAGATTGAATGGTTTAGAGAGTGACCTGTAACTTGATGCCAAACTAAATCATTCTGTATGTGTAAGGATGTGAATATCTTCAGTGCAATATACTTCTGGCACTGCTGCTCCAAACTGCTGGAAGAAATCCATTTAATCAAAACAAGCATTCACATGGTTATTAGCATGTTAGTCCCAAGACACAAAGCTTTATCAATATAAAATGAACTGAATGTGATTGATTGCCTGATATTATGCAGTGAATGTAATGAGGCTTGTTGAAGAACTGCTGTTCACTGTGATGTTCTAGAAAAGATAACGCATCCTAGGAGACTTGTTCACTGATCAAACATTTGAAATGAAATACAACATTAAAGTAAGGTTTCAGTCTGAGGTCAGCTTTGCATGCTCACTTTAATGACTTACATTTTACTCTGAAAACTAGACAACTAAAAATCCTCTTCACCAGTCGCTGAGAAATTTGACAGAAACTGGTCATCAGTAAGAGCATTAGACGTCAAATATTTCAGTAAGAACTAAAGCCGTGAAAGAAACGAATATTGTTCAGAAACAATAAATTCTGCAAGTTACCACAGAATCTTATGAAGTCCAAGAGATAAACAGATTATAAGGACACGTGTATAGGTAAGAACATCCAGACTTATACTAAGAAGGATAAACTTGCTTGCTTCAGGTATACAGTATGGGTTAGGGAGCCTATTTCCATACTGGGAGTGTATTAAATGTTTCCTTTCTTGGATCACCTTCTGGAATCATTCCTCAGTGAACATACCACGCCCAGGAGCATGGACTTCATGGAGTATCGGTATGATCCAATAATGGAATTATTTATGATCTTTAGGATTTTCTCCCCTATTTTTAAATCTTGAATGTTTTACAGCAGAAACATCTGAAAGCTTCTTGACAAGCTTTATAGAAATGGAATGAAAATGTGGTTTATGGCTATAGGGTAGAGTTTCTTTGAGAGTAAGTGACATTTTAACTGTATAGTTGAGTTTAGGAGGTGATTCTAGTTAAATGAGATTTTTATCTAGACCTGTGTAGCTATTTCTTATGGGAATATGATTTTTTTTTAAGAGTAATTCTTATCTAATTCTATACATGGAATTTTTTTTCAATTAAAATTATTAAGTTCTTAGAAGGTATGAGGTATTTAATATTAATTCAGCCTGAGTAAGGAAATGAATGAAATGATGCCCGAGGATGGGAAACTGTTATTGACAGATGAAATAGAATTTCTTTCTTATAACTTAAAAAATAAGCTCTCCCCAAAAAATTATAATGAAGGAACTTAGAAGATAGAGAAAGGAAGACACCAGAGAGAAGGGGAAAATGTAATGTATGTTTTGATATGGTTACTGCTTCTTTTGGGGGGCTGGAAAATCCAAAGCTCTGTGAGTTTTAGCCTTGGAGGTGACTGCAAGAAACCCTGCAACAGCAGCTGAGTAGCCCTGTAAATTAGTTTTCCTCAGTCACTATGCAATAGATTTGTGGTTTTAATGACATGGCCGACTAATCCCAGTCAACCCTGCTTCTGAGTATATAAATCAGAAAACTTTGTTCCTGCTGATAAAGCTGTAGTATAGCTATAAACATGCCAGTTATTTTCTTGTCAAACATAAAAGGCCTATTATTTAAAGGAGTTTGAGGCCTCTCTGTTTAGATAAAATACAACAGAAAGCATGTATGTGGCTTGTTTAATGGTGTATATGCTGGGAGGGTTATCTCCTTTCCTTGAAGTAATTTTTCAATTAATTTGGCAAAGCAAGAAATAATTTTTGCCTTTGTTGCTAGTTTGAGTGTACCTGAATTAGCATTTGAGGAAATGGCTTTTCATTAGTATTATAAGATTACCTCTTTCCAAAACATGGCCATAAAACTTAGACTTCCTGTAGAAAATGCCAGTTGGACCCAGATAAAACCTTTTCCTAAAAGAAACCGCAGGATGCTGTCTTCCTTTACAATCACCTTCCAAAGGACATCTGACCAATGTTAAAGAAAATGGAGGAACCATTGTTTTGTGCTGAGAAACCACCAGCTTTCCTTCTGAATCCTAGCAGTAAATGGACATTCTTCCAGCCTCTCCAGCCAATACTACTTTAGATTTATTTTTGAGCTACACACCAGCCACAAGATGAATGCTAAAATAATTTCTCTAGCTAACAGTTCATGCATAAGAGTGATACCATCAATGAGTTTCTGTACATGAGCATTAACAGATGGGATTTGATCCTTCAGGGAAACCACCAAATGAGCTCTGGGAGTCCAGAACTGAGGCAGCACAGAATGATTTGTGCATTGTGCTTGGCATTGAGAGTATGTATGACTTTAGCAATCAACGCAGCTGCTTGGGCAGAACCCTTTTTAGCCTCTTTTCTGAAGGAAGTGAGCTGTATCTGTCCCTCTCCCCCAGTAACTGTGGAACTCGTGGATAGAAGAGTCTCAGAGATGTGAAACACCCACACACTTAATGAAAATAAGACTGGTAAGAGAGGAGGCATCCTATTAAAACTGCCTTTAAGAGCAGCATTTCTTCAAAGACATTGTGCAGGGGGAAACAATCATTAATACTTCATACACTGGAAAAGCTCCAGTCAGTGTTGTCACCTCTTGGGCATTTAAAAAAATAAAAAAAAACAAACCCAAACCCTACTCTGGAGAACATATCCGAGAAAATCCTTGACTTGGACACGTGGTAGTGGTTGATTCCCTGCTGCAGCTGAGTCAGTTAACAAGTCAGTCAAGCAGAGGACACCAGTCTGCTGGAGACCAGGCAGAATATTCCCCTGTCAAGGGAGAGCTATTCCCTGCCATGAAAACATATTTGTCTTTCTCAAGTTCACAGTTCAATCACTGCTTTCTAAATTAATTTGATTGCAGTTGGATAATGACACCTATGCTGAGTTGCATCAAGCTGTCTTTCCTTCAAATCGCTGTCCTAACTGTGATCGGGCAGGATTTGAAAGTTGCTGTAAGGTCTGAGGAGGAACAGAGTGCTCTTGTGAGGATGGTCTCCTAACAGAGCTTATCAGATGTTTGCTTGTGTGGTGCATTGTTCTTTTGCCTTACCTTTTGTTTTTCTCAAAAAAAAAAAGGCAACTCTGCCCAGTTTAACAGTCAAAGTCTTATTTCAAAGTAACTATTTTGAGGAAGACAGTGCTCACAAAGGATGGGTCTTTAATCAAGGAGAAAAAGCTTGCAGGCTGCATGCAAATAGGAAATAAGATCCATCCTTCAATCAGTATTTAACCTTTGGAATAATTTATGTTGTCAGCCCATACTCTGAAATTTTGGTTAGAGGCACTTATAAAAGACTTTATGTAGATGAATTAGAGGTTATAGTCTTTATGCATAGCTGATAGGCAGAAGTTCTCTGTTACATATGCAGTCAGCCTGGATTACAGAAATAATTCCTCACAGCTTTAAAATCTAGGTTAGTTTGAATCAAAATGGCACTGTTGGACTTGGAAAATGTAGTCATATGCCAACCAATATTAGTGTGACTGAATCTGGCATAGGTTTGACGTGCAATTCCTAAATAACAGGACTAAAGGCATTTTAAAGGACACATTTCACATCCTCGAGTGACAATTTAAGACTCTTGAAACAATAAACTCTTACCAGTGGGAAGGACTTCGGACATCTAGTCAGCCTAGAGATGAGATACTGAGGGTGCAGCTAAAGGATCTGAACAGGACACGTTACCCAGTAAAAGATCTAGCAGCTTTTGCTGAAATAGCTGGCACTCGATCTCTCTGCTCTGAGATTAACAGTACCTCCCATCGCACACAAGTTAACCGTTAGCTGGAAGTGATGCTGTCTTAGTGTGTATAGGAGAGATTACATCAATTATTGCCAGTGTTGGAACAGTGATAATGCTTGTATTATGGCTGTGGTAGTCCAAGTGCTACTATTGGGTTTAAAAAAAAAGAGGGGGGCACCTGTAGTCTTCCTTTGTTTTGCTTTTCTAAAGATTTATGTATCTAAAGATGCATTTGGTGTAGCTGGCTGAAGTTTCCAGTATAAGTGCTCTGTGAAATATGTGGATATTCAAAATGATGCAGTACTTCTCTACTAGGGCAACTAAGAAATCTATATAGCTATTAATGAAAACTTTGTTATAATGGCTTTAGACATGTCAGGTTAAGTTTGTTTAATAATAGTGGTATACTTTTTGGTATTTAAAAACATTGCATATGTTAAATTTGAGTTGACATGTTTAAAGTGCTGCTTGCTTTGAATGACTAAGGTGCTATGATTTTTGTGGTTAAACGGAGGCTTGACTCATTTCTCTAATGAAATATTTTCCCTAATTTCTGTTCTTTGTTGTTTTGAAGCATAAAAAGCACTAGCTGATTGCTGTGTATCCCTGGGGTAGTATGTCCAGAATCTGAAATAATTTGTGATTCTCTGGGGCTGATGGGTATTTTCTTGTTTAATATTTCATGCATAACACCATCATGTCAAAATGATTCTTGTGTCCTACCAGTTCTGTGCAGTTCACAAATTCATTTGGAAAACACGATCTTCTAATAGAGATGGGTAGCTCAGTTATCCTCATTGTCGCATTAGCTTCTTCTAAGCTCATTTGGGTCAATATTTGAGAGACTGCATCAGAAGAAATCCACGTTTGCTCTGATTTGGCTTTATGCTAGACTCTCTACTGTAGTCACAGAGAAATTCCTGTCAGGATTGTATGAAGTTTTCCAGGAATGTGCAGATTCTTCTTCTTTTTTTTCCCCCCTAAGTAGATTTTCTTCTTGTATTATGATCACTGGTATTGAAGCTTGGATGTTTTGCCCCTTCAGATAAGCATCTTTATTGAATTACCATCTTATGGTTGAAATATAAGCTGGGTCTCCACTGCTTTGTGTCAGACATGACTAGCCAATTTTTCAGGCATACATTATGTCTATCTCTATACACGCATTTTAAGATGAGCAGGTTTGGGTATTGCCATAAGAAAACAGTAACTAATACAAACCACTTAAAGGAAGCACTACGCTAAACAAGGATCCTAATCTTAAGACACAAAGATTCTGCCTTTTTGACAAAAGTGAAGAGAAGCTGTGGTTCCTCAGCATCTTGAAGAACTTATCTAGCTGATTATGGACTGTGGCAGCTCTTGACTAATGGTTTAGACTATTCATATTCTTATTCTTATGTGATAGGACAAGGGGTAATGGGTTTAAATTAGAAGGAGGTAGGTTTAGATTAGATATTAGAAAAAAAATTTTTTACAATGAGAGTTGTACAGCACTGGAACAGGTTGCCCAGAGAGGTGGTGGATGCCCCATCCCTGGAAACGTTCAAGGCCAGGCTGGATGAGGCTCTGAGCAACCTGATCTAGTCAGGGATGTCCCTGCTTCTTGCAGGGGGGTTGGACTA
>WHYT01017452.1:554952-599966 GCA_009806455.1 Tetrax tetrax | reverse complement strand
AAAGACTTTTGTTAACTGTCGACTCAAGTACAATTTCGATGGAAAATGAAGGTAAAGGTCTCGTCAGAGTCACTGACTTCATTGGAGCTAAGAGGATTTTTGCATGCAATTTGGTGACCACTCCTACTGGTGCGTGTGTATGTTTTACCGTTCCAGGGGTTTGCAGGGTTGCTCTCGTGTGTTAATGTCGTGGTAGGAATTTTGATCTGCATTTTGTAGTTTAAGAATTGTAAGACCATCGTTTTTCTTTATTTGTACTGCTGCTTGTTGAAATAATTACCAGACATATTTTATTTTCTCTTGACAAATGTTCAGAACATCTCTTGAGGGTTCTAGTGCTGCATGGGCTTGGAATAGAAATCTCTTGTTTTATTTGGGTAGGGGCTTCTGAGCATTAGTTGCTTGGTATTTGCTTCGATTATATAATTTTGTTAAATTTTATCTGTCAAGGTGAAATTGAGAAGCATTAGTTGCATTTTGTGTTGAAATATTTTTGCGCGTGTTCTCTGTTCTTAAAAATGAGAACTTTGCTGTCTTGGACAGAATTTAATTAAAAAGTGGTACTGAAGTTTTGAGTTCTACCACTTGTAAGATCTGGTATAAAGTTGTAATCTCTATGTGCTGGAAGAAGTTGCTCTATTATGCTTTTGAAATTACTTAATCCAGGGAGTTATTTCAGTTTTTCCATGTTGAGCTTCAGTTTACGCTCTGGGAACTTTGAAAGCCCTTTTGCATTGGTGATAGTGACTGTCAGCTTCACTGATTATTTTTTTCCTTTCTATTTGGCTCTGAATCTTTAATATCTCTGAAATATATTATTTTTATTACTGTATGTGTAAGAAAAGAACTGGTGATTCTTCCGCTTCCCTTATGTCATCGGGATTCTTTGAAGATGCCAAATGGTGGCTTTTGGGTGACGACTGGATTTCCTTTGCTATAGGTTGTTATGTGAGACATAGGAGTTCCTTTTCCTGCCACTCCATTCTGAAAAGAGAGGTGCTTTTTTAGTAGTTTGTCTTGAATTAAGAACTGGATTGAATTTGTGGGGTAGAATAACTACTTTCTATGGTTGGATATTGTTCCGTTTTGAAATACTGTTGTCTTCCATGACTGGAAAACTGTAACTGGGACGTCCAACCTATGCTGAAACTACATAGGTTGTTATAATGTGGCATTTCAGAACTCTTTTTTAACTTTAATGTTAGAATTTTCTTAATTCTGTTGATCGTGTCTTCCAACTGAGTATTTGTAATAAAGAGCAGGGAACTTGTCAGGTAGAAGGAATTTGGGGGAACATTTCTAGAAGATTGATCTTTGTTCTGGGAAGCTAGCTAGCTGATAGAGTAGTGTCAGTGCCTCTGCATTTCAGTCACTGCATTGCAAAAAAAAGATTTTTTTTGAATGGGTGGCACTGGGAGTGGGGGAAGCAAAGCGGGTATAATACCATTGGATGGAAATACACTTAGCAGGGGAAAAAAAAAGTCACTGTCTGACATTTGTGTGCCAAAGTCAAAGTGGCAGGAAGACTTTCAATGCCTTTTAGTTCTATTACCAAATAAATAGTATGTAATCGATGTAGTTTATAATCCTGTTGTATATAGTAGCATGGCCTATTCTAATTCTTCTCAATGCTGTTAGCACAAAGATGGCATTTCTTAAGTTTCTTACAGAAGAAATAAGTTGTTTTTAAAAATTAGTAAAATACATCAGATATTTATTTTGAAGGCAGAAGTAAATGCTGTAGTTTCCTGAAGGTTTTGAAATGGAGTAGGCTTCTAGGGGTAGGAGAAAAGCTAGACTTCAGTATGAATAAAAAGGCTGAGTTGGTTCTCCTAACACTTGAATTACTACTACTCCACTCTCGCCTCTGCAGACAGGCACATACGTTTACAACTGTCTACTGTCTGTTCTGGTGTTCTTGGTGTTTCTGACCTCTTATTTTTTGTATCTATTTGACATTTTAAGATGACTAGACGCTAGCAGATTTCATATTGGAATTTTTCAGCCCTCTTGAGAGGATCCTTAATGTATTTTCTGTGGGAGATAATTGAAGAATCCTTGTAATCTTGTAGAACAAAGGTTGCAGTTAGAATATCTTTTAAAGTTTTGTTTTATTTTGCAAGTTTGTGTTTGAAAGGTCTCCTTAGTTTGGATATTGAGGAAGAGATGGCAGATTTTTCTCCCCTGTATTTGGATGAATATTCAAGATTGGGAAAACTGATGTTTTCCTGTAAATTCAGTTTCCATAAGCACTATTGTATGTTTACTCTAAGCTAGTTAATGTTTTGTCCCAAGACTTCGTGGTTCCCATCTTTTGCGTTGGGATGATTAAACTTCCGCAAAAATTCATATGTCTCATGGATAAGAGAATTTCCGATTGTAGGAGGACTTCTGCTTAGCTCAATAAAATTGTGATTTGGAAGAATGTACTTCTGTTTGGAAAGGTAGAATTTTGCGAGTTCTTGCTGTAAGCGGAGATTTTTTTTAAACTGTAGGCAGTCGAGAGAACTTGCATAGACAAAACAACTCTGAGTGCAAACTAGGCTTTGGAATTTTTGGTTTTCTCCATTGATGCCTTTGGGCCATTTAAAGTAATTTTCTATAATTGTAGGCTGGTGTGTAGTGTGTTGGGTTTTTTTTGTTTGTTTCTTTCTTTTATCACCATCTTTTAGAATGTGACAAGCTCTTTGTTCTACTCAGGATTGTCTTGTAGAAGACTGCCTTTAGTAGAAAAATAGAGTACAGTTTAGGTTATATCACCTTTGAGCTTCTCTACTCTGAGGTCAGACTGTGATTACAACTACAAATTGTTAAATAGGGGTACTACTTTGTTATGAAGGCCTTCTGTAGCATTTATTTCCAGATTATTAAGTGCCTAACGTAAGAAGTCAGAGTAACATTTTCCCACCTGTAAACCAAAAAGATTTTCTTCAATTTGTGTAGGAGGTTGGTACAAAAACTTACTATAAAAACATCATGTGATGATTCTGAAATCCTCCTTAATCTTCACTGATGTGAGTCTTAGTTAATTTCAGCTAATCTTCAAAGATGACTGTTAATTTCAGCCTATAGTCTGTCAGTGTTAATTTCACAATAATTTTGATAGTTGGATAAATACTCAGATGTAAGTCAATAATTCTTTTCTCTTTGAAAAAGATGTTTTAGTTCTTCTCATAACTCTGAGATGACAAATGAATGGTTTTTGTTTGTCGTGTGCTTGAAGTGCAGTTGAATTTTTTATTGAGTTTCATGATGAGTTTCCATCATCAGTTGTTTCATGAAAGTAATATCCAAAATAATCAGAATGAAATTTGTGGTGGAAAATGTTAGAAATTCTGAAATGGGCTTGGTGTTATCACAGCAATTTACATTCCTTTTGATGTGTAGATTATTTCTTAATAAAATAACAGGCGAAACAAGAATTTTAATATTCATTGGTTACTGTTTCTTACCATCTGCAGCTTGCAGAAAATTAGAACCCAGTACTTTTACACTTATATTGGGAAAAAAAGTCACATCTCTTCTGTTTAACTTGGAGGATAAGGTGAGAGAAGAGATTTTTTTTTCTTTTTTTTAAAAAGTGGAAAGTCTTGCTAAAGACCAGTTCCAGTAGATGCCTTCCTATCTTTTTACAGTGCTTTGATAAATTAAATAACTGCTAAGTTAATGTAGTACTTGTCTTATGTTAGAAACAGATTTTCTTTTTAATTGAACAGTCAGTGTCATCTTTTAATCTGTTGTTTGACTGGTTGATGGAGCATTAGATAGTTTTAGTCTTTCCTTTCCTTTTTCTTTTTTCTTATGGAGATAAATCAGAAGTGTTCATCTGTTATAACCGAGTAGTTTAGCATGGAAGCTACTTGAGTTCAGATGTTGCAGAATGTATATTTAGTTATTTAACTAGCTTTGTAACTCCTATGGCATAGTATCTTCTTAGTGAGTCAAGAAAAATGTAAGGAAGATGCCACAATTCCCAGGGTAGCCGATTTAACATTTTCACTTGCTTTTATGGTGAAGAGTTTGACAAGTGTGTGGTGATCTTGGGATTCTCTTCTATAGGACGTAATGAAATGATCTTGTTACTGCTGAAAGAAGATCCTGCTCTCAGCAGCATTCCTGTTGTCTGTGTTGTGTTGGCTGTCTTGGTTGTTGAGTTTGGCTGGCTTGCTAGCTTGGCAGAAGGTTAGTCCAGCCCTTCTTTCCCCTGACTCCCCGTTGGAAGCTTTCTGTTGAATTAGGAAGTTGAATGGGCTCATGAAGCATCCAGTTAATATCGAAATGAGTGAGGGACAAAGGAGTGAGACCTCCTCCTTTTAGCATAAGCAGACCATTAGCTTGACTCATTTCTTTATGTAGCTTCAGTTCACCCATAGATCACGGTGTAATTTTGCAAAAGTGGAAAAAGTTAAAATGCAGATTTTAGTTGAGACCTGCTTTTGAATTGATGAAAGAGTTCATGTGGTGCCTAATTGATGCTGGATGATAAAATCGGCATTTACGGTGTGGTTTGTAGAAGCTAGAAGGAATGATAAAGTTACAATGCAGAGAAGGAAAATAAAATACAATAATCAAGGTATAAATTTGGGACAAGCATCTGTTTCTAGTAATTTGTTTTGTAAACGTTCTATGCTAAACAATTAGAAAGGATAAAATGGATAATGGGTTATCAGATGCAGCCTACAGAATCTTTTACAAAGACTTCAAAAATATTTTAGTCACCAATTTTCTGCAGAACTTTTTTTCTGCATACATAATTCACCAAAAAAAAAGCAGCTTGGTGAGTACAATGTTGCTGCTTTTTTGATACTAATTATAAGAAGCTTATTACCGTAAGTGGAGTAATTATGCAGTGAGTTATGTTTGCATTTAATTTGGCACTGACACTAGCTTGGTCCTGAGAACTGGTTTAAGCAGTTAAGTTCTGGATTTTTTTTTAATTAGGATTTTATTTTGTCACATTATGAAGTAACTACATAGCTGTTGAAGATGAGTCTTGGAGCTTCATTAATTATTTTAAGCAAATAAATACTGAGCAGATATTTCTATTGGTGTTTTTGCTTAATACAATTATGTGGCAGTTAAAGTCTGCAAGTCATGGATACATTAGTAGTACATCACAGGGTGCTAAAATTATTTATTGGTGTTTGCTGTTCAGTGCCGTCCTTAATTTTGAGAAATTCAGAACTTAAAAGTGTTACGAGATAGAAGCAGACTATAGGAGAGGAGCCATATGATCTTATTTCTAAGCTTAAATGTTTTTGTCTAGAAAGTTAACAACTCTCTGGCAAGATAACTGACTGGTGTTTAGACCCAAAGTCTTCTGGCCTTAAACTTCTAAAAGGCTTTCTGTGAATTAGGATTTAAGCAGCGGCATGTGCTATTTGGAGTCAAGTGAGATACAGCTGTTGGCGCTCTCTTCCTTGGGTGTTGAGTTTCTGAACTGACCCGGCGCTGTTATGCATAAACTTTGCTTTCATCAAGGCGCTAGCATTGATTTGTTAGTTTTAGTGTGTGGTTAGGATTCTGTATCTTTTTGTTCTTCTGATTAATAAGTAATGACGATTGTGTGAAATGATCAAGCATAAATTTCCAGTATTCAAGGAGGTTTTTTATTTTTAACAGGAAGAATCAAAGCTGAATGTTTTGGCCAGCCACATACAGATTAGTCTGATGTGTTTGTCAATGCATTTTTGGTAATTCTGATGCTACCTCAAGGCTTTCAGGAACCAGGCTTTAAATTCATCATAGTGCGTTCTCCACAGTATCCAGAAATAGTCAAAATGATAAATCTTTTGTAGAAGTTGAATACAAAGTTTGAACAGTTGGCATGCTTAAGTTTCAACACTAGACCACATAAATAAGCTAAAGGAAGATAAAGTGGTTTGGACAGACCAGGGCGTTGAGGAGTTTAGTCTGAATTTTTATTGCCATTATTCCTACATGCTACAGGACTGGCGTGAGTCAGGTTCAGGTATGATTATTTTTGTGAAGTATTTTCTCTAGCTAGAGAGCAGACAGTTGTCATTCACAAGGCTTGCGAGATGTACTATGATGACAGAAAATTGCTCAGCTTTACTGTTGTGCTGGTAGTCTCAGTTGAACTAGATGTCCTACTTTTCTTTCTGTTTTTTTTTTTAAATTAAAGAAAACATTGTGAAACATCCTGAAAGAGCAAGATGCATTTCAAGTTGTGGAGATGTGTTTTTCAGAGAAGTGGTTTTTTGGAAGATATTTTTAGTACTCAGGTATTTTTAGTGCTTGAAAGTAGTTCTTGAGCTTTATAGACTACTATAGAGTTAGTAAGTTGGATGTTAAGTGGAGCATCTTAGTCCTTATTACACTGCCTGAAGTAGATGGGATTCAGGATAGGTCTCTTTTTAAAATATTTTACAACTTTTAAGATTGGACAAACCTTGAGACTTAAGATGACTGGTGCCAGTATTCAGATTTCTGTTTCTTAGTTGCTCAGAAATGCAGAAGTGTTGTGTATCAGGGAGTAGAGTTCTGCATTATGGCTGATTGTTGGCCATAGCGAGAGTCCTAAGCACTGCTGAAGTAGCACTTGAATACAAGGCAGGTTTTTTCAGGCTTATTGGGAAACTTAGTAGGTTATTCTTGTAATTTGGGTATTTATATTTGTTTGGTTAATAGGTGGTGTCTGTGCCAGGTTGAATATCACTCTTTTTCTGTAAAGTCTTACGAAATAACACACAATAGCAAGGGGCTGAAACTGTGTGACCTCCCAGCATAGAAATTGCTCTGCAAGAAGAACTCATTAATGCAAATTAGTGTTTCTCTTTCCTTCTGGCTTTTTTAGAGATAGAACTTTTCTGTGTGCACTTCCTTTGATGTGGGAACTCCTGGTAAAATGCTTAAACTAAAATACTGTTAAATAGGAACAAATTTCTTTGGATATTAGAATGCAGGGCTGCAGCAGCTGTTTTCCCCAGAAGTGAAAAATCATCACACTTTTCCAAAGGAGTCCATTAAATGAAGATAGTAGACAGTAACTCCAAAGCCTTCAAAAAGTGTTTCTTCTGAACGAACAGTGCCTGGTAGAAAACAAGTGGCTCATTAGTCTGCAGACTTTAACCTTTTGCGCGTGGGAAGGGACCGGTCTTTGCAGTGGCAAGCAAATTGGTTGTGGATGTTTGTGTTGACTGAGTGTTGGCACTTTTCTTGTTGCTCTGGAAAAACAGCGTTATTTTCCATAAAGGTATTTGTCAGAGTATAATACTCTCTGACCAGGTTCTTTTAGAGAAGCCACATATGGATGGTGTAATGTTTAATATCAAATGTGTGTATTTGAAGATACTGATGTTACGTGGGTTTTCTGATTTAGCAGAATGACACATTTGTACTCTGTTTTCAGTATATTTTGTAAGTCACACTTAGTGAAATATAGAAATTGTAGTACCAGTGTGATTCCCATTACCAGTCTCTATAATATGCTCACTGTCATGACCTGGGCATCCCTGTTCTCTGGAAAGGAGTATGTGGGCTGAAAAAAGCTCAAGGTTGTTGCTCTTTTTAAAATTTTGTTAGTTGTTCAGTACAATTGTTGGCCTGAGCCACATATATCCGCCTGTGCTGGTCTGGCAACTCAGACATTCACATTTTTTTGATGAAGTCTGGGAGAAACATTTACACCAGTAGTTGATCCACTCAATTGATGCAGTTGTTTATCCAAAACAAAGGCCACTCTCCAGTCCCCATTGTGTTGAGGTAAAGTTAGCCTCTTTCCAACAGCTGTGGTTAGTCACAAGCTACATTATTTCCTGAGTTTCATGGATGCATTGCCCTTACCCATCTCCTCTGAGCCTTCTGTTACGGGGGTTTATTGGCCAATGTTTGAGTATTTTTTTTTTTTGTATCTAAATTTACAGAGGTTTGAGGCTTATTAGAGAAATTGCTAGCTGAAAATACAGGAAGTAATCAGTCTTTCTGATTTAATCACATGAGGTACAAACAACTATATCAGTGCAGTCTGTATAGGTGAAGCCTAAAACTTCCAATTTTCTGCACATCATTAAAACATAGATAAATTAGTTCAAAAGTCAAGAATAAGCCAATACAAAATGGAATTTACATGATCAGGGTAAACTTGTAACTCATCTGCATTTATAGTTTGTGAACTTGGTTTCACTGATTTTTATTTTATTAAATCTGTATCCACAACACACAGGTACTTCCATGTGCTTCTTCTGTTAGCATAACTTGGTGAATTTTGCTGGGAGATTTAATTCCTGTTAAGATCTGTCAGGATTTCGTGAGGAAGTTGCATCATAGTCACCACCAACTTCGGGTGTTGCTTGTTCCACAAGTGTCTGAGAGCTCTTCACGTGCTCTTCTCTGCCCTACCTCTGCTTTTGGAATCCTGCTGTGGCTCTGCATCTGAGGTTTGCTTCTGGGTGTGCAGTTGGTCTAGGACTTACTGTAACTATTGAGTGTGTCTCATGCTTTTTTTTTTTTTTGTGTGTGTGTATGTGTGTGCGCTTGACTTTTTGTTGTGTCTTGTCATCATTTGGTGGTTGTTTGGTGGCTAGGACCTGTATTGATGTTCTAGGAGCACCTTGCTTTCAGACAAATGGAAGAGGCAAAGATGGCAGAAACATCTAGTGAAATAGGTATTTTTAAGGTTGTTACTATAAAGCAATGCTGTGGAATCACAGTCATGATGCTGAGAAATGACCTGTTTAAATAGAGAGTTTGAAGATGGACAATAAGACGATTAAATCTCTGGATCACCAAAACCTCTAGCCACCATATCCTAATGAGTAGAAGACTTTGCAGTGATGCTTCGTATCTGATGGAGCTCACAGAAAATAGGATTACTTCCATTCTGGGTAGAGTCTCTTCCTTAAAGATACCTTTCACTGCCAAGAGTCTTTGCCCAGGGGGAACTATTTCCAAAGTCCATGTGCACCCATGTAGAGACTGGGGCCTCTGTGCACACTGACATCTAGTTGATCTCTAGCCCTGTGTGCCTTCAGGATGCCAGTCAGTACAGAAGATGTAAGCACTTGGTGTTTTGTTATGTTACCATGTGCACAGGCGTCTACCGCAGTTGATCTGTCTGTCATTACCCCTCTGCACCCACCATCCTGGCCCCGAATTGTACAGAACTGGAAAAGAATGTGCTTAGTAGGATCTGAGCTTTCTAAACCTTTTAGTATACATCACATAAGTTTGATCATACAGGAAATTCAGGAGGTGGAAAGCTTGTATGTTTCAATCTGTTTTGCATTCAGTGAAACACCTTTTATTATGTTGTTGAACATAATAATTTTTTTCAGTGCAGGGAAGATAGTTAAAAATGGAAGCTAGTTCTTATGGTGGGTGAGGGAGTGCTGATTCTTTTGGAATCCCAATAAGAAAGGCACAAACACTTGCAGGGCAGACCACTATTAATAACTCAGAAAAGGTGATAGCAAAGTATAAAATTGTTTGTCCTTTCTATTGCTGGCAACCCTGAGATGATTATGGCTTTGGATGGATCTCTGGCCCGGGCGTACCACACTGTAGTTCTTGGCTCCTCTGAGTTCACCAGGACTTTTACAGGGTTTTGCTCACAGTACAGATTCCTCCATCACTGACAGCAGTTGGATCTGGAATGTGGGCTTTGAAGTGTCCCTTTGCCAACACGCTACAATATCCTGTTCTCATTAATAAAGCTGCAGTTCCTGAGCAGGTGCATGTAATATTTCAAGTGGAAAAGACAATGTACTGTACATATATTTAAGATTAAATACACATTGATTAATTACACATTGATTATGCTTGCATTCATTAATTTTACTATTGATTAGACACAGCATGATTCAGTAGCAATCGTGCAGTAGCCATGATAGAGGATGTGGGTCACTGACTGCTTGTACAATAATAGTCTTACAGATTGATCACTACAAACAAGTCAAAAGGTCTTTGTAGTACTTGAGTTGGCTTGAAAGGGCTTCAGTTTTACAGGGACTGATGGGGTAGGTTCAAACTGACCAAATCAGCTGTTCAGATGGAGAGGAAGATTCAGAAGAAAGTGATAGGTATGGTTAAGAGGCAAATATTGGAAAGCTTTTGACATCAATGCTTCCAGTCATCTTTTTACATTTCCAGTTGTGCCGCGGTGTTTCCCAAGAACTGTCTCCGCTAACCTGCGGTTTGCCAGTGAGACTTCTTATATGATAGGGTAAACAGTTCTTTCCAAGAGAGTGCCCAAGCCCAGATGCATTCTTGTCTCTCAGGTTTCTGAAGGAACTTCTCAAAGAAAGAATCTGCACTTCTCTTTTAATCGTCTCGACTTAAATGTCGTTGTTTTTTAAAACTTTTTTTTCCCACATTTACTGTTCTCAGTAGTTTTATTTTTACACCACCTTTGTATTTTGCTCTTGTAGGTCAATTAAGTAACTGCGTGTAACACTTGCAGGACTTTATAGTAGCTAGTTACTGAAATGTTTTGGTCACAAGTTTGTCTAAAGATAGATGTTGCTATGAGAATGTTCTAAATTTTTAGATGCCTCTCAGTGATTGTAGATCCTGCCATTTGCATTATCTGAGCAAGCAGAGGTAAAGTTTCCTCTTAAAAAATAATTGTTAAGGTATCTTAATGTTAGTAATCACTGCTAATTGATAATGGGATGTTCCTGCTAAGCTGAGAAACAGAATGGTAGAGGTAAGTTGTTGGTGGTTGGTATTGGTCGTGGTAGAAAGAGAGTAGGCAAAATTTTGTAGTGTGTGAGGAAGAAGACACAGTAAGACATTACTGTTAAGTGATTAACTAGATTTTTCTTTAGAGAATACCGAAGGGAACTCTGAATTTCTAGCAGTGTAAGCCTTACAGACTAATTTGTATTAATTTTGGTAAACATACTTTGGTCACAGTTCCGTAGTTATGATTCATACGTATTTCTTGACCTAGATCTGATGTTGTGTACATTGGAAGTAGTCCAAGAAAAGTCCTTCCTGAGGCAGGTATTTGTTTTTGTTCGTTTGCATCCTGCTTCATTGTTCCTGGGTAGAGTTAGCTGCAAGCAGGGAATGGGAAGCTGTAGTCATAGCTGCAAAAACTTCAGCAGTTGTGTACGTGCTACCTGTCTGATATAGAAGCATAGGCCAGTATCATTTCTTAGCCCGTATAAAAACTTGACCTGCAATTAAATACTACAGTGCTTTAAGATACCAACTTGATAGATGCTTGAAAATTAATTGCAACATAGGATGGGAAGACATCTTATTACGTGTGGGTTGACTCCTTTAGTACAGAACACTGTTGTTTTGGGGATGACTTCTGCTGGATATGCTAAACGGTGCTGCAGCAGCGCAGATCTGGGCAGCAGTGCGAAGTACTGCAGAGCACTTGCCTGCAGTATTGAATAAGATATCTTTCTCTTGCTTTGTGGAAGTAATGCGTAGTCAAGGCTAAATTATTTGCTTGAATATGGTTATTGTGTTCCAGCAGATAGCAAGCACTTTTCCTAACTAGCTCTTTTGACCTAAATCTGTTAGTGTAATCCACTTTATATTTTGAAAGGTAGTGATGAAGGGAACAGTGGTCATTTTCTCATTGACTAAGCAATTGAATTTAATTGGTGGCGAAGTGTTAGGTATTTCTGATCTACAAGTATAGTTTAACCTGCACAAATTGTAGAGGTTTTTGAGTAGTTAAATGAGAATCCATCCAGAATTGTCGTACAATGTGTAATTTTGCACTACAGAAAAGAGCTGACTATAAAGACCTTCTGAGCTAGATTTTTCTAAGACTAGATTTTCTCTGTATATTTTTTCATTGCGTCCTGTACAGTGTTCTTTGTAAAAGTGTGAGATATGAATGAAACACTCAAAATCAGTGGCTTTTTGAGTCTGTCACAAAAAGCTTGTCAAAGTAGACTTTGTTGTCGCACAGTTCTTCTGCGCTAATAAAGGTTCATTTGGAAAAGCTTGATCTCTAAGAGCATTTTAACATTTCCATTTTAGGGTATTTTACTTCTTAAAATATCCTTAAAAAGCTTGTTGGACTTTCTGAACTCCTGATTTTTGATATTAGGGAAATGATCAGTTATGTATCCCTTTTTGGAATTGCTATTTGTATTTAGCGGCCATGTCAGTTGGTATAGGAAAAAAGATTTTTCTCAGCACTAAAAATTTGTGATGGCTGTCAGTTCATTTCTGCTTGCTCTTACTGGGAAAGCTTGGTTGCTCAGCATTTTTGTTGAGAATGTGGAGTCATCTTGGTCAGAATCATGTGTTTTGTGGGTTTGTTTTAAAGCAGCACTTAGGCTTAATGGCTTTCGGCTCTAAGCTGGTGTTTGGTAGCTAATACCATGACTGTGGTATCTATTTCCAGTAAAAATCAAAAGATAGTACTTAGGACGGGAAACCTTAAATAAAAGAACATGAGCTAGTAATTCTATACAGTGTTTTTTTCAGAGAGAAATTGTAGCAAAATTCTGGGTGAATGTTTGGTTTAGGAAACTGAGATTGAAGAATACTGGAAGAGAAGTAAGGTTTAAAATTCAAAGGAAGTTGAGTACAAATTTTAAAACCATGGAAAATTGTCTCCAATGGCAATTTCCTGAGAATTGAAGTGATTAAACTTAAAACTGGTTTGTATGTGTAGGCTTAACAGCATCCATAACTGGGTGTATTCTTAATTGCAGGATAGATGAATTAATTCGTAGCCTGCAGATAAGCATGATACATATTGAAGAAATCTGCAAGGCAGATTTAAATGAAACTCTTTCTTCCTGGGGACTGAATCTTGTGAGCACCAATTGCTTCATGGATGCTGGTAAAAGTAGTGATCCATTTAGCTAAAGATTGTCTGTCCGCGTGGAAGACTGAGTGGTCATGAGGATGCATCGCTCCCGTGATGAAGTTTTAGAGCTGAATGTGTATATGCCAAAGAGTATTTTGTAAGGTTTAGAATCACAATGTCTCTATTCTTCCTGACCAAAATACCTGCCATTCTGCAGCTATTATAGTCGACTTAATTTGCTTTAATATAGTTCTGTTTTGGAGAGGGAATCTTATGATGCTATTTTCTGTGAGAAACTTTAGACAGTGGAGCAACAGTTTGTCCCTCTGGTCCAGAATAGTGTAACTGTGTTGGTGGAAGGGTTTTTTGTCGTTGGATTTTGTAAAGACACCCTTTGTTAGAAATAGAATTATACTTACAATTCTGTTTTTCTTCTGATGTTGAGAGTTGTAGTTCTAAAATACTTTATATAAAATGATGAGAAAGAAAAATACATTATTTCTTTGAACCATGGCTGAAATATTTTTTTTGACTGAATTTCTTGTCTACTTTGAAACATGTAAAGCTATTTAGAAATAACTTGATAGGTAATTTTTGTAAATGTCTATATTTATAGTGTATGATAGTGTATATTCACCTTCATTTTTGAAGGAAGACTTGCATTAGTGTATATATTTAAGGTTTCAATAAGTACCTAACCAATGCTAAAGTATATTTAAGACTCATATTTTGTAATCCTCTTAAAGAATTTGGCCACAGACTTTCCAGTTCTAGTCTTTGCGTAAATGCATCGTTAAAATGATGGTAAAGAACAAAACAAAGCTCTTTCAGTGGAATGAAATACGGGAACGTGAGTGGAGTCGTGGTAGAACGTAGCTGAGCTTTCATTCTTGGGCCCTTGCTGAGCTGCGCTCCGGCTGCTCAGTTGCACTGACTGCAAGCTGCAGAAAGCTGAGTGGGATCCAAGGGGCTCCCCCTCTTTGGAGACCACTAAACACATTGTTAAGGTGCAGTTCTTTTGTCTGCCATCCCCCTTGCCTGAGAGCTCAAACCCGTGCCCTGCTTCTCATCTTAGTCTCTAGACCCACTTTCTTACAATTACTGTGAAGGAGCAAGTCTTGTTGGTTTACTGTTTCCCTAGGAACTGCAAGGGAAGTGTAGAGAGTTTCCAAGGGTTTATCTTGAAAGTGAAGGCACGTGAGTTCCAGCTGTAGCACTTTCACCTTTGTTTATTGTTCCCTTGGGCCCCTGGGATGAAGTCTTTGTGGAGTCTATTTAGGTACGCAGCTAGATGGACAAATCCTGACTTGAATTCATCTCAGCTATTGTATTTGAGTACATGACAAACAGCGTGCAGAATATAAAATTAAGATTGTTATACCTTTTTAGGGCATAAAAATGCTGGAATCTTTAAATGTATTGTCATCTTAAAGTATTTTATCTTATATTTTAAGTCTCAACATCCATAGAGGAGGTAAAAAATAATTGTCTTGTATAAAAACATAAAACTGCCTATTCAAATTCTGTGCAAGTACAATGGGAAAAACAATTTCTGTGGTGTGCATGTTTGCAATGTCAGATGTCTTCCAGTTAAGGGAGGAGGTGGGGGGGGGTGTATGTGGCAAGATGGGGGAGATATTAATTGTGAGTGCAGTAAGACAGCAAGGGGAAAGAAAGAGTATCACTCCAGCTTCTCATTTAATAAGCAGGAATTCAGAAACTCTGAAGCTTCATTAAATATCAAAGCAGTGTTGAGCTGTGCGATCAGTGTTGCTATGTCTCTGTTCTGCAGGTCAGAAAACTTTTAACTTCCTAAAGTTACAGGCAAACATTACTTTTTATAGCATTGACTTGACGCTTTTGTACTGTAGTCAAGTTTTAGACTTCATTTGCATCTGTACTTGAGATTTTTTTAGTGCTACTTATCCTTTATGTACAAGAAAATGTAAGTAGGCCTGCTTAGACCACCTTAATTGACGAGCAGAACACAGGGGTAGGAAGTGAAATTTATTTGGAGTGATTGCTTTCTGACCAGGTATTGATGATGATGAGCTAAAGGATTATGAATATATTCAACTGCTAGGATCTTTGTCATCACTTAACACGCCGTTATGGAAATTAGTCTTCTCAGTTGTATGTCCAGCGTTTTGTTTTATTATCGCAGATGGTACTGCAGGAAAATAAGCTGAATTGTACATTTATTTTTTTTTTTCAGAAGTGCAAATGGTTACAAAAAAATATCTTTTAATGGAATTAATATTGCAGTGTTCTTGTATATGTTGTTTGAAGTGAAATGAGTGCTCCCCTTCCCTTCAGCCTTTGGTTTTGTTTCTTAGGTTGCACGTCTTCAAAAAATCCCTGATGGTGACAATGAGACAATGATTCCTGTACTGTCTTCAAAAAAAGCAAGTGAATTGCCAGTTGATGAAGTTGCGAGCATTCTGCAAGTAAGTGATTTTGCATCTCTTTAAGAATGTGCTGCTGTTACCAAACAATAAATTTGATGTTTCTTAAGGACAGATCTTCTCATTGAAAGTCTGTGCATTATCATGCATTTTGATAGTAACTATTATCTACTTCTAAAAGCTTGTTGATTTTTTTAAATTGTTACTTGACATGCTGTAATTGCTTAATGTTTTCAAAAATAAGTTAAGTATTTGGACTGTGGATGAGATTCAACTTGAAAATGTTTGAATTTCTGTATGCTTTGAAGATTGCTTTTTGTTAATAAAAGTCCTAGAGTCAGTCTTCCTACAAAATTCTGTCCTATTTTTCATAGCTATTGCTTCCATTTCTCTGAGGAAGCCCTTAATGTCCTTCATTTATTTTGGTAGCCTCCATTTTTAAGTGGAGGAACAGTTTTGAGAAGGCCACCCATTGACAGGTTTATGAAGCATTGAATCTGGGTTAATTTTCATGATAGATGGTCTTTTTTCATTTTCTGTATGCTTAACTGCTTGAGGAGTACACGATGATAAATGTTGGTCACTGACAACTCAAGACTTTGAAGCTATTGCTGTCATTTGGCAGAGTAACTGAACTCCTGACATAACCCTCAAGAGTCTGAACTGTGCCCACAGTTTGGCTTGTTGAAGAGTTTTCTGCAGGGAAGATCAAGAATCACTTAGCAACGTGAAACAGCATCTGCTTCTGTAGTTCTTCTGTGAATTTTTTGTTAAATCTTTTAAGTACTGCCAAATTGAGTTTTAAAGTAATAGCTTTTACTGTCATACAGACATTAGTATCAAGCTTGTCTTTCTGATGTTAGCCAAATTTGTATAATCTAAGGCTGTATATTTTGGTACTGGAATTTATTTTGAAGTCTAGCTTATCAGTGTAATTACTGACTGTGTTATTCTTTGCATATATTAATAGGCTAATCTTCAGAATGGCTTAAAAAACTGTGAAGTTTGTCATAGACGGGCATTCCATGGATGGAATGAATTTGATATTAGTGAAGATGAACCACTGTGGAAAAAATACATTTCCCAGGTTAGGATTTTTGTCCTTTCTGCTTTTTGGTTTTAATACTTGTGAGTAGTTTTGCTCTTTATTACTGAACTTTCGTGTATACGAACGTATTCTGATAGAAGTCGGGAAACTCTGGTAAAATAGGAAATTGCAACTTCTATAGTTTATATCTAATTTACCTATTCAAAAAGCTTTTATTAAGGTACATGTCATTGTTTTCATTACATGATTTGTTCTTGAATGTGTGTTCATAACTGGCCAAAGAGTAGCATTCATAACTCAATTGAGGGTTGGAGAAACTGAATATGGTTCCTTGTAGGCAAAGACTTCAGCATGAATTGCACTAAAGTCAGTCACAAATGCATGTAATTTAAATGGAATATGAAGTATGAATAACTTGATGGACATAGGAAATTTTAAAAAGCAAAACCTCTGCCTTTGAACTGAGAGTGGAGGCGGGGGCAGCCTTGATTCAGGTTTTAAGCAGAACTGAATTTTTTTTTTTCCTGTCTGTGTGATTTTATTTTTATATATATGAGCCCATGTGGCTTCTCAAAATGGTGTGAAGTGTCACTACTTCATCCCATCTCACCCCCACCCTCCAGCTACACAAGATATTTACAGCAACTTTTCACGTAGATTTTTTTCTAATGAATTCATAATATTAAAGGCTTTGGTCAATATTTCCCGCACCTTATGTGAGCAGCAGTCCAGTTATGTTCTAGAGTAAATCCTGAAGTTATAGGTGGTTAATTCTAGAGAAACTTTTACTTGGGAAGTGACTAAGCAGATGCTTGGTGCTCTGCTGATAATAGCAGTGGGAACATAATCACGTATTAGCTGTCCTATGGCATTCTGGCATTAATGCTTTATTTTCCTATGTGTAGTGTCAAATTAGTCAGATATATAAGAGCACTCCTAAAGTGTATTATCCAATTCTATTTTAGGTAGGATTTATTAAGATACTTATTTGCTTTGAATGTGCTTATTGTGTGCTTTTAGAATGTTCTTCATTTGATTGTAGGAGTATTCTTTCTTGTAAGATTTCTCAAAAAAAAAAAAGTTAGCAACCAGTTGTCCCGTAGAAGCAAGATCCTGTATTATTTTAGCCTTAGAAATCTGAAGAAAGCATATGATCTAAAAGGAAAACTAGCATCTTGTAAAACAAGAAATCATGAATTGAAGGTTATGAAATATATTGTGGTCTTGATATCGATCAGTTGCTGGGAACAGGATCAGCCTGTTACCTCAAGGACAACTTGAATATATTTCAGACTTCTTTTTATGTGTTTAAATACAGTATAAACAAATACAGAAGACTGTTTGTTTTGTCTTAAAAATATGAATCTAGAAAGATTCATGTAAGAAACAGTTTTCTCCTGTTATGTCTTGAGTACAGTCCATTCAAGGTCTTCAATTTTTTTTTAAAAAGAACCCTCAAGTTAAGTCTGAACTGTACAGAATAATATTTTGTTTGCGCTGGTAGGTTAGAAATATTTTAATTATAGAATAATATGTTTCAAAAAGAGATCAGATGTGCTTTGAGGGGTAGATATAAAGGTCTTTCTGTCAAGAGTATTGCTGAATTACTGTTCTGTTTCATTTCAGTTTAAAAATCCCCTTATTATGCTTCTCCTGGCATCTGCAGTCATCAGTGTTTTAATGCATCAGTTTGATGATGCTGTCAGTATCACTGTGGTAAGGAACTAAAATTTTATCATCTTAGAGTACTTCAGACTGTGTGACCACATGTGCTTTCGACATCACATGAATGCCAATATAAGGTGGTATCATTTGATTCTAATGAATTTAATATGCATGCTGTCATTAAATCTGTTAAATTTGTGACTGGATTTTGTTTTTTTTTCTTAACTAGTAGCCGTAGTACATATCAGAACTAATAATTATCTGGCTGCATCTTGCATCTTTACTCTTTCACTGATGGTTGAAACATCTGTCCTTAGACAGCTTCTGTCTTTGCTTCTGATGAGTGAATTTTGGTGTCATTTATTAATTTTTATCTTAAATTATGCCTTAATTTCAAATTGAAACTAACATAAGCCTTTTGCAAATTTACTTGAAAGATGAAATCTTTTAAAACATGAAAAAGAAATGTAACCTGAGCTCACTAGAAATAGCAGAAGGAAGATGGAAGCTGAAATAATTAGTTTTTGTAGGAGTTTGCAGTTAAATAGGGTGCTAAACTAGTGAGCAAAATGACACAGAAGAAAATTGAAGTCCCTTTGGCGTTTTTAGGGTAATAGATGATAACTGAGAATTGGGATTTCTATATGATCAGAGGGAAGTTCTAGTTGTTTTCTCTCTTGACTAACTCCTGCACTCTCTATGTTAAGTTTTACTTTTGTAATTAACTCAAGGTAACTGGAGGTTTGTTCTTGACCCCTCTAGTTCTTTAGAAAGTTTATCTTCCAAAGAAAACTATTCTATGCGACTCCTTTAAGAAAAAAAAAAAAAAGCTAGTTTGAGTATAGCGTTAGTTTGGAATGGTCTGTGGTATTCATGAGTTGGATTTAGGTAAATGATTGTATTATGAAATGTATTTAATTGTTGTGGCTGGAAGTTGAATGACTTCATGTTTTGTCCTTGGTTAGTACCCTTCAGTCTATTTCCTAATCCACTTGAGCAAGGCAATGAGAAAGGAACAGGGCAGTTAGTGTAAGCGAGTTGTAATTTCTGCATTCTGTGCTACAACCTGAGAAGGAAATCTTTAACGGCCTCGTGAACATTGGTAGAGATGTCTTAAAATATGGAGAAAAAGTGCAGTTGAATTAAAGTTCATCAGTTGTGTTCTCTAACTTCTGACTAAGGTACCATAGTCTTGTTATTAAAGCTGACTTTTCCACCTAGTGAATATTTGTTTTGTGTCATTTTCAAATGGTAGTGCAATTTTTCTGTGACTGTGTATTTGTGCTCAGAGCCTTAGCAACAAAACTAATTTGCTGGTAAAGATCAAGGACATGTTTATTTTTGTGACAATACTGGCTTGAGCAGCTTTTGCCATCTTTTTAGCTCTGCTGATACAAGTGTTTTGTGAAACTTTTGATCTGGACTGGAAACAAACTTCAAAACAAACAGCCATACCTTTTCCCATTTGGAGGATATTGGCTTCTTCTGGTGGAAGCCATTGCACATAGACAGAAGCTGAGAGACGGATGGGAGGCTAGGGATGCAAAGCTGTGTCAGATAGCACTAACAGTAGAAGACAATGCCTCCCAAAGAAACATGTAGCTATGATGGAAGTATTCCATGGAAAGATGGAATATATGTAGTTATTTCTTAATACTTGGTTGGTGAGGCTGTTAGGATCACAAATAAGGCAGATTTACTGGATTTATCCTTGATGTGATTAAGAATTCTTCAGGAGAGGTTTTCTCTTGCAAAATGGTAATATTTGGTTATTTTTTTAGTACTTGCAGAGTGTACTTTAAAGGCTTATTAATGGATGTTGTGTTACGGTTCTGCAAGAAATCAGTGGAACAATTAAATTTGAGTAACAAATGCCATTAATGTAACAAAACTCAATTTGAGAGTGCATTGAAAGGAAAGATGACACTTTACCCAGAATTGATCTTTGTTACGGACTGTAATAGATTTCATTCGTTCACTCACTGTCACATCACATGCTTACAAACCCCATGATGTTTGTGTTGAAGTGTTGTGACCAGAGTTGCGTGTGATATAGGTGACTATGAAGGCTTGCTATTGAGGCCGTAGTACTTACCTTGGATTACTCTAACAAGCAATTTTTAAAATTTTTTGGTTTGTGTTGTTTGGGATCTCGACTGTTTGGGGTGTATTCACTGTCCTGTCTCACTCCTTGGGAGTCTTGGGCAGAGTTTGAGTCTCATCCTCCTCTTGTTCTTCTTGCTGGGATATTTTATAGCTCCTGACCTATTCTTCAGCTTACTGCCTTTTCTCTAGTCTTCAGTTTAATCTCAGTCTTTCTTATCTGATTATTTGAATGAAACCACATGTTCTGTAGCAGTTACCACGTGGGTCCTTTAACCTTTGCTCTATTCATCGCAAATGCTATTCACACTTCATTGAGATTGATTTTTCTATTTCTGTCATGGATCTCTCTCTGCAGTCTCTTGCTTACAGTTTAGAAACAAGGACTGGAGGAATTTTTTTTTCTTCAAAATCACCATTTAGTTATTAATCTCATTTTTAGTAAAATCAGGTTATTGAGTTCTTGGACATCGTTAGAACAGATGTAAATAAATAATGGCATAATTTTTCTAACAGACCCAGGGGATACTGAGTGGTTTTTGAGCATGAGAAAGTTGATTTCTAAATCATATTGTTGTACATAGTAACAACTGTGGCTGAGCAAAACGAAATACTGTCACTTACTTTCATGGCCATTTGGAAATGTTTTATCTTACTCGCTTTTGTTTTCTTGCAGGCAATACTTATTGTTGTTACAGTTGCCTTCGTTCAGGTAAGACAACTGTTGTCCTAAAAAGATTATTATTGCTTTTATGTAAACTCTTCTGTTTGTAAGACCAAAGTAGTTGTCTTGATGCATTGTGCTGTCAGTGGTTGAATAAAGAGTTCTATATTTTCATCCCTGTCTTTTGCCTTTTCTGAAGTGTGTGGTTTGTCTTCCTTTAACTACATTGACATTTATGTGTCTATATGAGTGTTATACTCAGCTGTAAAACAGTACTTGTGCTTACAAAAGCACTCAGAGTAGTGTTGAAGTACTTTTAAATATTTAACTTCATATAAAATTGAAAATATAGCTCTGGCTTCGATTTTGTACAGACATTTTACAAAAAATAATAGTTATCGTTAAGTAATTTTTTAAGTCATAACAAATTTTTCATTCTATTAGTACTCAGCTTTACTCAGTGTATACCTAAACCAAAATTGCTTTGTATTTATGCTCTATATCTTTGTTTACTTTAATTCTGTAACCTGTTTATTGAGTTAGAGATGAGTTATGATACCTTAGTTCTTGCAGGGCTAATGGTACTAACTTGCTAAACTGTAGAACTTTAATAAGGTATCTGATCCCCAAGTTTAGAAGCATTACTGCAAGTATTACAAAGCACTGAAGATGTTGAAGGAAAATGCAAAGGATCTCCGCTGTTCTTTCAGAAGAAATGCATGTAGGCAAATTCTTAAATCTGTACATTTTTCAGTGTTTGGAGCATATTTGCTTTTTAAAGTATCTAATATAGAACTGTTGAAGGGCATCTCTTATCTGATTGTTTGGAATATTACTTTAATACAATTTCACTAATAAGGTACATTTCAGTACATATAGATATATCTTCTTGCTGTTTAACTTTTGCCTGTTTTAAAAATATTATCTGCTTTTTTTTTTTCTTTTTTCCAAATGACTCTGCAGGAGTACAGATCGGAAAAATCTCTTGAAGAGCTTAGTAAACTTGTGCCTCCAGAATGCCATTGGTATGGAATTGTTTGTCCTTTCAGTTCTAAATTAAGTCATGCTAAATTCAATCTGAAATAAGAAAAAGGTTTTACTGAACCTACCAACTTTATACCAAGCTGTTATGCTGACACAGAATGTGCTTTGCTTTTGCTCATTTAAAGGACTGTTGTATGGGCCTAAAAAATTACTCCATGTTGTTGCCTTTCTGATTGCTTCAAATGATGTTATTGATGAGTAACTTCTAAGAAACAAGCAGTGAAATAAAAACAGTATTTTGCTGAAACCAGTAACACTGCAATGCATTGTTAACAGTGTGAATGCTTTTATTTGACAAAACGCCATAAAAGATGTTTTTATGTTCTCTGTATATTTACCTACAGTGTACGAGAAGGAAGGGTGGAACATACACTTGCAAGAGATTTAGTCCCAGGTGATACCGTCTGCCTCTCAGTTGGAGACAGAGTCCCAGCTGATCTGCGGTTGTTTGAGGTATATGCCTAATATTGCTTTAATATTTAGTCACTTGTTTTTCTGTGGGACAAAGGGGGAGAGAAAATAGCCACTGAATACTGAAGTGCAGTAAGTGTCACTGTTTGGAATTCACAACTATCTAGGTAAAAACTTCAAAACAATTCCTAAGTGAGAGCTTGTTGCACTGCTGCAATAGTCAGTAGGAGCGCTTGTTGCTTTTGTTGATCCTTAAAATATGGTTGGTATTGACATTGTTTCTTACCATATTAATAAATTGGATTTATTTGTAATAGTCAAAATTGGGAGACTTTTAATTACTTGCAAAAGGTTGTCATAATTCTTAAATAGTCCACGTATTTTATTTTCAAAGGCTGTGGACCTTTCTATCGATGAGTCCAGTCTCACCGGTGAGACAGCTCCTTGCTCTAAATCTACAGCTCCTCAGCCAGCAGCAACCAATGGAGACCTTACCTCTAGGAGCAATATTGCTTTCATGGGAACGCTGGTCAGATGTGGGAAAGCAAAGGTAAAATCATTATTTACAGGGAAGGGTGTTTTCCATGTTTCAACTATTTGAAGGCAATTCTTATTTTAAAGTTCACATATCAATTGAGAAATGTACTTTAATGACTACATATATTTTGAGTTTTCTGAAACAATAGAAACGGAATAGAAATAGAAGTTTTGATTGGAATTATGGAATACTTTACTGTGATACACTGCAGAGCTTTTCTCATTGGACACTGATTTAAAAAGAAAACTAATCTAGGGAGCAGAGGATGTGAAACTCTTCTGTCTAGGATGTGGTATTTTACTTCTAGAACTACGTTTGCATGTTTGAAAATCTGTAACTGAAAATACGATTTTGGCTAGTGTTAGATAGGTGTTACCCTATTTGAGTTTTATGACTGGTAGTTACTAAATACTTCAGCAGTGCACAGAATAGCAGTTTGTTTCACAGAGGCAAAGTAGTTTTTTGCAAAAATATTTCCTGCTTGTGCCAAGAATTAATTTTATAAACAAAGCTAGCAAAATCGTAGCAGGCTAAATGGCATTTGCCCACTATTTGAGTCACAACTGTCGTCAGCAACCACTAACATTAAGATTAAACTTCAGATTTGTATTGGCTTAATTTTTTTTTTTTTTTAGGGGATAGTTATTGGAACAGGAGAAAACTCTGAATTTGGGGAGGTTTTCAAAATGATGCAGGCCGAAGAGGTAAGAGTGAATATTTAGAAGCAAAGATATGTTTTATAAGTGTGTATTTCATTCATTAAAACTTTGAATTTATTCCATAGGAACTTAGTTAAACTTAATTATATTGCTTTTAGTATTTTTCTTTCATCTAGTGAGACAAATCTTGGCTCTTGAACATGAAAGTAGTAACTGAATTCAGTGCAACAAAACATTCGTAGCTGACCTAAAAATATTAACTGTGAAAATAATATACTGAAACTGTTCAGTGGAACAAATCTCATTGCAATTTGTGGGAGTGTATTTTTTTCAAGTGGAACTATGTTTGTGCAAAAGGGATTTGTATGACACATTTGTGTGCTGCATGCACAGGACTGTTTTCCCTTGGTTAGCAGTGTACTTCGGGGTTACGTATCTGTCTCCTGGTGCTTCGTGATCTCTGCCTTAACCTTTTATAAGCTCCCTTTGGCTCTTGTATACCTAAGTCCCACAGTGATTTTTCTTTGTTGCAGTACACTGATGCACATGGGAATTCTTACTCTTGAGTGCTTCGTGTATCTAGGGCCTTCTGGCTGCCTGACCAATGTGAGATCGTAAGGAGACAGTCTGTCTCCAGCTGTCAGGACATGATCAGGCATAGTATAGACAGCACGTGTTTTCCAGATATTTACATTTCTGAAATCTGCCAAAATGGAGCAACTAAGGGCATAAAATGTCAGCCAGCAGTGCATCACCTATCTCATGTTATTAGCTGCGGTGCCTTACTACACCTTTCAAGGGAATACTGCTGTCCAGTCACCAAAGTGGAATCCACTTCAATATATATGTGAGGAAAAGATGATAATGTGATTAATAGTATTTGGTTTGTTTTGTAAAAGATTACTAATGAAAAAAACCAACCTAGAAAAAGAACCCTATGTGAGCATTCTGCACCAACAGCATTCTGAAATATCAGAGTATTGTAGAGTTATTTTTGATGTTTTTACAGAATTACAGAATTAATTTTATTACATTTATTACAGAATTAATTTTATTACAGTGAACTCATTTTAAAAGTAAATTCTGAAGGCAAGAGTGAGTCAGACTTGATGCCAGCTTTCTCATATACAGTGTACACACTTTTCATAACTCGTTGAACAGAGATGATTTTGCAATGACCCTCTCTTCCTTTTTTTGGCCATGCTTTCTGTACTGTAGTTTACTATGTATTACTATGAAAAAACTTAGTTATTGGCATCCAATGTAAAAATCCACTTTTCTGTGTTTTCGTTATGAAAATTTTTGCTTTTTGACCTCCTTTCTATTTCCCTTGGGTTTTTTTTTTGGGACACACACACACACACACAGCACTAGATTGCAAAATATTTCCGTAGTTTTAGTCAGCATTTTTTTATTTTTTTTTTTTTTTAAATAAAATCTTTGGTATGACCTTTTGTATTATATTTGCTGTAGATACTGCAACAAAGTTCCCAAGAAATACTTCTAATACATTTTTAATTTCATTGAAGTGTTCTTGAATCTTCTTGAATTCTACACATGAATGGAACATATTCTATTTTCATAAAGTAAACATATGGAAACATAGGGTATAACTGCATCTTATTCACCGACAGCATCTTGAAATTTGCACGTCTGAAGTAGTATGCGATACAGTTCATGCTTTTTAACCTGTGCTTGTTAACTGCTGCATGTTTACCATTCGTCAAGGCTCCAAAGACACCTCTGCAGAAGAGCATGGATCTCTTGGGAAAACAGCTTTCCTTGTATTCCTTTGGCATAATAGGTAAGAGAATGTAGGTAAAAGAATTACAAATTATTATGTAACTGAAACTAACATGTAGGCTTGGGAAAATGGAAGGCTTGATCTCTTTTTTTTTTTTCCTAAATATTTTGGCTCCTCATTTTATTAGTCACTTTGAGTCCATGCCACTAATCATCTGAAAGTTACTGATGTGACATAACTTTCATCATAAGGATGTTTACTTGCTTCTTACTGCAAACATACTTTTCTTGACTCTCTTTTTGTCTTCTAAATGCTTCCTTTTAAATTGCAATGTGCCTTGTATTCTGATGCAAGGTGTACATATGTGAGTACCTCACTGTTGGTATGATTGGGCAACTTGATTAGCAGAAAGTTTCTTCACCTTTGCCATACTAATGGAATAATGCTTTGACAGTGAAAGAAATAATAGATTTTTATAGGTAGCACAATGATAAGCTTGATTTTGGCTATTTGAATTCTTCTTGCCTTCATGAGGTTACAGTACGTGTTTTTTTTTTTTTTTAATCTATCCTGATGACTGTTTTCTTTATAGGAGTTATTATGCTGGTTGGCTGGTTGCAAGGAAAGCATATCCTTGATATGTTCACGATTGGTGTGAGGTAAGGTTTATGTTTTTAAATAGTGTAGATCATGCATTACAGCAAGTACCTGAAAGACAATGGTGTATATTATAATATGCTTGCACACAGACTCTACTTCTAAGTTCATATATGTAATTCAAAATGAAAACATACTTTGTACTGTAAAAAAGCAAATTCATATTCATTTTTAATGATACAGTATGTTCCTGTCAATCTCTTAAACTGTGCATTTCTGCAGCGGTTTCTGAGTGTCTTGTGGAACATCTGCAAACAGATGATAGAGTTGTACAATTTGAATTCCCGTTACTGAGTAAATAAAGTAAATGTAATTTGATAAGTGGCATCAGACAAAATGAAGTTACGACAAGCCTTGTGTCATGTAGTTCACTAGCTAATTTTCTAGCATATCATGGAAACTTAATCCCAGGATGTTGTCTGCTGAGAATAAGGCTGAATTTAGATGATCTAACGACATACTCTTAGAAAAGTTGCTGAGTTGCACATGGATAGTGTGTAAGGCAGAAGTGATTCTTTGAATGGTGGGATCAGACTCTGGAGATTTACCTTTTGGGGAGCGGGAACGAGGGGAAAAAAAAGAAAGCACCAGGAACTGCATCTTTGAGCATTGTGTAATGAGTTATGATGATTTTGTTTAGACTGTTACCAGGTTGGCTGGTTGATAAGTGATCCTCTGTGCCATTCCTGCATTTAGCTTGCTGCCACATCATGATCTGGAACTGACAGCTATGGATCAGTGATCACCTGAAGTGGTGGCGTTTCCCAGTTCTGTTTAGTGCTGACTACACTTGTTCTTCACAATCTGGGATGCTTTGCACAGTACTGATTAGCTTTTTGTGTAGGCAAAACAGATGTACAATTGATTTTTCCGTCCCTCTCCCCAACTTTTCTTCATACTTTTGCATAAGTGATGAGTAGAAATGTCTAAGTTATTGCATTTTGTTACTGCCTTCAGTGTATATCTCATAGTGAATGGTGTACAACTAGAATCAAATAGCAACTGCTTCCTTTCACTTTTAAGCTCGGTGAACAGATAGCTAAAGAAGCAATGTTCTGAAGTGTATCATTACTGTGTATTCATATATGACATTCTAAGACAAGATTTGTATATTTATTTTCATTACAGTTTGGCTGTAGCTGCAATCCCTGAAGGACTCCCAATTGTTGTAACAGTGACACTGGCTCTTGGTGTGATGAGAATGGTGAAGAAACGGGCTATTGTAAAAAAACTGCCTATTGTTGAAACTTTAGGTATGACTAGACTAACCTAAAGATAGTATTTTAATATAAATGTTAGGAAATAAACACAAATATTGATGACCAGTGGCTAAAAATAAAGCAAGTAGTATATTTTGTTAGTAATGTGGTGGTATCTTTAAAACATTTCTAAATTGAGTATGTTCTGCTGAGAGTTAAAATTCAGGTATGTGATTTTTTGGACATGTCATGCTAGCAATACCGTAAACTGCGTGAGTGATTGGATGTATGGAGTACTCTTTACACTTGTTTGCTGTAAGATATTCTTGTTAATTAAGACTTGTAAAGTGTTTTTTAAACAATTTTTTTTTGTTGTAAATTTAGGAATAATATTGACAGTGGAAATAAATCCAGATTTGAATATTAGAAAATGCTTTGTAATCATAATGCACCTTCAGGACGATATGCTGCTCATACTAAAACTTAAAATAATTTTAAAACGTTAAAACTTAAGAACATTCTGTATGCAGTTTCAGTCATGAAACATGTAAAGTACAGGACATGGAAAAGACATAGAAATGCTAAGTTAAATAATTATTCTGCATTTGAATTTCTTTTTGCATTTGAAGATTGGAAATATTTTTTTCCAGTGCCTCTAGCAGAGTTTCATTACTGTTGCAAGTTCTCTGTTGCTTTTACAATTCCAGCTGTTGTGTCCAGAAGTGTCAAGATACTGCAATATTCTTTCAGGATACTATTTTCCTGAGTTAAAAAGACACATACAAATTTCTCATTTCTGTAATCTTTTCAATCTTATTAAAATTTGCAGGTTTAGTAGTAGGTCACACTTATGTGACGGAAGTGTTGTGGCTAGTGTTAGATATTGCACTATTTGATAAAGAAGAATGCTGTAAAGCAGGCTCTTGGCTTTCCTCCTCACCAGGAGTCGCAATTTATCCTGGAATCATTCAAGGTCAGGTTGGATGGGGCTCTGAGCAACATGATCTGGTTGGAGATGAACCTGCTCCTTATGGGGGCATTGGACTAAATGGCCTTTAAAGGTCCCTTCCAACTCAAATGGTTCTGTGACTGAGATTTCAATAATGTAGTTTGAGATACAGTGAAATAAAATTAAGGAGAAGTAGTGAATGGAAGCATTTCAGGCGAGTTGTGAATTTAGGTTTTTTTATTTTTATTTTTTAAAATCTATTGGACAAACTTACGAGGAGCTTTGTACAGCTATTCATTAATCATTGAACATCGACTGTCTTTGTTAAATCTAGTTTTGTTTTTTCACAAAGACAGCTGCAGTGTTTCTAGAAAATTGCTTGTCTTGAATACTTTTGTTTTTGTTAGTTACCTGTGTTGTTCTAAACAAGCGTTTTCTTATAAATATTAATCGGTTATTTCAGGTTGTTGCAATGTAATTTGTTCAGATAAAACTGGGACTCTGACAAAGAATGAAATGACTGTTACTCATATTTTTACTTCAGATGGGCAGCATGCTGAGGTATGTAGCGAGACTCCTAGATTTTAATTTTCCTTTTTATTTGTTTTGTGTATCAGCTGAAACGTGCTTGAATATACTACAGGTAAAGCATCAGTTAAGAAAGCATAAATATGTTGCACCAAACTTCTGTTCCTCAACTTCCAACTATTTCTGTTCTTCAGTTCCTTTAGTATTGCAGCCTTTGAGGTGTGTTATTCAAGTCATCTCTGGTTACAGAATAATTTTTTAAATAATATTTTAAGTTTTTAAGTCTCTTGATGGCTCTACGTTACAATAAAAGATAGATGCTGAGGTACAGTGCAAAGACAAGTTGTTGAGAGATGGTTTTATTTCTTCAGTACGGAAAGCTGAGACTATTCTGCTGTTGTAGGTGCATAAAAATAAAATTTGTATGTTACAAACATTTAAAATACGGATATCTAGCTTTTGGCTAAAATATAGTTTATTGTGTCAGCCCTTCATGCTATGTATGTACTGCCATTCTTGCTTTGTCATACTGGAGGGGGTTGGAAGTAGGAGCAGGACATGAAACAGTGGTTGAGGTTGGGGAGTTGCTGCAAAGACTGAAGTAAGCACACAAAAGAGAAGCAAAGGCAGCAGGAATGGAAAAGCAGCAAGGTGTGGAACTAGGTTGTGGTTTCGTGGGAGTGTTTTTAAACAAGTTCTTAAATTCTCACACTCTTCTTGATCAGGGGTTTTTTTTTCCACATTACAGTTAACAGAGGGTCTTGTCATTGACTTTTGTAAGCGTAAATACTGGCTTTTTTTTCTTATTCTTTCCAGTAAGTTAACTATGTTTGCTTATATATCCTGGCATTTACTTTTGTATTCTTAGAATTCTGTAAGAATACTGTGATTCCCTTTTCTTTGCTACTCACACATTTTGTTTACATCTGGGTAAAATCAGCTCCTTTTTTCTAATGGAAAGATAACTTGAAATGACTGTAAAATATGTTAGCTGTTAATGCTGTAGACATGAACACTTTTTCAGGATTCTAGTGAGATGCCTGGTTTTTGTGCACTAAAAATATGCTTTTACTGTTCTTAACACCTCTCTGAGGTCTCAGCTGAGAGGCTGTTCAATTATGATTTTCCTCCTGCTCCCCTTCTTACTGGATGAAAGTAGGACTCTGCTCTGTACTTCCATTCCCCTGCAGGGGCTATGCATTATTAACCTGAATAAAGACAAATAGGAGGAAAAAGTTAGAAAGCAAAAGAAAGAAGAAAAAAGAAAGCATGCCTAATACTGTAAGGGAACAAGATATGCTACATTTATTTATGCTAAGGAATAAAATTGCTTTAAAAAAAAATAAATAATGAGTCTCTAATATATTTAATTGAACTTACTTGGCCTCAATTTTTACTCTTTAATCTAGTACCTGCTACATGAGAAACTGTGTAGGAGAATCCATTCACACTGAGTAAAATCACTCATTATGAATGGCTTTTTAAAATTTTTCTGTAGTTTATAGTAAAAAGCTGAGTGAAAACAGTTTACAAACCTGGTGAACATTACATTGCATACTGCCTTTGGCTGCTTGTCTTGCAGGTTACTGGAGTAGGCTATAACAGATTTGGAGAAGTGATGCTCGATGGTGAAGTAATTCATGGTTATAACAACCCATCGATTAGCAAAATTGTTGAGGTAAGATCTTGGCACAGAGAGATGCGTTTTAATTGATGATATAGCACAAGAGCTATGTATAGCATTTAGTTTGTGTTCTATTTTCTTCTCTTCCTCATCTTTTAGGCCGGTTGTGTGTGCAATGATGCTTTGATTAGAAACAACACGTTAATGGGGAAGCCAACAGAAGGGGCTTTAATCGCGCTTGCTATGAAGGTGCGTACTTGATAGTGCTTTTTGGATTCCTGATGGGTGGACCGTGTGTAGAAATCTTGTTTTGCTATGGTTTTTTTCACATTTTCTTGTCTTTTGGAGCCCCTAGTTTTATGTTGCAACTGTTCATCTCCAGTCTTTCTAAACTGTTGAGAATCTTTGGGCATTCTGAAAGATAAGAGAAAACTATTTAGAACTGCAGTAAAATCTTTATTTTCATCTTTTTGTACTTCATACTGTCGTTTTACCTGCCACAAGCTAATCTACCTGTCGAATAATGATTGTGCTGTCTCTTTCCCAGTTCTCTCTAGAAGCAGTAAGAAGTTGATAACTGAGGTACTGGTGACTGCAGCATTTATAGTGCCCTTTAAGTGCGGGGCATAGGTAGCTTGAATCGTGGACACTGTGGTGTATCTGTCTTCTTGCTGAGACTCATTCCAAGTCCCCGGTCTTTGACCGAAAAGGACTAGAGTGATGTTATTTTGGCAAAAGCACGTAGGAACTGAGAAGAACAGGAGTCTTTTAACATCTGTTGCTGGAAAGGGAAGTAGTGAATGAGTTGTGAAGCTCTATAGGTACTGTGAATGGCTTATGGCAGGCTGCTGCTGCATATCCTTTGATCAGTACTTTCTCTTGGACTTGGGTAGAGCATGGAAGGCTCTGAGTTTGCATCAGGAGTGGAGAGAGAACAGCATTCAGAGTGAAATGCATTTTTTCTGAAGTCTTCATGGTTAGTTTCGCATAAAATGTTTGGGTGATTCTGGCCACTAAAAAAAAAAAGCTATTTCAGGTTGGATCATTCAAACTTAAAATCGTGACTTGCCTTCTCCAGACTTTGCCACAGCCTTGTGTTACAATTTTGTAGGGTCTCTTAGCAGATAAATTACACTGAAGATGTTAAGATTAAAAAAAAAAAAAGAAGTATTGGGACTTTATATATCTATTTTGTCAAATCAAGAGCTACATTGCTAGCCATTTTAAGACTTGTGGATGATCATAATCTATAAAGTATTTCAAGATCCTTAGATCAAAGATAGTATATAGTGTTAAATTGTCTGACTTATGCTGAAGCCTGAAAGAAACTTATAAGTTCTTTGAGTGCTAGTTTGTCAGAAGCTTGTTTAAACTGGAGTAGCGTGCTCAAAAGCAACTTTAGAGATGTTTTTTTAATGAAGTAGTGATTGTTAACTAAGATATCTCAACAAGTCAACAAATAACATAATTGTTTGGAAAAAAAAAAAAAAAGAGGGCCTGACATTGTGGTAGTACTTCTGTTTTATATAGATGGGTTTAGATGGACTCCAGGAAGACTACATAAGGAAGGCTGAATATCCCTTCAGCTCAGAACAAAAATGGATGGCTGTTAAATGTGTTCACAGAACGCAGCAGGTAAACTTCAATCACTGTTTCCTTGTGCTCTGGCTCTGTAGAATGGTTATCTACCTTGTTTAATATTCTCATTTTTCACATCAGAAGTTATGGCAGGCTGGTAGTAGTGCACAGTTCTCAGAATAATACGGTTTGATAATAGGTACAGTTTTAGTTTTGAGCTCTGAAGTGGAGATTAAGAATCACAAGAAATTCTTTCCATAAAAGGCATACTGGGAAATTATTTTAAGTATTTTGATATCTGAGACTTTGAATGTATACCTAGCTGTTTTTTCTTCTTTCTCCGCACTCCTCAAACACCTAAAGAAATTCTGTCAGTCTTCTGCTATTTCAGTGTTACATAGCTATATAATGAATCAAGAGCAAGAAGATTCATTGATGTTCAATAGTAAAGTTTATTTTGTTTGAAAACACAAATACAGATCAAAAACAGAAAACCTATATATCTTGTAGTGCTTTCACATACATATCTGCATATCTGTATTCATATTTTTCGTATTTTGTTCAGACCAATCTGTTATTTTTTGTGGGGTGTTTCTTTTTCCCCCGCAAATACTGACATAGTCACTGCCAGTCTGATAACTGGAGCCTTCTAGAGAATATGTGCAAGAACAAACCTCATCTTGGATTATGGAAAATTTCCTAGTACTTCTGACCGAATAAAAGGCTTACTAACAGTATTCGAGTATCATCGTAAAATCTTTGCTTTGGAAACAAAGCATTTGACTCCTTTTATCTATATGGATAATATGGTTGTATTATCCTTGTCTGTATAAAGAGTAGTGAGCAGGAATTGCTATCTGAGTTTCATCCATGTAAGGATTTACTGTGTCTGTGTTTTGTTTTCAGCATTTTTAAAGGATTGTAAATTGGTAACAATTGAAAAATTGGTAACAGTTTTAAAGGGAGCATGAATTATTTGAAAACTGAGAAAATACAGTGGAATTAGAAACTTACAGCTGTTATCAGTTAAGCCTATCAAAAAGATCGAGATACTTGGCTACTGTGCATAAATACCTTCACAGGGAGAAAATAGAGAGCTTTTTAGCCAAACAGGCAAGAGAAGTTGAGAATCAGTGACTGGAAATGGGGCTGAGGCAGCAATTCCTAATGGAAGAGGGGAGAAGGGAAAGGATCAGTTGATTTAGCATTGGAGTTGTGCTCGTGGTAGATGGTGTGTTGTCAGTCCCTTGGTATCATCAAGGCTAGATAGCTATCTGGATAGTGTTAGAGTTGTTAGGCATGGTATGGGGGTGGCAGGTGACGTTTAATGGCCTGTGCAGCTGGGTCAGATGATGAGCTAAATGTCTTTCAGGTCTAATGTTCTGTACAGGTTTCATTTCTGCCCTTTGCATGGCCTCACGGTCTATAAACTGTGACCTGCAGTCTCGTGTGTATGATCTCTACTGAAATGAGATGTTGATTATTAGCTTGGCTTTTGTGACATTACCGCTCTTGAACATACACTGTATATAAATACTCAAAAAACCAGATTTTTAGGTTTAGAAGTGTGACTTTGATTTGCCTTATGTTCTGAAGACTCTTTAGAGAAGGACAGACATGTAATTCTTATGTGTGCATGTGTATGTACTTGTGTGTGTATATTTATATATACATACACGCATGCATGCAACAATTATTTTTCCTTTTAGGACAAACCTGAAGTTTGCTTTATGAAAGGTGCTTATGAACAAGTTATTAGGTACTGTACATCATATAACTGTAAGGGGCAGACCCTACCTCTTGTTCAGCAACAGCGAGAGCAATATCAGCAAGAGAAGACATCTATGGGCTCTGCAGGACTTAGGGGTAAGACTGTTTCAGTGTCTCAAAATAACAATTTTTAATTTTTTTTATTTTTTTTTAAAGATGGCACTGCTTCTAAAAAAAAACCTAAGCACTAGGAATTTTTTGTTCAAACAGTACCATGGGGTTGTTTAGTTTTTCTTTTAAAATGGAAGAGTGGAAAACAGGTGGTGTTGCCTAAGGCTTGCATAATAACATGATTAAATTGCAAGGGTGAGAAAAGGCTCTGCTGGTTCCTGACATCTCTTGCATGTGACCATAACTGAACAGTACATTGCTACCTAATAGCTTCCATATGTCATTATAGATTTTAGTATGTTTTTTAAAATGTGAATGTGTTTATTTTTCTATTACTTTAGGTCCTGGCACCTTTGGGAGTTAGGCTAGCACAGCTGACGGCAGATGACAAGATGCCATTAGGATTATGTTTTATATTAACAAGATGTGTAGACTTTTAGATGCAACTGAAAGTATTTTTCCCAAAATGATTGATAGCAGGTGATTGTGGGCAAGCATTATACATGGCTGGCTTTCTTCGGCCTCTCTAAAGATATCTCTAGGCTGTTAGGTCCATCGACAGCCTTTTAATGTGAAGGTATGGGGGTACTATGTGGCTCAGGAAATTCACAGGATGCAAATTACTAGAAACTGAGAGGATTTGCCAGGAGTGGTATCTTTTAGTGCTTGTTTTGTTTGGACAATCATTCTTTGTGTCTGCTTCAGACCACTATCAAACAAACAAAAAAAGATCCAGAGTAGTGTTTTGAAAAAAAGTTAATTTGCTGTTCTCTTACAACTCTAATGTCGTTTAAATATATTTGAATTAAGATTCCTACTGTAAAAGACAGTCCAGAAAATATCATCATATAGTCAATAGAATTTGCCTCTCTAAAAGACAAGAAACAACAAAGCAGAAAAAAATACATTAACTCATTCTGCCTTTCATCCTCTTGCATGGAAGTCTCTGCGTGTACAGAGAAATCACAAAGCTGGATACTGTTCTCTTTCCATACAGTGAAAGTATAAACACTTTAATCTGAGAACAAATAGGAAAATTATCTTTAAAACATGGAATATGTATGTTTGGTAAAAAGAATACTCTTTATAAGAAAGGAATATATATAAAGTAGGCTATTCTGTGTACTCAGGATAACAGACATTGCTACCAAGGTTTTAAAAAAAAAAAAAAAAAAAAAAAAAAAAAAAAAAAAAATTGCAATTCCTACCCTTTGCTTTATGCTAGCCTACTAGTTCAGTTAGATCTCATTTCTTTCTGAACATATTCTTGCCATAGGTTAATTTGAAGTGGAATACTGAGATGAATGAAGCTACTCAAAATGGTTTCAGCACTGAGGCCTTTGGTCAATAGGCAGATGTATAGTTGTATGCCATTAATTTTAAATTTTGCAAACAAGTATTAGCTGATGTAAATGTTAATTTAAAATCTTATTTTTTTGTCTCCTTAAAGTTCTGGCCTTAGCTTCTGGTCCTGAGTTAGGACAGCTGACATTTTTGGGGCTTGTGGGAATAATTGATCCTCCACGGACTGGTGTAAAAGAAGCTGTTACTACACTTATCACGTCAGGAGTTGCAATAAAAATGATTACTGGAGATTCACAGGAAACTGCAGTGGCCATTGGTATGAACAGTCCACTTACTTTCATTTTCCCCTTGTTTTCTGTTTTGCCAATGCCTAGCTTATTGTTATGAAATGTAGGTATTAAATCTTCGACATTTGTGAGTTCTGTGGGTTGGATGTGGCACAGTGGAATTAGGAAAAAAAAAACAACAAAACAACCAAACAACAAACAGCCCTGGCCTGAAGTGATACTTTGGTTTCAACTTAAACTGTAACTTTTCAAATTTGGTTAATCTATGACTTTTGCTGTTTGAAACTATGTATTTTTTCATTGTATTTCTTATAACATATGCTTGATTTGATTCTTATTCTTATACCCCCAACACCACTCTCCCTACCCTCAGCTTTGGATGCTTGTTTTACAGCAACACGGAGAAACTAAAATAGCTGATGACATTGAGTATTTAGGATCGATGTGGCGCTTCAGTAGCATTCAATACAGTTTTGTCCATGTAACTAAATTTGACACTTAAGTACAGCTAACAAATATTTGAAAAAATTACTTAGCTTTATCTTTTACAATATAATACGTTAAACTGTAGGTACTTTAGCCAGAATATGAATTCTTTATGTACAGAAGAAAAAGTTGAATGTGCACATAAAGTACGTCCCCAAACTAGCCATGCTTTCCTTTTTTTCCTTTTTTTCTCCCACATGCAATTTTTCATTTTCTGTCTTGTTGGTTTTGAACTCTGAACTCTTTAGAGAGAACTGAGCTCTTGTGTTTATATGTCACCTGACACAATGAGGTATAGAACTTTAGACCTAAAAAGTCTAAGGAAATAAATATTTGGTTAGAATAGCATTTGTAGCATGTGTTTGTTACTCCAGTTCAGGTAATTGACTCCAGTAAACTGAATCAATGAGGTGTTAAGATGTTCAGATCTGAAATACTGTAGAAAATAGTAAGTTTAAAAAAAATAATTGGATATTTAAAGTTTTAAGAGTAAATTACTATAAAACCTTTTTTATTTATTTCCAGCAAATCGACTAGGATTGTATTCAAAAAATTCACAGGCAATCTCTGGAGAAGAAATAGATGATTTGGATATTCAGCAGCTTTCTCAAATAACACCAAAGGTTTGTTTTAATATACTACTTACTGAAATGCAGTAAAGGATTTGTTTTATATTGTGAAATGCTTTTTTTTCTGTGGAAAATTTCTGAGATGCAAATGTGGTTCTAACAGAAGTAGGTGATACAGTAAATTACTAGAGACTTTTAGTACAGAAACACAGAAGCTATCCCAGATCAAACAAGTATCCTTTGCTTTGGCATATGGCCATATGAAAAATTATTTCATAGAACTGTAGAATATTTAAGGTTGGAAAAGACCTCCAAGATCATCAAGTCCAACCATCAGCTGAACACCACCATGTCCACTAAAACGTGTCCTGGAGTGCCAGATCTACATGTTCTTTGAACACGTCCAGGGATGGTGACTCCACCACTTCTTGGGCAGCCTGTTCCAGTGCCTGACCACTCTTTTGGTAAAGAAATGTTTCCTAATATCCAACCTAAATCTCCCCTGCCACAACTTGAGGCCATTTTGTCTTGTCCTATGACTGGTTACTTGGGAGAAGAGACTAACATCCCCCTCAGTACGGTCTCCTTTCAGGTTGTTGTAGAGAGCAATGAAGTCTCCCCTCAACCTCCTCTTCTCCAGATTAAGCAACCCCAGTTCCCCCAGCCACTCCTCATAAGACTTGTGCTCTGTTTCTTTCAGCTCATGTGGTTATCTTTTTAGTGTGTGTATTACTTTTGTCTCTTAGTGATTCGATTTGTTTTTTACTTTTCAATGCCTGTTTTGGAACTTTCATTTTGCCACCTCTCACTTTCAGTGACTGGCATCACCTTTTTGTGATGTTAGACCATTTGATTTCTTTGAGTGGCTTAGCTTGTATATATAATCTTACAGTTTACATGTTCAGACAGTCCATCCTTTTGTAATTCATAAAAGGAGCTCTTTGTATCTTTAATGATTTTTAATCTGAGGCCACTGGTTGAGAATTTTGAAGGGATCTATTTATTAAGGTACTGCTTAATACTTTTTAATTATTAAATAACTAAAAGTATTAGCCAATGTCAGAGTTGAAAATGTGGAGGCATAATCAAATGCAATTGAGGTTCAGGCTTGGCTGTGTTGCAAAATATATGCATCAAAATGCTGCTCTGTTTGCAAAATACCGCAAAATTAGACTGCAGCATGCTTGAGCCTGATGTAAGCAAGCCAAAAGCCAGTATTTACAATCAAGAAATGTGCATGTCAGCTTTGTGTCTTTCCTTAGTGACTCACAAAAACAAAGTTAGAAAAAGAAAATTGTGTGGCAAATAGTAATTTTTGGGTTATTTGGTAGTAAAGTGCTGTCTGCCTTAAATAACTGGAATAGCTACAAATTTACTTTGTGCATGTTTGACCTGAGACCCAATTAGTTTTCTAGGTATTTATTTAAAATCTTATTAGGAATTATTTAAAATCAACCAATAAGGATGATAGCTATGTACAGTCTGAAGTGGCTTTTGAGTCCAGAGGAGGGTCACAAAGATGATCAGAGGGCTGGAGCACCGCTCCTATGAAGACAGGCTGTGAGAGTTGGGGCTGTTCAGCCTGGAGAAGAGGAGGCTCCGGGGAGACCTGATAGTGGTCTTCCAGTACCTCAAGGGGGCTTATAAGAAAGATGGGGAGAAACAATTTAGCAGAGGCTGATGCAATAGGACAAGGGGTAATGGTTTTAAAAAGAGGGGGGTAGACTTAGACTAGAAATGAGGGAAAATTTTTTTTACACTGAGGGTGGTAGAACACTGGCACAGGTTGCCCAGAGAGGTGGTGGATGCCCCATCCCTGGAAACATTCAAGGCCAGGTTGGACGGGGCTCTGAGCAACCTGATGTAGTTGGAGATGTCCCTGCTTCTTGTAGGGGGGGTTGGACTACGTGACCTTTGAAGGTCCCTTCCAACCCAAACCATTTCACTATTCTATTCTTATCCAGCTTTTTAATATTCTTATTCAGCTTTTTAAAAAGGAAAAATAGATGTGAATGCTAACAATATGGAGTTCATGGAAAACTAAAGTCTACATGCTCAAATTCTGATTCATAGGAAAGAACAGAGACAAAAAATGCTGGAAAATAACAACTCCTTCTCATCTGGAGTCTTTATTAATTAGCTTTAAAACTGCAATTTGTTATTAATGTGCTACACAAACTAGTAAAATTGAAATGAGTAGCTTGCCACTAGTGCTGACAAGGGAAGAGGACGTTTATTTACAGAGTCAGCATGGCAATCACCTGCATGAATTTAGTCAGGAAGGCCAGCAGCAAGTCATCATAACTCAGTTGTTTCACAATTTCAGAGAGTTTTTTAAATTGCATATTCTGTCTTGAAATAAGTAGCACCAACTTTGTTTACCAGAACACATCACGTCTTCTCTGGAATGAATAATTTCACTGTATTAAAAACAGATCACTGGTCCTTCAAATTTGGAGCTAACAAGAGTGCAGTTGGCCTTTAATATTTTTTTTTTTTTTTTATTCTCTAGTTTTATAGAATCTAGTGCAATTCTTTACATTTCTCAGATTCTCACTACTTCTTCATTGTGCTTTAACAGGTTGCAGTATTTTACAGGGCCAGTCCCCGACATAAATTGAAAATTATAAAGGTACGTCTTACTAGAGGCTCAAATGCTGGACTGTTGCTATGGATACTGTTTGTGGTGCCCTTATTTAAATTATGTGCCACAGCATGTCAAAATGAAACTGGAAATGCATTTGAGTTGAAAATGAAGTATATTTGAAAATACTACCTAGAAAAATGTGTAGTGCCCACAAGGGATAGGCAGCTGCTGGTAGGCAGTGTGGTGCTTTCATCTATGCAGAGAGCTGAGGGTTGATTGAGATTTTGTGTCACATTGCAGTTGAATTGACTAGGAACTTAAAAGAACCATATTTCTTAAACTTCTCAGAACAGGATAAAAGGGCATGAATTTCAAGCTGTGTCTGAGGTAATGCTTCCATTCAGAGGTTAACAAAAGAAGGTAGCAAAGAGGGACATACTAAGTGTAACAATTGGAATAATCAGAGAAGCAACTTTTTTTTTTTTTTTTTTTTTTTTAGAATTTTACAGTGGAATTAGAAGAAATGGGGAGGGAGTTGGAGTGGAGTGCTGACACACCAACCTTGTATCTAGAATAATTTTATAGGATGGGTTATTTCAATCCCTGATTTAAGCTCTTTTCCTTTTCTTATATTTAGTCACTGCAAAATAATGGTGCAGTAGTAGCTATGACAGGAGATGGAGTGAATGATGCTGTTGCTCTGAAGGCTGCAGACATTGGTGTAGCAATGGGACAAACTGGAACAGATGTTTGTAAAGAGGCAGCAGATATGATCCTCGTGGATGATGATTTTCAGACAATAATGTAGGTGGCATTTATGTATATAAATGTATATATGTATATATGTATATACCTTGTGCTATATAGTTTTAATGAAATGTTGCCTGCGTTAAAAACAAAAGAAATTCCCATAACTTTTAAGTGTAACAGCTGTTAATGAGTTCTCTGCTAAGGCAGGAGAATTGTCTTCGTGGTGATTACCTGTATGGTACTGTTTAAAAAAGAGCTGGGAGTATAATAGTACAAGGGGCAATTAAGCATTTATGTCTCTTTATGTCTGTTAATAATAGTATAAGAATGTATTTACATATTTAGATCTTTGTACTTGTACATAGATCAGATGTAAGTAACAGAGGAAGTTGTGCATGTATTGTGCTAACCTGTATTTCTGCTTCTCCAAGTAGATTATGAGAGTAGTATATTTGGAAACATAACTGAGATGAAATTGTGAGTCTGATAGCTGTCAGTAGGATTCATCTTCATTTAATTTCTAACTTCAGAAGCATAAATCTTACATAAAAATGGAAGAGAGCATTTGTGTCAAGATTTTAAAATTTTACACAGTGCTGTGTTTTCAACTCCTTAAATGTGGTGGTGTTTCAGAAAGGAGAGGAATATAAACTATTTAAATATCACAAGTGAAAATAAGTTAGGAACTTCTGGTAACCAGCTATTTGGTACTTGTTCATTTTTGTTTGGTATACTTCAAAGAGAGCATAGTTCAACTGATCTTATTGTGAATTGAATCCATCTGACTTGTGAAGGTAGTGGTTTTTGGCAGAGCTGGACTGCTGTCTAGCGAGATGGCATTCCTTTTGAAATTATACATCAATCTCAGAGCACTTCAGTTATCTGAAAGTATCGTGCCTAACCCTTGGGAAGAAGTGAAATGTAGAAGTACAATATAAGAAAATTACCTAGGGAGCAGTATGTCAGAAGATGATCTGAGAGCTAAAAGGCTTCCACAGTAATTCAGACAACAGCAATGTGCTGTTGTGCAAAAAAGAGAGAAGGGAATCATTTTAAGATTTTTCAGAGAAGGACATCTGTGGTAAGTACTTAATTTTACTTGGGATTGATGAGGCTTTTGCTGGAATGCTTTATCCAATTTTGTTCACTTCATCAGGAAAGTTATGAATAGGAGAGTAAAAACAGTGGTGAACATGAAGGGGAAAATAAAATGTGCAAGCTTCCGTAGTTTTACATCCTTCTCCCAACACCTTTTAATCTGTTTGTTAGTTACAAAAGGAATGCTGATTAATTGTTCTTGGCTGTTGGGGGAATGGAAGAAAGAAATTGGGTTTATTTGCAGCAGAGTAGACTTGATTTAGGTATTAGAAACCCTTTCTTACTGCTGGAATTGTGATAATGTGGTAGGCAAGTTGTGATACATGCTAGAGGTTGAAAAGATGGTACGTATTTCCTTCTGGTGTAGTAAGAATACATGATCTTCTAAAGTTATGCTACATTTCTATGGCTCTGTAAAAGTATGTGTGAGGTTTGCGCTTTTTTTTTTTCAAGTTAACTTGAATCAGAAGGTCTTATCAAGGATAATGGTGAATCTTCAACGAGGAGGCTTTACTATTGACAATTCATTTTGAAAGTTCAGTTAAGCAGCTGCAAAATTAACTGTTGTGATGAATCTCATAGCCAAGTTGAAAAACCATGACTGCCAAAGTTACAAGAACCTCAACTCCATTTGTTTCTTGACATTGGTGTTGCTTTTTAAAGTAATAGCTTTCTTGTGGGTGTTTTTAAGCTTTTTTGGCAGTAGTTTTATTTGCCTAGTGATGTAATCTTTCTTTTTAATTGCAGGTCTGCAATTGAAGAGGGTAAAGGGATTTATAATAACATAAAAAACTTTGTTAGATTTCAACTGAGCACGTAAGTTTGAAAAGTTGACAATATCAGAAAGTTCTAACTACATTGTGAATGAATCAAAGCATCATGAAGGAGATGCATAAATTCACACAAATGTTTTAAATTTCACATAGGATGCTGATATGCTGTGCTTCTTAATTTTCAGTATTTGGTATTTAGTGGCTTGTTTCATTTTTCAAGAGCCAGAAAATAGTGCAATAAGCAGACATCTTTGTCACAGTTCTTCCTGTAAGATGTGAAAAGTCAGTAACTGAGAGAAACAGCACGACTATCTTTGGTCCTTATTTAAAGGAGAAGTTAGTAGTCCTTCCCTCCTTAACCAGAACATATATATCAAATAGGAAAACTAGGGAAATGGGAGGTTAGTTTCTCTGTAATACATATACTGGTTTGTGGAATGAGTTAGCTCTGTGAAGCTGACTTCCTTTTCTTCTGTAGGAGGATCCCTATGCTAACTATGTAATGTGTACATAAGACAAGAAGATGAGATCATTAAGCCTTAGTTTCAAAACTTCTGTGAGTTTATCTTACTGAATCTGAATTCAGGAATATGGTTTTCCCCTTTGCCATGTTGTTCATGTGCTTTTTTTGAAGCCTTCATGGCATTTCAGATTGGTTGAATAAAATTGCAGAGACTTAAAACAAACAAACAAATCAACAACAAACAAAACAAAACACACAACTCCAGCAAAAACCAAAACCCCCATGAATACCAAATACCCCCCAAAACCTGCAAATGCCAAGTACTCCCCCCGAAAAACCCCAAAGCAAAAAAAAAACAAAACCAAAAACAAAATAAAACATCAAAACTTCCCCTCAGCACAACAAAAATCAGAAAATACCAACCTCTTAAAAATTGGATAAAAATTGTAAGTGGCAGCATATACTTTGAATCTTGACTAGTGTCCTGCTTTTGTAGAAGAAAACCTGCTTCAGAAGGTTGAAAGAAAACCTGTTTCAGAAACCTGGTTCTGAAAAATAGCTAAGCATAGATATTCTAGGAAAGTGTGCCTGCCTGCTACCCTCAGGTTATTGATGAATGAGTTACCGTTTTTTTTTTTTTTTTCTTTTTTTTTTTTTTTTCCCTGTCCGTCTTTGCAAGGAGAGCATAATAGGGTTCAGTAGAGCGCTAAATTCAGAATTATTATAAGCCTTGCTCTCTTCTTGTTGATTATGAAACCACTTGATCTTGCACTGAAAGCAATTAGTGCATACTTTTTTAGAGAAATTTCTAATACTGAGCTTGTTTTCAGTTTTTTGCCTAACCTTCTCATCTTGCTAATATTGAGCGGTGGCGTAGGTATTTTTAGGGAGCCTGAGTAGTACCTTGCCTTGACGGTTTAGTCAAACTAGTGACAGGGGCACAGAGTGGTTGTGTTTACATGAAAAGTGTAAAAGCAGTTGTTTTTCAAAACCGTGCTTAGAAGTTCCACTTCTGGCACAATAAAAGTGTAGGACCCAGTCCCCCACTAAAAAATAATTAGGTGAAGGTGACTGATAACTCTGAAATGTTATCTTAACGTTTGGGGAGATTTTTAAGATGCAAATTTGCTGTCTTTTAATTGTCAAAACAAAACTATTTTAAATACGGACTGTGTCAAGATGAGTATTGTAAATGAATTCACATTCTACCCTTAAAGTCATGATTCACACTGTCAAAATCTGTATCTACTCTGAAAGAGCTGAAGTGTTGATTACAAAGCAGTTATCGGTAGATCTTCAGAAATGTTCTATGCTGACAGTTATAAAAATGGATTCTTTCAACAGGAGTATAGCAGCACTGACTTTAATCTCACTGGCTACATTAATGAACTTTCCTAATCCTCTCAATGCCATGCAGATCTTATGGATCAATATTATTATGGATGGACCTCCAGCTCAAAGGTAAGTAACTACTTTAAATTCCATTAGAGGTCTATAGTCCTTTATTTCAGGAAGAAAAATGGTTGTTCATAAAGGAAACTCTGTGAAGTGTTAAACTTCAGTGAAATGTTTCTGAAACAGCAGACTTCTTATTTCAATTACAATGTTTCCACTATAGTTCTATGTTAATTCAGTTTGATTTCCTTTAGTATCTAATGATAATTATGGGGGCAGCATGGATACCTGAAGGACCATGGATATGACCATGAAACTTGTATGCAGGATTCTGCCTTTCCTCTGGCTTCTTCCTTTGACTGTCTTCTCTGCGGATAGATGGTGGAGGAAAAGGTGGAAAGGAACTTGCAGTAAATTCTTTAGCTAGGTTGATCACGGTGACAGAAATGAGGAACATAACTAATGTTGCAGCTTCCTCTAAAATTAACATCTGGTAATTTAAATACTGATTGATATAATCTGTTTATGGACTCTCAAACTGCAGTGTTAGAATATTGCCTATTACTAAAAATCTAGTCCTTAAGTTAAAAGCAGTGAATTTTTTTTTATGATGATAAAAATAGAAGGTGTTCTTTTAATTGTAAGTCTTGGGGTGGAGCCTGTGGATAAAGATGTTATTCGGAAGCCTCCAAGAAATTTGAAGGACAGCATTCTGACCAGAAACCTGATTGTTAAAATACTGGTTTCCTCAATAATTATCGTGTGTGGAACACTGTTCGTCTTCTGGAGAGAGGTATGACAAAAGTACAAAACTTAAGCAGTAACAAAATAATTTAAAATAAGTCCTTTTTATACCAGCAATTGGAATTCAGAATTTATATGAACTTAGTTGCAAGTTTTGTCTGTGCTTATTTAATAATCTTTACAGCTAGCAGGTGATAGAGGAAGATTTTCAAAGTAGTTGTTAAAATGAAGAATACAGTTTTATTCCTCAATCTCTATTTTAACACAGACTTTTCCAGGTCTGTTCCAGGTTCCAAATCTACTTGGGAAACCTTGGCTGATTGCAAGTAACTGTACAAATCTTCTAGCCAGGCTATTATGAAACAGCCATTTGACTTTCTTTTCCCAGTAGAGAAATATGTGATTTGAACTTTTGGTAGTGCATCATAGAATTCTTTGTATTCCATGTGCTTGCGTAAATGTTTGGCAAGTGGCTTCATTTAATCACAGCTTGGAATTACAAATTGTTATAAATTGCAGGTACGTAATTTTTGCTGTATGATTTAATAAATCAGCTTGGGGCAAAGAAGTTGCTTGTGTTTTCATTTACTAGCCTAGTAGAGCTTGAATTATTGTAATAACTTGGTTTAGTTGTGCAGGGTTTAAAGCATGCTAAAGCATTTAATTTTCTTTTGTTGGCAGTTAAGAGACAATGTAATAACACCTCGAGATACAACCATGACTTTCACCTGTTTTGTATTTTTTGATATGTTCAATGCTTTGAGTTCTAGATCTCAGGTAAGGAAAATTTCTTAAACTGTTCCTTCTGTCTATATTTTTATTTTAAGGGAACAAGTCTGAAATTTTGTGCTAGTTGGAGAAAAGTACATTGCTAGTATAGATTTCTACATCTACTCTAATCTGCTGTCTGTTTTCTGGTGGGAATTGTCAGGGTCAACAAAAACACTTCCTTATAGTGTAGAAGTGTATGCACTGTACTTGCACAAAAGTGAGCTCAGTATACAAGTTGTTGACTACGAAGACAAAATTTGTACCCTGTTTACCAGAGGAAAAAATGCAATTAGCCTGATCAAGAATATGTTCTGGATTATCTAAAAGGTCAGCAGTGATTT